>LR738711.1:543548626-543565375 GCA_902687465.1 Secale cereale
ATATATATATATATAGGATGGGTCTATTCTCATAACACACCTTAAGATCTTATTCTCATAACAAAAACCTTATTCTCATAACACCCCCACTTAAATAGGTTTCTAGCGCGGAGCGCCCCGAGGACAGCAACCACTGCCCCGCCTCCTACCCCCGCGTTGCCGCCTCGCCTCCTTCCCCCAGCACCGTCGCGACGGCTCCTACCCTGATGCAGTGCGGTTTTCTTGTGCAGTTCAGAAGCGCAAAAAAACGCTCGCTACCATTATTCGTCGGTCGCACCGTTTTCAAAACTGCTCTTAAACCGTGCGGAATCTCGAAAAGTGTTCAACATGGCGAAGTTGCGTCTACTCCATAGCTGTTCAACGGTATATTACACGCATAATTCCGATAAACGGTTAAAAAACTAGAGCAAAAAAGGTACCGAAAAAACAACACGTACAGTTTTTTCAAACATGCAGTTCACTGGTCTCTGTGTTGCAGTATCTGTGCAGTTCGGAAGCGCAAAAAAACGCTCGCTGCCATTATTCGTCAGTCGCACCGTTTTCAAAACTGCTCTTAAACCGTGCGGAATCTCGAAAAAGTGTTCAACACGGCGAAGTTGCGTCTACTCCATAGCTTTTCAAACACGCAAAAAAAACGCTCGCTGCCATTATTCGTCGGTCGCACCGTTTTCAAAACTGCTCTTAAACCGTGCGGAATCTTGAAAAGTGTTCAACATGGAGAAGTTGCGTCTACTCCATAGCTTTTTAACGGTATATTACACGCATAATTCCGATAAACGGTTAAAAAACTAGAGCAAAAAAGGTACCGAAAAAACAACACGTACAGTTTTTTCAAACATGCAGTTCACCTTTTTCAAAACTGCTCTTAAACCGTGCGGAATCTCCAAAAGTGTTCAACATGGCGAAGTTGCATCTACTCCATAGCTTTTCAACGATATATTACACGCATAATTCCGATAAACGGTTAAAAACTAGAGCAAAAAAGGTACCAAAAAACAACATGTCGGGGGAAACTGTCCGCCACGAACACCTATGGGACCGGAGCCCCTTTGTCTGTGCGGTACGAGGGCGGAGGGAGCACAAAGAGCAGATCGTAGCGAGCACGCGGGCAGTTTTACCCAGGTTCGGGCCGCGGTAGACGCGTAAAACCCTACTCCTGCTTGGTTGTGTATTGAGTTTGAGCGCTCGGGAGCTTGAAGAAGCAGCTACACCCAGCGCGAGAGTGATCTAGGTTCCGAACCCCCTCCACGTTGTGCATGGGCCTCCTTTTATAGTGCAAGGGGTCACCGACAGGTGTCAACGTAGGAGAAAGGGGTAAAAATGTAAAAGAGGTGGTAGTTGTAACAGTGCGGGAACAGTGGAGCTACAGTACAGAACAGTGGTCTATACCTACTTTAACAGTGGGGGACAAGGGCATTTAATGCCCGTCGCCGTCGACCCCAAAAGCTCCCGCCTTAGCATCTCCGTCCGCCACGGCGACGGATCCATCACCGTGGAGTGCCACCGTGTACCCCAGGCTGCACAGCCATCCGCCACGCGTCCCTGGATAGGCCCCAGGGCGACGCGTGGGCCGATGAGCTGGAGCGCGGGCACACAGCGCAGCCTTCCCGGCAAGCACCTTGCCGGGGCCTCGATCTTGCCGGGCCCGGGATCTTGCCGCTCCCCGGGCCCCTTGCCGGGGCGCGTATAGCGCCGAGGCGTTGTCTTCTAGTCTTCCTGGCAAGCTCCTCTTGCCAGGGTCTTGTGCCAGCGGGACAGTCCTGAGCCTGGTACGGCCTTCCCGGCAAGCTCCTCTTGCCGGGGTCTTGATCTTATGTCTTTTATACTTTGTTTTTGAATGGTTTAATAGGGAACAGGAAAGGTCTCCGGCGAGCACGCAGTAAACCTTGCCGCGGGAAGCTGCAACTGCCCGTGCACAAGTTGGGGTACTGGGGTACCCCTACCTTAGTACACCGACAGGAGCCCCCGGGCCTGGGCCACACACGGTGCCGAGCGCTGTTGGGCCAGTCCCAAAACAGTGCACGGGCACCCGCGGCCCGCGGCGCGCCGAATCCACTTCCATATCCGCCGCACCCCACGGTAACGGCACGCGTCGATCGCGGCGCCGTGGGATGGGACGTGCCCACGATCTCTTAATGGAAAGGGCGAAACGCCCCCCACTCCCCCCATAAAAGCAGAGGGAGCGGGCGCGGTTCCCCTCCTTGCGCTCTCATTACGTCGTCTTCCTCCTCCAAAAGATTCCTTCTTGCGCTCTGCCTCCACATCTCCACCGCCGCCGAGCTCTTCGTTCCCCTCCTTCCACCGCATCCGCCATGGCCCCAAAGACCGACAAGGCGAAGGCGGAGAAGGCCAAGCGGGAGAAATCGGAGCAAGCGGCCAAGCTCATTGCGTACCGGAAGCGGCACGTCGTCTTCCCGCCGAAGCTCGGCGTGCGGGAGCTCTGGAACAAGTATTACTTGTTCTGGTCCAAGGAAACCAACGCGCATCCCCGCACGCGAGCGTATCCGGCCGCCGCCAAGGACAGCTATCCCGGCGGGTACCATTTCTTTGCTGCCTTCTTTCATTGTGGTCTCTGTCCTCCTTTCTCAAACTTCTTCTGCGATGTCATGAACACATACGGCCTCCATTTGCTTGACTTCACCCCCAACGCCATCCTCACCATGGCTGTTTTCGCACACATGTGCGAAAACTTCATAGGAGTCCACCCCAATGTAGCCCTCTTTAGACACTTCTTCACTCCTAGAGCCGAGGCCGATGCCCCCCTCTCCGGAGGAATTTCTTGGATATTTCGTCTGAATAAAAAAGGGGCGTACTTGCCGGGGGAGCTCCGCGGCAAGTGGGAGGAATGGCGAGCGGAGTGGTGCTGGATCGTAGAAGACCAGCCGCAAGCCTTCACCGCGCCGCGCACAACGCCCATCGTGCGCGGCAGGGACTGGAGTGAGCTGGACTCGGACGACGTCAAGCTCAACATTGCCCTCGTCCGGATTCTTCGCCTTGGGTTGGCCAATCTGTCAGTTGCTGAGGTGGGCGCAGATTTCCTCCGCCGGCGCATCGCCCCTCTCCAAGACCGGAAGAGGCCGGCCTGGGAGTACGGCGGCCCGGCAGACATCATGAGGCTGCGCCCCGGGCTCAACTTCAACTTCACCACGCTGGAGCTGCGGGGAATGGTACGGGAACTCTTCAAGCCCGACCCGACACACCCCGAGTGGTTCAGGACTCCCCGGGGAGTGGTGCCGCTCTGCAACAACGCCGTCAGGGATCGGATCCTCGCCATGATGCCTATGTGTGACTCGCACGGTGTGGACCGCACGTGGATTGCCCCGAATCCCATCGACGTCCTCAACTTCTACGACAACCTCGAAGAGGTGGCGAGGAACAAGGAGGACCTCAAGCTGCACACACGGGACACCACCGAGCAGGAGATCGCCTACATAGCTTCCCGGGCTGAAGAGGCCGCCGCAGCCGCGGCGGCAGGAATTTTCGGGTACTCGCCGGAACAGGCGGAAGCTGCGGATGCGTCCACCCAAGCGGAGGAGGCGGAGATCCGCAGGTTGCTGAATCTTCCCCCCGACGCGCTCGCCGGGGTCCCCTCGCTGAGGCACTCCGGGATCCACGGGATCGCGGCGGAGGCCGCGGCGGCAGAGGGCACCGCCGGAGGGAGCAGAGGCGCCGCGAGAGGCGGAGGCGCCAAGGGAAAGAGGGCCGCAGCGCTGGACGCTGGGCCCAGTGAGCCGGCCGGGGCAGAGGAGGAAGAGGAGGAGGAGGCCGAGGACTCCGGCGGGTCCACGGAATTGTACGCCGACGACCTCTCCTCGTCGGAGAGCTCCCCGCCCCCGGCAAGCCCGAGGCAGTCCCCGGCGAAACGCCTCCGCAAGGCGGCGACGGGGGAGAGAGCGCAGGCGCCCCGGCAACAGCCACCTCGCCGGGCAGCTCCCCGGGGGAGCCAAGCCGCGCCAAGGTCGTCCGGCGCACCGGCCGCAGCGGAGGCGGCCCGTACGCGGACCACAACTGAGGCGCCTCGCAGGCCGGCAGCGAGCCGGCAGGGGTCTTCTCGGAGCGGAGCAACGGCTCCGCCCGCTCCTCGGGCGCCGGCAGCCACAGGGGCTGGGTCTTCGCAGCCCCCAGCCCCGGTGAACACCAAGCGCGCGAGGGAGTCTTCGTCTTCCGCTCCTCGCGCCGACGCGCCCACTGTGGAGTATGACTTCTCCGCCCTGAGCGAGGACGACGAGGAGGACCAGGAGTAAGAATCCAAGACCTTATATCTTCTTTGATTTTTGTCTTGATTTTTTGTTGATGTTGACTCTGTTTATTGCTCTGATTTCAGGACCCTGGCCCATCGCGCAGCGAAGAAGGCCAAGGCGCCCGAGGCCGAGGTCGCGGAAGGCTCAGCAGCGGCGGCAAGAGGGGGTGTGCCGGAGCCGAGCCTGCCGGACTCGAGCGCTGCTCCGATGAGCAGCCCCCAGCGCAGCCCGCAGCGCAGCCCCCAGCGTAAGTCTGGGGTTCTCTCCTTTCGCTTGTCGGGGAACGCCTGAGGATTTGATTTTGTCTTCATGTCTTGACATCTTTTGTCTTGTTCTGTGCAGAGGTGGAGCCCCAGCGGGAAGAGCGCCCGGAGACCACTGCTGAGGAGCCGCAGGCCCCGCCATCCCCGCCAAGGCAGAACTCTCCGGCAAGGGAGAGTGCTCCGCCCAGGGTGGGTACTCCGCCGAGGCAGAGTACCCCGCCTGGGGCGAGCAGCCCGGCGAGGGCGGCCACCCCGCCAAGGCCAAGCTCCCCGGCGAGGGTGACTACTCCGACAAGGCCGAGCTCCCCGGCGAGGGAGCCCGCCGCTGAGGACGTCCGCCAAGGTAAGCTTTGTGACTTGTCTTCTTGGCTTGTCTCTTTTTTGGATATTTGCTTGAGTCTTGAACTTCTTTTTCTTCTTCTTCTTTTTAGATCTTCCTCCTCCTGCGCCCATGGAGACGGAGGTCATCGACCTTGAGGAGGAGGGCGCGCAGGGCGGCGGCGGCGACGCTCCTGTCGTCGAGGAGGTGGCCGAAGCCGCCGAGCCGGCCGCGCAGGAGACTGCTCCGGCTGCAGACGCAGCGGCCGGGGAGAGGGCCGGTGACCGCACCGCCAACCCGGAGGCGGCGGGAGCATCAGATGCTGCACCGGCCACCGGCCCCTCCGGCGGCGAGGAGCAGAGGTACTATCTCGAGGCCCCCAACGGCGTCTTCATCCAGATGCCTTGGGGGTCTTCATCGCGAGCTCCTGCGGAGGGCGAGGCGTTCGATGGAGAAGTCCTCGCCTCCGCAGGCTTGAAGATCGTCGAGGCGCCCGGCGGGAGTGAGGGGCCCGAGGAGGAGAGGTTGCTCCGCCAACTCCTGGCCCTTTACCGGGCCAGGCAGGCAAAGCTCGCCTCCCGGGAAGCTCTTGCCGCCAAGGCCGCGGCGGAAATGGAGAAGCGTGCGGCGGAGCTCAGCGCCGCCAATCAGGCAGCCCTCCGCGAGGTGGCGGAGGAGCGGGAGCGTCTCGCCGGCGAGTACCAGGAATGGGTGCTCGAGAAAGCTGAAGCGGAAGAACAGCAGCGTCTCGCCGGGGTGGAGATGTCCCGGCGAGAAGGAGAGCTCGCGCAGCGGAAGGTCGAGCTGGACTCCCATGAGGAGGACCTTACCGCTCGCGAGGCTGCCCTTGGCGGGGAGCTGAAGGAGGCGAAAGCCGCCGCGGTTGCCGCGGAAGACGCCAAGAAAGAGCTCGCCGCCAAGGTTGAACAGTTGGAGAAGGCGATGAAGGTGAGTGCCGAGAAGGTTGCCGCGCTCATCTTGGAGCGCGAGAAGGATGCTCACACAAACTCCGAGCTTCAGGTGAGTCTCTCCAAGAGGGGCGACGAGCTGAAGGCCGCCAAGGACTCCATCGAGGACTTGGAGCTGAAGGTCACCACTCTGAAGGAATCGCTCGATGCTGCCCGGGCTCAGGAGACCAAGTTGAAGGATGAGCTCCGCAAGGATCGGACCTTGGTGGAGAACGTCAACAAGGCGTCCGAGCTCTTCCGGCAGACCATTGAAGTGTGGACCGAAGAGCTGGTTTCTTCTGCGTCCAATATTGACCAGGAGTTGCTGGCGTTGAAGGTCGAACATCTCATCTACTCGCCGGATCCGGATCTCCCGCACAGCGCCAGGCTCAGCCTCTTCTTCAGAGGGGTCGCTCCGGCCCTTGCAAGTCTCCGGAACCGCATCCCCGCGCAGCTGGCCGAGGAGTCGCGCCTGCTCTGCGCGGGAACTCTGGAGCGGGTGCTGACGAAGATCGTGTACCGCAACCCGGGAATCAACCTCACGAACGTTCTTCGCAGCTTGCCGGCTGATGCAGACACGGAGGCCCTGAAGGAGCAGGTCGGCCACATCATCGCCAAGGTGGCAAAGCTTGGCAGGAAGGAAGGCGACCGCGTAGACTAGGGCTCCATTATCTTTATCTTTTTATTGCTGCACATTATGTCATGAACTTATTAGTCCATCGCGACAAGTTTATCCTTTGTAAGATATTTACTTTATTTTGATCAATCAGTGCAATGTTATCTTCCTTGTTTCAATCCTTGACTTTGTATGTTTTTCACCCTACGCTCCCGGGGAGCTTGCCGGCAAGGGGCCTTTGCCGCGAGCGCTGAGTGCTGGACTCTGAGCAGCCTGCTGGCCAAGGTTCTCGTCGGCAAGCAACCTTGCCGCAGCTAGTCGCAACGCACTTAGCTTGCTGAGCGTACTCGGAAACGAAGCAAGGGCGCGACACTTGTCGCAGCTCACTTAAATCGTTGAGTGAACTCGAAAACAAGATAAGGGTGCGGCAAGCTACGGGTAGGTTCCTCCGCGCACAGGTTTTCCATACAAAAAGTGATCGTTCAAGGAAGACAACTAAAATTTAAAATTTGAACTGGTCAAATTCTAACAACTTATCTTTCATATGTTGCTTGCTTATATCGCTTGCTTTCCGGTAAGGCTTCTCTTTCTTGAACAGCACTTGGTTCCTCCTCCACCTCCTTCCCCCCCGGCAAACTTGTGCGCGAGGAACGTTCCTTCTGCTTAAGAGGAAAGAAAAGGGAGAGGGAAACAAATATATGGCCTTTTGGCGTGCCAATGCTTACCGTATACTTGAGTGTTGCATCAAATGCCAAATAGAACATGCAAACAGCAAAGAGAAGCATGCAAAAGGCAATCGATGCAAAAGAACACGAAAGCTTTACTGATGCACGGGGTCTGCGCCCGGCTTTGTACAAAGGGTTACATGCAACAGCGGCAAAGCTTGTACAAAAGGTGGTTGCCGGAGCGGATCACGGCAACCGCGCCTTAGGGGTGAAACTTGCGAAGATGCTCTATGTTCCAGGAGTTGCTCACCGGTAAGCCTTCTTCGGTCTCTAGGCGGACAGCGCCGGGCCTCGTAACTTGTCTCACCCGATAAGGGCCTTCCCACTTCGGCGTCAACTTGTTGGAATTCTTGGCGGACTGAACGCGCCGAAGAACAAGGTCGCCTTCCTCGAGACTCCTGGCCTTGACTTTGCGGCTATGGTAGCGGCGCAAAGCTTGCTGGTATCGAGCAGCTCGTACAGCAGCCTGGAGACGTCCCTCCTCAAGGAGCAATGCGTCATCTTGCCGCAGTTGCTCTTGCTCGAGCTCATCATAAGCGAGTACTCGAGGAGATCCGTATACGAGTTCCGTGGGGAGAACTGCCTCTGCTCCATAGACTAGAGCGAAAGGTGTCTGTCCGGTGGCTCGACTTGGTGTCGTTCTGATTGACCAAAGAGCCGCCGGGAGCTCCTCTATCCAATTTCTTCCGCACTTGCGCAGCCTGTCAAAGGTCCTTGTCTTGAGTCCGCGCAGCACTTCAGCGTTTGCCCTCTCCGCTTGACCGTTGCTCCTCGGGTGAGCAACAGAAGCGAAACAGACCTTGGCGCCAAGGTCTTGGACGTACTGCATGAAGGTGCGACTAGTGAATTGCGTACCGTTGTCGGTGATGATCCTGTTAGGGATCCCGAAACGGCAAACAATCGACCTGAAGAACCTGACTGCTGACTGTGCTGTCACCTTCCTCACTGGCTCCACTTCTGGCCACTTTGTGAACTTGTCGATTGCGACGTACAAGTACTCAAAGCCCCCGACAGCACGAGGGAAAGGACCGAGGATGTCGAGCCCCCAGACCGAGAAGGGCCATGACAAAGGGATTGTTTGGAGAGCTTGAGCTGGCTGATGGATTTGCTTCGCATGGAACTGGCACGCTTCACACTTGGTTACTAGTGCAGTTGCATCTTGGAGGGCTTCTTGCCAAAAGAACCCTTGCCGGAAAGCTTTCCCGGCAAGCGCCCTTGCGCCAATGTGGTGGCCGCATATGCCTCCGTGTATTTCCGCCAACAGCTTCTGTCCATCTTCTCTGGAGATGCACTTCAACCTGACACCGTTGAGTCTTCTTCTGTACAGCTCGTTATCCATGAACTGATACATACTTGACTGCCTGGTTATCTTCTCTATCTCTTGAGGGTCGTCGGGAAGTTCTCCAGTTTGCAGAAAACGGACGATCTGCTGCGCCCATGCCGGAGCCCGAGGCTCGACGGCAAGGACTAAAGGCTCGAGGGCCGCTGCGGGAACCTCAGCTTCTGCGGCAAGGACCTCTGGTTCTGCCGGAGCTGACGGTCCCCCGGCAAGCTGTTCAAGCCGGAGGACTTGCAGGAGCAAACTGTTCCTCAGCGTTCTGGTTGTTGATCTTGGGGACCTTGGCGGCGGTTTCAGGGAGATCCGCCGGCAAGTAGTCGCCGGAGACCAACTTTCTCTTCTTGGACTGCCCAATTGATGGTGTAACGGATGGTTGAGTCAGCTTGAGTAAGAAGGTCCCTGGTTCCACAGGTAACTTCATCGAAGCGCACTTTGAAAGGCCGTCTGCAATTTCATTTTGAGCTCTCGGGACGTGCTCCATCTGCAAACCTTCAAAGTGCTCTTCAAGCTTTCTCACTTCATCGACATAAGCTTCCATCAAAGGGCTCTGATAGCTCTTGTTAACTTGCCGGACCACCAACTGAGAATCGCCCCGCACAATCAGCTTTCTGATCCCAAGTTCGGCCACAATCCTGAGGCCGGCGAGCAAGCCTTCATATTCTGCGGTGTTGTTTGTCGCTTGCTCCCTGGGAAAGTGCATCTGGATAACATATTTGAGGTGCTCTCCGGTGGGCGCGATGAGTACCACGCCGGCACCGGCGCCTTGCAGCGAGAAGGCACCGTCAAAATACATTACCCATTCACTTGCCGCTTCTTGTACAGGTGCACTTGTTTCTTGAACTTCTTCTTCTGGCGTTGGGGTCCACTCAGCTATGAATTCCGCCAAAGCTCGGCTCTGTATGGTTGAAGTACTTTCAAACTTGAGTCCAAAGCTTGACAGTTCCAGCGCCCACTCGACGATCCTGCCTGTTGCTTCTGGATTGTGCAATATCCTCTTCAACGGAAAGCGAGTGACCACTGTTATCTCATGGGCTTGGAAGTAATGGCGCAGCTTTCTCGAGGCCATGAGGAGGCCGAAAAGCAATTTTTGCACACCAGAGTATCTTGATCTAGCCCCCTGGAGAAGGGAACTTACAAAATACACTGGGCGCTGCACCATCTTCTTCCGCACCTCTCCTTGTTCCTGCGCAGAGTCATCCTTGTCGGGGCCAGAGCTTGTCGGAGCAGCCCCCTGCTTGTCGCTGGATTCGCTTGCCGGTGATGCTGACTCCTCGTCGGACTCCCTCTCCGCTACTAACGCAGCACTAACCACTTGGTTGGTTGCCGCTAAGTATAGCAACAACTTTTCCTGTGGTCTAGGTGCGACAAGTATAGGAGTGGAGGACAGGTACCGTTTCAAATCCTGCAACGCCGCCTCCGCTTCCGGAGTCCACTTCATGGGACCTGCCTTCTTCAAGATTTTGAAGAAAGGTAGGGCGCGTTCTGCAGACTTTGAAATGAACCTACTGAGGGCAGCAACACAACCTGCAAGCCTTCTGACATCCTTGACGCGCTTCGGGGCCTCTATCTGCTCAATGGCTTTAATCTTGTCGGGGTTGGCTTCAATCCCCCTCTGTGATACAAAGAACCCGAGAAGCTTGCCGGAGGGAACTCCAAAGACGCACTTCTCGGGGTTCAACTTGAGCTGTATCCTGCGCAGGTTCTGAAACGTTTCTTCCAAGTCTTGAATCAGGGTTTCTTTGCTCTTGCTCTTCACCACTATGTCATCCATGTAGGCTTCTACATTTCTGTGGATCTGTGGCTCAAAAGCAGTGTGCACCACCCTTGCAAATGTCGAGCATGCATTCTTCAATCCAAAGGGCATGCGTATGAAGCAATATGTGCCGCATGGAGTGATAAACGCAGTCTTCTCTTCGTCTTCCTTGGCCATGAATATCTGGTGGTAGCCTGAATATGCATCAAGGAAGGAAAGTAGCTCACATCCGGCAGTGGAGTCAACAATCTGGTCAATACGCAGCAAGGGAAATGGATCCTTGGGACATGCTTTATTCACATCGGTGAAGTCTATACACAGTCTCCACTTCCCGTTGGCCTTACGCACGACAACTGGATTTGCTAACCACGTTGGATGGATGACGCCTCTAACCAGGCCTGCTGCTTCTAGTTTCTTGATTTCTTCGGCAATGAATTCTTGGCGCTCCACGGCTTGCTTCCTGACCTTCTGCTTGATGGGCCGCGCATGAGGACAAACAGCAAGCTTGTGCTCAATTACCTTCCTGGGAACGCCGGGGATGTCAGATGGTTGCCAGGCAAACACATCGACATTCGCCCGCAGGAAGGCAACGAGCGCGCTTTCCTATTTGCTGTCAAGGGTGGCACTGATGGTGAAGGTACCACCAGTGCCGTCCTCCTTTGCGGACACCTTCTTTGTTGCCGGAGGAGCAGCCATTCCTTTCTTACTCTTGCCGGTGGAGCTCGATGGAACGTCCTCGACGGCAGCGCAGCACTCCGAGGAGGTGCGGTTGCCGGAGTGGGTCCCAGAGCACTTGCCGGACTTGGTCTTCGTCTTCTTCCCCCCGGGAGCTTCAGCGGCAAGAGTATCCTTCTCGGCCGCAGCTGCCGCATCCCGGTAAATCTTGTCGGCGCAAATAAGCGCATCCTTCTTGTCGCTGTGGACAGTGATGACGCTTATCGGCCCCGGCATCTTCAGCACGTTGTAGGCATAGTGGGAAGCTGCCATGAACTTGGCGAGGGCAGGACGGCCAAGTATTCCATTGTAGGGCAATGGAATATCGGCGACGTCGAAAGTGATGCGCTCAGTCCTGAAGTTGAGCTCCCCGCCAAAGGTCACCGGCAGAGTGATTTTTCCCTTGGGCTTGCTCCTTCCCGGGTTGATTCCTTGGAATGAACCGGTCTCTTCGAGCTCGCCATCTTGAATCTGGAGTTTCTTGATCACAGCAGAGGAGATCAAGTTCAACCCGGCCCCGCCGTCAACCAACATTTTGGTGACCTTGAGGTTGCGGATGGTGGGAGAAACCAGCATCGGCAAGCACCCGACCGCCGTGGTGCGGTCAGGGTGATCCTCAAGGTCAAAAACGATGGGCGTGCTGGACCATTTGAGGAGCCTGCGCGACTCCACGGGCGGCTCCGCTGCGTTTACCTCACGCACCCACTGCTTGAGTTGGCGGTGAGAGGTATGCAGGGAGGCGCCACCGTCGACGCACAGGACCTCCGTGGCCTTCTGGAACTCCTGCTCGCTGTTCTCGTCGTCCTCCATGTCTTCATCGTCGTCCTCGTCGTTGTCGCGGCCCCGGGGAGGTCGATCTCCTTGCCGCTGCTTAGCCTTGCCGCGGCGTCCTCCCCGGCCGTTGAACGGCCGCTTCTTGCTGGGCTCTTCCCCGCCACCTTGGGCCTTCTCCTTGTCGCGCCTCTCGTACTCAGCTTTCTGCTGCTCGACGAGATACTCGACGCGCTTGCAGTTGGAGAGATCATGACCCTTGGTGCGGTGAATCTTACAGTATTGCTTGTCGGAGCTACCCGGCTTGTCGGCCGCCGCTGCAGGGCCAGGCTCCTTGCCGGAGCCGCCAGCCTGCGCTTGCTTGGCGGGGGCCTCCTTGCCGGACTTCTCGACGGCAAGCACCTCCTTCTTGCCCTTCTTTCTGTTGTTCCGCCGCCGGCTCTTCTTTGCCGGGGCGGCGTCGTCGCTGTCGCTTCCTCCCGCGCCAGCATCTTCCCCGGGGAGTTTCCTCCCCTCTTCTGCGCGTGCGCACTTGTCAGCAAGAGCGTAGAGCTCGCTGACGTCCCTAATCTTGGTCATTGCCATTTCCTCACGCATGCGGCGGTTACGCACGTTCTGATGGAACGCGCTGATAACCGCGGCAGGGTGAACGTCAGGGATGTTGTGCTGCACCCGGCTGAAGCGTTGGATATACTTGCGCAGGGGTTCGCCTTCCTTCTGGGCCAAGATATGGAGATCGCTCTCCTGGCCATGAGGTTTGTGGCCGCCGGTGAAGGCGCCAACAAATTGGTGGCAAAGGTCGGCCCAAGAAGAGATGGAACCTTCCGGCAAGTGCATGAGCCACGAACGGACGTTCGGCTTTAGCACGAGCGGGAAGTAATTCGCCAAGATCTTCTCGTCGCGCCCCCCGGCAGCTTGTACTGCGATGGTGTAGACGCTGAGAAACTCCGAGGGGTGCGTTTTGCCGTCGTACTTCTCCGGTACGTCGGGCTTGAAATTCTTCATGCTGGGCCACTGGACGCGCCGCAGCTCGCGGGTGAACGCAGGGCAGCCTGCCGCGTACGGCAAGTCGCCTGGTTCACCGGGCGCGTGCACGTCGACAGTGTTCCCAGCTCTCTTGTCGGATTGTCGCCGAGCTTCTCGGCGGCTCTCGATTGTGGTCCGAGCGTCTTCATCTCGCCGGTCGTCGAGGACCTGGCGCTGGTCCCGACGGGCCCGCGGGTCCGACGAGGCTGTGGAGCCGTCGTCGGGGTTGTTCCGGCGGGGCGGCGTCTTCTGTTTCTGCGGCGGGGAGTGCACGCTTGTCGCACCCCCGGCAGTCTTGTCGCCGATAGCCTTCGTCTTCTCAGCTTGCCGCGGCCGTGAGGTCGACGGCTGCTGTGGAGATTCGTTGTTGGCGAAGTCTATCAGGCTCCGTATAGTGGCCCTCCATTCTTCGGCCTTGTCGGCCGCTGGAGGAAAGTCGAGGAGCAGTTGCGCTCTTGCGAGCGCTTCCGCTGGAGTGGAGGGGAACGCGGGCGAGCGGTGCGAGGAGCGGGATACGCTCGGACTTCTAACAACGTTAGAAGGAGCGGGGTCCCGCGCCGGCGCCTTCGCTTTGCTTGTGCCCGGACGGGGGTCCGGGGCGTCCCGCGAGCCTCCGGTCTGGCCTTGCCCCAGCAAGCGGATACCACCTCCCGTGGTATGGCGCTGCTGGGTCGTCGTGTGCTGAGATGGACGCGGCGCGTCCACGGAGACCGAGGTTCGGTCATCCGTTCTGTTCTTGGATCTAGTGGCGCCGTGAGTGTCCTCACCGGCGGCCACCCTTCCGACGGCATCTCCCCCGCCCACCGTTGGCTCTGGTGGCGGCGGGTGAGACGCAGACGGGCCTCCGACCTCCGAAGGCTTCTTCTTCGGGGCCATGGAGTTGTCGCTGATGAAGTTGCTGGTGAAGCTGGAGAGGTTGATGAAGAATGCGCCCGCGCGAACGCCGGATCAGGTTCGCACAACCTCGACGCCCCCTACCTGGCGCGCCAAAGATGTCGGGGGAAACTGTCCGCCACGAACACCTATGGGACCGGAGCCCCTTTGTCTGTGCGGTACGAGGGCGGAGGGAGCACAAAGAGCAGATCGTAGCGAGCACGCGGGCAGTTTTACCCAGGTTCGGGCCGCGGTAGACGCGTAAAACCCTACTCCTGCTTGGTTGTGTATTGAGTTTGAGCGCTCGGGAGCTTGAAGAAGCAGCTACACCCAGCGCGAGAGTGATCTAGGTTCCGAACCCCCTCCACGTTGTGCATGGGCCTCCTTTTATAGTGCAAGGGGTCACCGACAGGTGTCAACGTAGGAGAAAGGGGTAAAAATGTAAAAGAGGTGGTAGTTGTAACAGTGCGGGAACAGTGGAGCTACAGTACAGAACAGTGGTCTATACCTACTTTAACAGTGGGGGACAAGGGCATTTAATGCCCGTCGCCGTCGACCCCAAAAGCTCCCGCCTTAGCGTCTCCGTCCGCCACGGCGACGGATCCATCACCGTGGAGTGCCACCGTGTACCCCAGGCTGCACAGCCATCCGCCACGCGTCCCTGGATAGGCCCCAGGGCAACGCGTGGGCCGATGAGCTGGAGCGCGGGCACACAGCGCAGCCTTCCCGGCAAGCACCTTGCCGGGGCCTCGATCTTGCCGGGCCCGGGAGCTTGCCGCTCCCCGGGCCCCTTGCCGGGGCGCGTATAGCGCCGAGGCGTTGTCTTCTAGTCTTCCTGGCAAGCTCCTCTTGCCAGGGTCTTGTGCCAGCGGGACAGTCCTGAGCCTGGTACGGCCTTCCCGGCAAGCTCCTCTTGCCGGGGTCTTGATCTTATGTCTTTTATACTTTGTTTTTGAATGGTTTAATAGGGAACAGGAAAGGTCTCCGGCGAGCACGCAGTAAACCTTGCCGCGGGAAGCTGCAACTGCCCGTGCACAAGTTGGGGTACTGGGGTACCCCTACCTTAGTACACCGACACAACACGTACAGTATTTTCAAACATTCAGTTCACCGTTTTCAAAACTGCTCTTAAACCGTGCGGAATCTCGAAAAGTGTTCAACATGGCGAAGTTGCGTCTACACCATAGATTTTCAACGGTATATTACACGCATAATTCCGATAAACAGTTAAAAAACTAGAGCAAAAAAGGTACCGAAAAAACAACACGTACAGTTTTTCCAAACATGCAGTTCACTGGTCTCTGTGTTGCAGTATCTGTGCAGTTCGGAAGCACAAATAAATGCTCGCTGCCATTATTCGTCGGTCGCACCGTTTTCAAAACTGCTCTTAAACCGTGCGGAATCTCAAAAAAGTGTTCAACATGGCGAAGTTGCCTCTACTCCATAGCTTTTCAAACACGCAAAAAAACGCTCGCTACCATTATTCGTTGGTCGCACCGTTTTCAAAACTGGTCTTCAACCGTGTGGAATCTCGAAAAGTGTTCAACATGGCGAAGTTGCGTCTGCTCCATAGCTTTTCAACGGTATATTACACGCATAAATCCGATAAACGGTTAAAAAAACTAGAGCAAAAAAGGTACCGAAAAAACAACACGTACAGTTTTTTCAAACATGCAGTTCACTGGTCTCTATGTTACAGTATCTGTGCAGTTCGGAAGCGCAAAAAGACGCGTCGATTTGGGTGTCGCGAAAAACAGAGTTTCCGCGTTTTTGTAATTTCAAAACTGTTCTTAAACCGTAATGAATTAGAGGGGGTGTTCTACATGAAAAAGTAGCGTCTCAACGATATCTTTCCAACGGTGTATCATTTGGATCATTTCGACCAACGTTTTGTAAAAATTTCACGAAAAACGGCCACTGCCCTTCGTAGTCAGCCGCAGGATTTGCAAAATTAACTAAAAACCGTAAGGAATCTCAAAAACATTTAAACATATGAAAGTTGTGCCTCCTTCATAGCTTTCCAACGGTATATTACACGCCTTGTTTCGACAAACGGTTAGAAAACTGGAGTGAAAACAGTACCGAAAATTTGAAAAAAAATCGAAAAATACAATTCCGCGATTTAGTAAATTCAAAACTGCTCTTAAACCGTAGCGAATTAGAAAAAATAATAGATATGAAAAAGATGTGCGCCGACGATACCTTTCCAACGGTGTATCATATGTTTTATTCCGACGAGTGGTTTAGAAAAAAAAGCAAAAAAAATGCTCGCATCCATTCGTTGTGAGCCGCACGATTTTCGAAACTGCTCTTAAACTATGACGAATTTTGAAAAGTGTTCAACATGGCGAAGTTGCGTCTACTTCATAGCTTTTCAACGGTATATTACACGCATAATTCCGATAAACGGTTAAAAAACTAGAGCAAAAAAGGTACCGAAAAAACAACATGTACAGTTTTTTCAAACATGGAGTTTTGTTGCAGTATCTGTGCAGTGCGCATAGCTTTCCAATGCAGTAACACAAAGCAGTTCGGAAGTGTTATGAGAATATTATTCTCATAATTTTATGAGAATAGACCGTCTATATATATATATATATATATACTCTTATAAAAGACTTAGTTGCTGATGGTGGTGTGTCTCCCATCCGTCGTTTCTGACCATTAGATCTGCATCTAACGGCCGTGAGGTAAGTTGTGGCATTTTTGCAACAATAGCCCACTTCTCTGCTCTAATTTGCAGAAAACCCCTTATTATCTTGAAAGCAACCACATTCCTCCCTCACCTCATCAAAACATCCTAAGAAATATATATATATACTTCTATAAAAGACTCAGTTGGTGATGGTGGTGTGTCTGCCATCGGTCGTTTCTGACCATTAGATGTGCATCTCACAGCTGTGAGGTATGTTGTGGCATTTTTGCAACAATAGCCCACTTCTGTGCTCCAATTTGCAGAAAACCCCTTATTATCTTGAAAGCAACCACATCTCTCCCTCACCTCATCAAAACTGCGTGAGAAATATATATATATACTCCTATAAAAGACTCAGTTGGTGATGGTGGTGTGTCTGCCATCCGTCGTTTCTGACCATTAGATCTGCATCTAACGGCCATGAGGTAAGTTGTGGCAGTTTTGCAATAATACCCCACTTCTCTGCT
>LR738711.1:543565725-543590332 GCA_902687465.1 Secale cereale
ACATCCCTCCCTCACCTCATCAAAACAGCCTGAGAAATATATATATACTCCTATAAAAGACTCAGTAGGTGATGGTGGTGTGTCTGCCATCCGTCATTTCTGACCATTAGATCTGCATCTAACGGCCGTGAGGTAAGTTGTGGCATTTTTGCAACAATAGTCCACTTCTCTGCTCCAAATTTGCAGAAAACCCCTTATTATCTGAAAGCAACCACATCCCTGCCTCACATCATTAAAACAGCCTGAGAAATATATATATACTCCTATAGAAGACTCGGTTTGTGATGGTGGTGCGTTTGCCATCCATCGTTTCTGACCATTAGATCTGCATCTAACGGCTGTGAGGTAAGTTGTGGCATTTTTGCAACAATAGCCCACTTTTCTGATCCAATTTACGGAAAACCCCTTATTATTTTGAAAGCAACCACATCCCTCCCTCAACTCATCAAAACAGCGTGAGAAATATATATATACTCCTATAAAAGACTCAGTTGGTGATGGTGGTGTGTCTGCCATCC
The DNA here is from genome assembly GCA_902687465.1 of Secale cereale. NCBI lineage: Eukaryota > Viridiplantae > Streptophyta > Magnoliopsida > Poales > Poaceae > Secale > Secale cereale. The sequence goes on from LR738711.1 coordinate 543,566,244, forward strand.
ATCGTTTCTGACCATTAGATCTGCATCTAACGGTCGTGAGGTAAGTTGTGGCATTTTTGCAACAATAGCCCACTTCTCTGCTCCAATTTGCAGAAACCCCTTATTATCTTGAATGCAACCACATCCCTCCCTCACCTCATCAAAACAGCCTGAGAAATATATATACTCCTATAAAAGACTCAGTAGGTGATGGTGGTGTGTCTGCCATCCGTCATTTCTAACCATTAGATCTGCATCTAACGGCCGTGAGGTAAGTTGTGGCATTTTTGCAACAATAGTCCACTTCTCTGCTCCAAATTTGCAGAAAACCCCTTATTATCTTAAAGCAACCACATCCCTGCCTCACATCATTAAAACAGCCTGAGAAATATATATATACTCCTATAGAAGACTCGGTTTGTGATGGTGGTGCGTTTGCCATCCATCGTTTCTGACCATTAGATCTGCATCTAACGGCTGTGAGGTAAGTTGTGGCATTTTTGCAACAATAGCCCACTTTTCTGATCCAATTTGCGGAAAACCCCTTATTATTTTGAAAGCAACCACATCCCTCCCTCAACTCATCAAAACAGCGTGAGAAATATATATATACTCCTATAAAAGACTCAGTTGGTGATGGTGGTGTGTCTGCCATCCATCGTTTCTGACCATTAGATCTGCATCTAACGGTCGTGAGGTAAGTTGTGGCATTTTTGCAACAATAGCCCACTTCTCTGCTCCAATTTGCAGAAAACCCCTTATTATCTTGAATGCAACCACATCCCTCCCTCACCTCATCAAAACAGCCTGAGAAATATGTTTTGAGTGAAAAGTACTCCCTCCATTCCTAAATATTTGTCTTTCTAGAGATTTCAATAAGTGACTACATACAGAGCAAAATGAGTGAATCTACACTTCAAAATATGTCTATATAATTCGTATGTGGTAGTCCATTCGAAATCTCTAAAAAGTCAAATATTTAGGAACGGAGGGAGTAATATATTAGGAGTATATCAAAACAAGAGTGATTTCTTTCAAGTTTGTGAATGAGTACTACTATTCTACTACTTTGAATCCGTCGCAACGCATGGGCACATTGCTAGTAAAAGGAAAAGGCATGCCGCGTTCGCGTCACACTCCCCCCCCCCCACACACACACGCCTGGGAATCGGGAGTACTCCACGGCCCGTCCGGCACGACACATAGCTTAGGGAAGGCATGTTGCCTGGCATTTTCACTTTCATGTGGGACCGCCGTTGAGCAAACCGACTATTGGCAAACCGCACCCCGCCCGCCGCCGGGTTGGAAAACAGAAACGAGAGGAAGATCTAGCTATAGCATGGAAGCCAAGAAATTTGGTGTCAGATGGGGCTCGTTGATAGAGTAGGAGCATTCCGTACTAATCTACTCCTACTAGTACCACTATACAACTAGTACTACAACTATACAACTAGTAGGTACGTGCACGGCACAGCATCGTAGGAAAAAAAACGGGAAGATCTTGTTTTGGGTGATTTATCTTTTTTCTGTCAACGTAGTATGAATAATATGATGTGGGGGGCACCCATGAAGCTTATGTCGCTTGGTTGCATGGCTACGAAAGTTTTGATAAAAATAAATAGATAATGTGTTTAGAGTGCACTCCACTAAATAGATATACTTTGGATCCATTGCAACGGGCCGGCACATCTATATCTATACCCCCTATATAGTGTGTGAATAACTTTGAAAGTTGGTCATTGGATGAAGCCAATCCGACGGTACAAAGATGGCAAATCCGAGCACTACAGGCCGTTGGATATCATCTGTACATTCCACCAGATTCTGCCACATGTAGAATCTAGAAGACTCCACATGTAGAAGCATAATGCACAAACCACCAGAATCTCATGCGTGCAATGCACGTGTACCTTACTAGTACGTAGTTGGTAGTAGTAAGAAACAAATTCCGGGTTTGGCATGAGCTCGTACTGCGGAGCACCACAAGGCATGCCGCAGGAGTTACATTTCCCTCTCGGGGCCCACGGGGCCGAACTTCAGTGGCTTAGTGTCCGGCCTATGAGTCAATGACATGCGGACCTCAAATGTGGCTGGCCCACATGTCATTCTCATGGTGGTGGTGTGGTTCGCGACTCACTAGTTCGAGATGAATCGGTGTTGGCGTGGCCGTGGCGAGGGTGCCACAACTGGGCGTCGGGGCGTTATGAGGCGTAGATGGCCACACCGGCGGGTACTACCTGTAGTACAGAAGTACTCCAGCTAAGGATTGATGCCCGGGACGAAATGTGTCACAGCCGCTAGATGAAAATTCGATGGTGCGGGACATGTGGTGTCATGGGTTCATGCGGCGTCGTGGGAATCATGTGTGGCTGTGGTAGAAACTTGATGCTCGCCGCATTTAAGGTGGCCCACATGCCATGCACACAAAGGCAGAGGGGCGGTGCTGCCGAGAGGGGTGAGGCGCACGTCGGGGGACGTGGTGTCGTGGGTTGGAGCGGCGTCGTGGGAATCGCGAGTGGCAGTGGATGAAACATGATGGTCGCCGTAGTTGAACTTCCATGGACAAGCTGTCATGTCTATAGACACATGCATTGCATACCCATCACTGGAAGGAGTAGTAGACAAAGCTAGGTGGATAAATAATTCCTTATAGTCAAGCGGACCCACGCTACTACTTGTTCCAAAGACATGCACACCATCGAAATGGTCCATCTATATCAATATACATAGAGTGGGAATACTTTTTTTACAAGAGAGGAAATAGTTCATCCATCCATAATGCCATTCTGCTGGTGCAGCATCTTCTTCTTCTTCTTCTTCTTCTTCTTCTTCTTCTTCTCATTTTCTGTGGGAGACGGCTTCGCAACAAGCTCTCTGGACCTTGCAGCTATCTCGAAACTCACACAGGCATCGAGGGCAACATATTTTATCTGCTCGTATGTAAAGGGATAATTCTCCCATCCATACGACCTTAATGCTAGCGTCTCGTCACCCTTCTGAAGATTCGTTCCTAGCAAAAAAATTGCTACTTCGAATAGGGATGGTGTCCGTTTATCACAATCTTCTACATGAATTGTTATTCTGGTTTGTAGGTGAGCGATGCTATTCAAGTCAAGGTTGTACGGCTCCAAGTTCTGTTTGTCCCCTGCGATGGCTGCCCCACAGAAGTATCACTACTAGAAATCCACATTTTACCTAGAGCCAATTTCTTTACCTAGAGCTCATTAGCCTACTCAAGGGATAGAAAAGCAACAAACAGTGCCCTCTAGGGAAAGGTGAATATCTAGCCAAAAAAATTGTAACTTAAGCTTTCCCTAGGGTGGTGCCACGTACAAACATCAAAACCCAAAAAACATGAAGAGATGCGCCGGTGTGGTCATGTAGATTGGCTCCCGCGTTACGCTCGCGCCATTTTTTTCCTCCAGCGAAGGTTGGGCCCATTGCATAGTGAGAAAAGGCAGGGAAGAAAGGGCGCGTAGAGGAAAAAAAACACTCGTGTCTCCTCCAAGCTACGCCCCTGTCCAAACAGTGCCGCCGCCAGACCAAAATCCCCCTCTCTCGAACCCTTCTTCCCCTCCCGATCTGCCGCGCCTCGCCTTGGATCGCCCCGCTCCGCCGCTCCCCGGCCCGCCCAGCTCCGCCGCTCCCCTGCCCGCCCCGCTCCGCCGCTCCCCTGCCCGCCACGCTCCGCCACTCCCCCTTCTATTTCTCCTTCTCTACTGCATCCGTGACCTAGTCACACCAAGGTCGCGCTGGACGCGGTGGCCCTGGCCACGCCCGCCGGGTGACGGCGCGGTGCCGCTCGTGGTGACTCCATCCGCCACGCCCTCAACTCGTGCTGACTGCGCCGCCCTTGACCGTGGTGGCGGTGCCACGGATCTGCATGCTGTTGTATGCAGCTGCTCCTGTCCAAAAGGTTCTCCCTCTCTATCTCTCCCACTCTCTGGTTTGGATAGATTTTCGATTGCTGGCTTAGATAGTTGTACTTGTATATGACTAGCAAAATTCTGAAATTTTGATTTGGTTTTAGCATCCAAAGCAAGCAGTATGATGTCCACTATTCAGTACATCTTGACGTTGTTCAATATCATAGTCAACACTTGGGGTTGTCAGTTTAAATATCTTGCTTATAAAAGGTGTATGGAAGGTCAAAGGAATAAAAAAAAATTATATAGCAAAAAAGGAAATAGAAGAACTGATTGATATGAAGATGCATGAACACATGAATGAGCCATTCAACTTTGTAAATTGCGGTCAGATGTAGACAGTAAACACAGTGAGTGGGAAATATTTCATATAGTCTATCTGTTGAGTTTGTTCACAGCTACTGCAAGTGCATGAATGACAGTAACAGTAGCTTCAGTGATCCATCTTGAATGATGCCATCCTTAAATTTAGGTAAAAGTGACAGAGCTACTGCATTTTACAATTGTAGTAGTTATCTACATGAAATTGTCTGTGTGTTTTACCATTTATGTATAGTTATCCACGTGATTATTATATAGTTATCCATGTTGAGCATCGTATGATTTTCTTGTCCACCTTCCATATGACCTTTGTATAATATCAATAGAAGTACTACTTCCATTGCTGGTATAGATTTATTTCCTTTTTCTTGTATAATAGTAATCAATTATCTGTTATGTCCAATTGTTGGCAAGCTCATACATTCTGCGTGCGTGCATGTGTGTCTCTGTGTATGTGTTATAAATCCATTTACATGCTATATATTATTTGTACATGTTTGTTCTTCGTGTGTGTTTGTTTTCTCTGGCCAAAGCTAGTAGCCTCTGTTTTATGTTATGAATAGATGGAAGTCCTCTAACATTCTTCATTGGTTTTCTACATTTTTTCAGAAACTAACAAGTGTCAGGTGTTGTTTGCTTGAAGAAAAGTTCCCTGCTCGTGGCATCGAAGCAACAGAGAAGAAAGTCATTGGTAAATCAAGTAGGTATCATGATTTCCTCTTTCCATGAAAACTATGTTGATTAATGCATTGTTCACTTGTATGATGTGGGAATGTGGGGTTATTTTTTGTTGGTGATGAGTGGTTTTCTATTTTAGTGTGTATGATGCATTCATTTTTTGTTGGGATGCGACTCGTGATCGTAGCAATTCATTTTTATTTCAGATTTAAGTACAAAACCAAACCATGTCTTTGGATGCTCAACGTAGCTGGATGTATAGTGGGTGGAAGGATAATGGAAGGCATTCTGATGAGTGGATACGCAATACAAATGCTTTTGTGAACCATGTTTTTGAGGGTGTCCGTAGTGCCAAGTTTGGAGTTTCTTGTCCTTGCTCAAAATGTTGCAATGGTAGTAGAAGAACAAAACAATTGATGACCTCTCATCTTTGTCATTGGGGTTTCATGCCCAACTACTTTAGATGGACTGCACATGGGGAGCATCATGTTCATGTAGATAGAGTGGAGTCTGTCAACACTGATTGCTTAGAGGACATGTTGTGTGACTTTGGGGATGCAATGCATGTCGATAATGTAGACGAGGAGCCAACACCAGATGCCAAAGCTTTTTATGCCATGTTATCAGCTGTTAGAGACCCACTCCATGAGTTCACCCAAACCTCACGCTTTGCTACTGTTACACGCTTGATGGGAATTAAGTCACAATACAATTTGTCAGGGGACTGCATAAATAGTTTACTGAAACTTTGGCAAGATACACTCTCACAAGGCAATAAAATGCCATCAAGCTTGTATGAGTGCAAGTGTATCTTAGCTGGTTTGAAAATGCCACTCTTGAAAATAGATGCATGTGTTAACCATTGCATGATATACTATAAGGATAGAGAGAAAAAAGTGAAGTGTGATTTCTGCGGTGAAGCAAGATATAAGGTAGTTAACAATGACTGCCCAAATAAGAAGCGTAAACCCATCCCACGTAAGGTTCTGCGATACCTTCCATTTCTACCAAGATTGCAAAGGTTGTTCATGCAACCTGAATTTGCTAAGCACATGAGATGGCACATGGAAGGCAACCGAGAAAATCCAGGAATGATGGTGCACCCAGCTGATAGTGAATCATGGAAATCTTTCAATGTCGATGGGTTTGCAAGTGATCCACGCAACGTTAAGCTAGTCAAGTCCTCTGATGGCTTCAACCCTTTTAATTTCGGCTTAACACAATACTCTTGTTGGCCTGTGTTTCTTGCTCCTTTGAACCTGCCACCTGCTCTTTGCTTGAAAACACAAAATATTTTTCTTAGCATGGTGATCCCTGGACCAAAGAGTCCTGGCAAGAACTTCAATGTGTACATGGAGCCTTTATTTGATGAGTTGAAAGAGGCGTGGGCGGGTGTACCAACTTATGATAGTTTCCTTAAGCAAAATTTCAATATGAGGGTAACCTTGCATACAACTTTCCATGACCGCCCTGCTTTTGGTATGGTTGCTGGATGGTCTACCCATGGTGGGCTCGCTTGTTACGAGTGTGGGGCAGATCCACAAACAATTTGGATGGATAATGGGCACAAATGGAGTTGGTTTGATAGCCACAGGCGATTTCTGCGAGCCGACCATGTATTTAGGACCCAGAAAGATGCCTTTTTAAAAGATACAGTAGTGAAGGATATTGCTCCACGTAGGTTAACAGGGGATGAACTTTTTGCTTACATGAATGAAGTTAAGTACAACAATTTTGAAGGTTATGGAGTAACACACAATTGGACACACATTCCTAAGCTGTGGGAATTGCCATACTTCCCAAAGCTTTTGCTTCCTCATAATATAGATGTTATGCACACCGAAAAAAATATTGCAGAAGTAATATTCAATACTGTCCTTGACATTCCTAGCAAGACAAAAGACAATGCCAAAGCCCGCCTTGACCAAGCTGTACTGTGTAGCAGAACTGATCTCAACCTTCAAGAAAAGCCCAATGATAAATGGGAAAAGCCTAGAGCACCATATTGCTTGAAGAGGAACCAAATAAGAGACGTCCTGTTGTGGTTTCTTCAGCTCAAATTTCCAGATGGATATGTGGCCAACATGAAGCGAGGTGTTAACTTAGAGCAACTTAAGATATATGGGCTCAAGAGTCATGACTACCATATATTTATGGAGCGGTTGCTACCTGTCATGCTGTGGGGGTATGTAGATAATGATGTGTGGGAGGCTTTGGCTGAGCTAAGTTATTTCTTTAGGCTGCTTTGCGCAAAAGAAATAGATCCTAACCAAATAGATAAATTGGAGGAAAACATTCCTGTCCTAATTTGTAAATTGGAGAAAATATTCCCACCGGGGTTCTTTGATTCAATGGAGCATCTAATGATACACCTCCCTTATCAAGCAAAAGTAGGAGGGCCTGTTAAGTATCGTTGGATGTATACTTATGAAAGGTATGTTTTGTTCTTCATGCATTCTGTCCATATGGTACTAGTATTTACTATTTGGACATTAATTTGTTACATGGCAATGTAGGTTAATAAAAAAACTTAGAGCAAAAGTTAGTAACAAAGCACGTGTGGAGGCTTCAATTGTTGAGGCATTTCTTGTTGAGGAGATTTCAAACTTTAGTTCTTTGTACCTTCCTGATGATGTGCCTACCTCAAGAAATCGCCCCCAACGTTATGCACAATCTAGCACTACCAGCACAAGTACTCTTAGTTTGTTTGGAGACAAGGGATGGAAAATTGGTAGAGGGGAACCTAGGATCTTATCACATGAAGAGTACAAGACAGCCATGATTTTTATCTTACTAAACATACTTGAAATGGATAATATTGTGAAGTAAGTTCTCTAAATTAGCATTTCTAGTGCAATCATGTACAATTAAAAAAATTGGTGCTGATGGTTTACACAAAATATGTAGACAATTTGAACTTGACCAATGGAGGCGTCCTCGACAACCAAGTACAAAAGAACTTGATAAACTTAGGCGAGATGGTGCTGGTTCAGGAAAACCAAACTTGTTGGATTGGTTCAAAACTTTGGTAAAGCACCTATACATACTAGCAAATAAAGCGCCCTACAATTTTCTATCCTAATAACTCTATATACAATATTGTCTTCTTGCAGTGCATAAAGGATGCATCTATTAATAAAGAATTACGCGATCTTTCGCGAGGTTGTAGCATGAGAGTTAAATCATATGACATGTATGAAGTTAATGGGTTCAGATTTCGATCAGAGAAATATGAAAACCACAGAGAAGGGGACCTTTCATCTAGAAATACCGGCGTTCTTGCTCTTGGAATAGATGATGCAACCAATGAGGAGCTTGAATACTACGGTGTTATTAAGGACATTATAGAACTTAAATTTGATGGTGATGAGGACTCCACTCTTGTGATGTTTGATTGTCACTGGTTTCATCCAACTAAAGGAGTGAGACATTTGAACAGATTTGGCTTAGTTGAAGTAGCACCTGCTTCAACCAATCCAGCCAATGAGCGTTTTGCTATTGCCAGCCAAGTGAGCTTAGTCTATTATGTTCCATATGATTGCACTTCCGTTACAAGTCTTCTTGATTGGCAAGTTGCTTACAGAGTACCACCCCTAAGCAGTCTAGAAACTCCCACAGATGATGACTACACAACAGCAACACCCACTAATGCAGATGTGTTCCAAGAGAATATTTTAGATGCCAATGATTTCATTGTACAAGTAGGATCACAACTTGACAACTTAACAGTACATGGTTCAGATGAGGTGGTTGATCCAACCGAATTGTCACATATTAGCAACCGACGTGATTTGGGTGGTGAAAGGATTCAGGAACAAGTTATCGAGGATGAAGACTATGATGAAGTGATCATTGAGGAAATTGAAGAAGATGATGATGATTTCTAGCCCATTTTCTATTTATTATCGTTGTTTGTAATTTGGGTGGTTGAAGACTTGGCAAGAAACACTTATCTATTTGCTATCGTTATGTTTATCATGATTGTCTTGTTGGTTGTAAACTATTCTTTGCTATGTTTATCTTATTTGTTTCAAGAATCACACATTACAGGATGACAATTGGAAGAAAAGCATCTCGACTTGCTGTAGCGATCAAACCAGCGCCTGCTGCTCGAAACACTACTGCTGTTGATGGCACTTATGATGGGTACATAAGAGGAGTTTCAGATCTTCCTCCTGCTATTCCAAATAATGAAGATCGTCCAATCATTCGACCTATTGGCAAGACGTAAGTCTTATTATTTAGTATAAGTACTTTCTTGTTCTGCAATATGTTTTCCTTTTCTAATACTTGTTTGTTGTATTTACAACTTCCTTCTTTGTAGGCATTGGAAGGACATTCCTGTTGTTCGAAAGGGCAGAAGACCATCAAGTGTATTGACATGCCTTCTGAAAAGTAACCATCCCGGTATTCTGGATTATGATGGTGCGAAGGTGGTTGCAACAGAGTGGAAGCATTATCATGCGGTGAAGGACACGAATGGTCATTCTGTTGCACACAAAATTGAAGATGCTTTTTGGGTATTAACTATTTAAATTGCTCTCTTTGTTGACCAAGGTAATTTGCTCTTATTTATATTAAACCATCTATCAATTCTCATTGCAGCTAAGGTACAAGTATGAAGATGCATACTCAGAGAAGGCAAAGCAACATGTTAGAAGATGTTGCAAGGCACTTTTGCCAAGTATATTTTACTATGCAAGAATCCAAGCCATAATTGATCATTTTGGAAAAACTGAGAACACTAACATGAATGACAAGCTTGCTGGGCAATACTATTTGGATAGAGCTCAGTATTTGGTGCAAAGACAAGGTTGGTTAGGAAAAGAAGCTTGGGTTGTTGTAGTTGATGAGTGGTGCAATGAAGAGTGGATTGCAAAATCAAAGAAATACCGTGCCAATCGTTGCAGCTCAAAGTTCAAGCCTCACAAGGGTGGTTCCAACTCGATGACTACTATAAGTCAAAAAATGGTTATCAACTGAACTTAGTTGTTTCCTTTATTATCACTTATCATATGAAGAATTATAAATATCTTACATGTCTTGAATCTTGTGTAATGCAGTCCGAACAAACCGGCGAAGATGTTAACCAGATTCAGGCTTGGGTGCATACACATAGAGGATTGGATAAGAGCAAACCTTTAATTCTCAACACACTAGAAGCAACTAAATGTTTGGTATGTGTTTTTAGCAATACCATGGAATAATGCCAGTACATATCCTTTTCTCAAACCAAACACATCTTTATGAAGTCTGGTCTGAATTTAGTGTATTTGCATGTCAACTTGTTTGTCCAATTTGTATGTCAATTTGTCTGCCCACTTATGAAATTGTGTAATAGGAGCTTTACACAATTATTGGAAATTCCTAAACATTTGTGTACCTTTGTTTTCTTCTTGAGTGGGCACTTTACACAAAAAAGGCTAAAGAGTTAAATGGAGAGGACTATGATATCCTGAAAAATGATGTTAGTTCTAAGGCACTTTATGATTGCTCTAATGGGAAGCCACATGGTACATGGTCTCTATTTAATGGCATTGTCAATGACATCGAGGTCATTTCTGAGGTGAGAGCTACTGGTACATCTTCAGCAGCCTTGAAGCGTCGTCGAGCTGAAGAAATTGAAGATGTGCGTCAAAAGGAGTCCGAGAAGACTCGAAAAGCAGAGGCTTATGCTAACAATGTCTTGTCATGGGGTGTTGTGATGTACGAGCACTGCAATGAGATACAAAAGTTTCTTCAGGTGCTGGTTATACATTCCATGTTTATCAATTAATTTGCTAGCATTTGAAAGTAACCACTATGTGAGTTTTCTTTTTTTGCAGACTTTGGCAACTAAGCAAGGTGTGCCTATTGGAGAAATACCACTGCCGCCGGTTCCACCTCCTTTTCGTTCGCTTTCTCCTCCTGGATCTCCGCAACGATCTACCATCCAAGTATGTAATCATCCATCTCAAGCAAACACACACACACACATTAATACATTTAAAGAATGATAAGGATTATTTCTAAAACCTGGCTCTTCTTTTGCAGATTCTAGAAAATAGCAAAGAATCGCCAGCTTTGTGTGCTCAACAAGAAACAAATCCTATCTCTATTAATGTATGTATTTCTCAAACTGATCTCAAATGATACAAATAGTAATGGTCTGTTCGTTGTGACCTTCCAGGGTTAAATAACTTGGTAGTAATGTTTTTCCTTCCTTCAGTATAGTCTTTGGTCTCATTTATTTGTACCAAAACAACCTGTGAACTGATTCAGAACGATGCAGCGTGTGTAGTTGCATTACTTATGTGTGTATGAATAAGTTGAGAGATACCTATTCACATACTTGTGACAATATGCATGCTTATGTGATGTGTGATGCTAGCATGTTATGCTGCCAAAATTTATACTTGTTATGCTGCCATAATATTTTTTTGTCCAATTGTCCAGTTTATAGTTGTTATGCTGCCAAAATTTATACCATTTTTTGTCCAATTGTCCAGTTTATAGTTGTTATGCTGCCAAAATTTATAGTTGTTATGCTGCCAAAATTTATAGTTGTTATGCTGCCATAATAATTTTTTGTCCAATTGTCCAGTTTATAGTTGTTATGCTGCCAAAATTTATACCATATTTTGCATGCCTTTGTTCTAATTACTGGAAATAGGAAATTCTGTTTAGACTTTGTCGACTTGATGTAACTCACTAATTTTCATTGGAACACAGAGTTGCATGTAGTTCCTCTAATAAGTTCTTATTGTCTTGTTCCAGCTTTTGAGAATTTGTGAATCTTTCTTTTCAGGAACATGTTACAGCTGCAAGTGTTCCTGCTGTAGACGATGAAGGGATGTTTGGGGGATTTTTCAGTCAGTCTGGAACCGGTGCACTAAGCCTATCGCTATTGAGCAGTCAGTTGGTTCCTTGATGTTCTTGGATGTGCAGTGCGTGGAGTAATATTTTGGTGCATGTATAGTTAACATGCTAGTACATGTTCTGTAATGTAGGAAACTCTAGTTGACCTACATCAGTATGTACGTGCTAATTGAGATGCTTAATCAGTTAGATGTAGCAAACTCTAGCTAGCAAGCCTATTTTTTGGTCAAACATGTGATGCCTGGTGATGTCTTGGCATCTACTGTATGCATGTGACGATTGGTATCTATCTATCTATATATATACACTAATTATTTGATGTTATTTTCATTTCATAATTATGGCTCCATTTTGAATTATTTAAATTATTGGTTATGAATTCAAATTTAAATTACACGTTTGAATTATGTTTGCATATGGGGAATGTGTTTCCCTACAGTATGTAACTCTAGGGGAAGTATGGTGATGTGGCGCAAAAGGGCCCCACAACTCTTTCCCTAGGGCCTGATTGTAGGTAAACAACCTATCCACATGGATTGCAAAATACATATGGAAATCTTTCCCTAGGGCTTGTGCCTCTAGGTAAAGAAATTTTCCCTAGAGCTTGCTGGATACACCCTAGGGGAAGGGGTCTTTACCGACTATACTATACCTAGGGTTCTTTACCTAGGGCAAGCCCAAGGTAAACTCTTTCCCTATGGTTTTTCCTATTTCACCTAGGGTATATGACTCTAGGTAAAATGTGGATTTCTAGTAGTGTATATGTCCTCCCAAGACAAGAAATCGTGAAGCTCACCTGGTATGGAGGGCGCATGTATGATGTGGTACACCAAAACATCATCTTCGAGGCACAGCGGAAGGACCATGGCTCGTTGGATCTTCCGAGTGGCACGCTCCGTGTACTCTGCGTCAAGACCGATGACATTCATCTCCACCTTTTGAAGGGAGTTGGATACATTGTTGATCCACTTCCAAACAACCCTTGGGTGGTCGGTGACTGTGGCAACTATGCTCAACGAGCCTTCGACGAGGACATGTTGGATGCTAAAAACCTGCATATTGATCTCTTTCGCCATTTGGAACCGCTGGACCGGAGGGCTATGGTTTGGAGAATTAGGATTAGATGGCTAGTCTAACTAAAGAAGATGATTATTTATAGGGGCTTCGGAATTACTCCAGGAGGATGTGAAGAGGTTAAAACAATGTGAATGCAGTGTGGTTTGGATGCAAATGAAGATCAAGGAGTAGTGAAGAAGACGAGGAAAATCGGTTCCCGGTGGAGAAGTAAATGGGAGAAGTGGTCTACAGGCAGTTGATTAGACGACTAGGTAGACTAAACGAAAAGGCTACGCGGGTAGCCTGAGGAGTGGAGCATGTCCCTGTACGTGCCCATCCTTCGAGCGCTACATCTGCCACTGCATAGTTGAGGTCACTCTTTCGAATCATCGTGGCGAGACATTTTATGATTCCTTTTTATTTCTACACCCCTCCTGACAGGTGGGACCTATGCAAATGAGAATTTGGTTCTGCTCGCAATATGGATGATACCTGGAGGATGAAGTGAACCCAGAGGCATGCTAGCACGGGAGTACTACTTATGTTCCTACTACTCCTACTAGTAGTAGTACAACTGTGGTACACTTGATGGTCAAAATACTACTATTATTCATCCGGTCCTCACAGTGAAGTGACAAGACCCTGCGCCCGAGGTGACACCAGTCCAGGCGGCGTGTCCGGGTTACCAAAGTCAGCCTCACCTTATGCACTGTGCAGTCACTGTCACCGCCGTTGTATAGCATGCCTCGCCTCGTCTCCCTCTCCCTCTCCCCTAGCACCACTCCATCTCCATCTCTGTCTCGCTGGAGATCCTGAGGTCACTCTTCATTATCTCACTTTGCCCCCACATACCCTCGCCTCGCTCACCTCCCCCAGCACCACTATTCCCTCGCTAGCCCCTCCAGCACCGATAGCCTTCTCCCTCGTAAATCAAGCCCCCCAAAACCCCACCTTCCAAACTCCACCATGGCCAAACGCGAACCGCGCAGAATCCATATGAGCTACGATTGGTGCAATCTCCCTAGTGACGTCCTCGACCTCTGTTGTTCGTGTATGGATATGTTGAGCGCCCTGCGGCTGGCTGCATGCTCGAGGGGCATGCACACGGCCATCATCGAAGCAAGGCCAAAGCTTTTCAAGACACCCTGCTTGCTGCTATCTGGTCTTGCGAGATTGGCTCACCATGATACGGAGGCGTACGTGATGCCCCTCGACTTCAATCCAATCTCCATTTGCCGAAACTTCTTTGCAGGTATGTAGTGGGTCGTTGTACATCATTTCCCTCAACTTTGATCCGATCACCATCGCCCAAAACTTCTTGGCGGGTATGTACTGGGTCGGCATGAACTCCCACTGGATGGCAGCCTTCAGAGAAGACGGTAATAAGTTGGTGCTCGTGAACTTTCAGACCTCCATGAGATTATCCTTCTTCCGTTGGATTATATACAGTTTTACCATCGCGGTCCTAGTCATCTAGATTACCACGTCAGTTGGACGGACCTTGTTTTGCAGAAGATTGTAATCTGCCAAGTGCCCACACGACATGCGAATTAGGCAGACTTGAAGCTAATTGCCTTGTTCGACCGCGGACTCGCCTATCTTTACGCCGGTGCCTTCTTTAGCTGCAGACAACTCAGCTCATAGTGGATCATCGTCAAAGCTGATACACACTTTTGTGATGCTATTGAACACAATGGCACCATCTACACGATCGACAAAGCAGATGGCACAACGTATTGCTGGGACGGCGCGTGTAAGTTGTTTCCATCTCATGTTAATGATGACGGCATGACACTGTTTGAACTTGTGATGATTGGCATATCCCTGTTTGAGAAGAATTTGAGTAGAACTATGGCAATGTATTAGAGATGTCGTAAATCAGCTATATTTGGAATGAGTTAATTCATGCGATTGTGATCATGTCATTACATCAAATTTGTACCCCTGAATAATCAAATGGTTAGGAATATATGGATATTCTCCTTATTTTACAGTAATCTATATACTACTACTAAATATGAGTGTGTATCAGTGGCCATGTTAGTTTCCTCATTTTCATGATGTAGAAACGTGCACCACACTGTTGGTTTCATCTAACCATACATTAGGGAAGTAAATGTGCATGTGGAGAACTCTATATTTGGAAGTAGTGAAATCCTGTAATGCTTACCATGTGTACATACCTATATTCTCCCTTCAGCAATCAATGGCTAGAATAATATCCTCACAAAAAATTTGCCCACAAAACACGAGTATATAACAATGCATGGTTTGTTAGTTACCTTGAAGAATTTGTTTGTGAGGACAGAACATGATTCCATAACGTGCATGACATGGTAGTTTCCTGTGAAGAATCAATTGCGAGATAACATGACTATAACCATGCATGGCACTTCTATATTTTCGAACCCAGTATACATTTCCCTGTATTTTCCTCCCAGTTCCAACAGGGACATATCAATGATGTTTCTTTGCATTATCCTACTCATACTCTGAACAATGCTGATCTTACATTAACAATGCTTGTCCTTTTTGAGATGATGCAGTGTCCCTACAGTTACTGCCCTTTGTAATCACACCACCTTTGCCAAAAACAGGAAAGCACTACTGGTTCCTCGCTCGATCAGACGACGGCAAAAGACTGATGACCATTCGGACACATGAGCCAGAAAAGTTATATTGCAAAACCCCCACTGTATACAAGCACCATGAAATACGTGAGTATGTGGACAGTGGTTGTTATGTCTATGAGCAGGATACCAGCTTGTTGGGGCCTTCAGGATTTTTTAGTTGGAGGCGGGTAAACAGCCTTGGTTCACATTCTCTGTTTCTCGGACTCAATTATCCAATTAACCAGGAGATCACCGTTGGCAAGGACCTTGATGGCAGAGAGGCCCAGTTTGCTATGGAAAACTGTGTCTACACGGCGAGCCCCAGGAGTTCGGGAGCAAACTCCCCTGATTGTCAACGATACAGCATGTAGCCAAAAGAAGGTGAGAATGACAAAGGCATCCGGATTAACTTTGATCCTTGGATGTCTCAATTACGACAGGCAGTGATGTGGTTCAAGCCTTCAGGTTGATAGGTAATTGGGCTGTTGCGTCGAAAGGGTGGAGTACTGGTGTCTCCGGATCATTGGTCGCTGAAGCGGGGCTGCAAATTATGATGGTGTTAGATCATCTCTTCGAATGACTTTGTTGTCTTTGTTGCTTGTTCTGGATGGGTAGTTCTTTCTTTTGTTATGCATATTCCTTGTCATTTGGTCATCCTCGTCTATGTCACTCTTACTATGTAATAGTTGGCTCTGTTTAGAATGTCATTCTCGTCTGGATCACGAGAGTCTGAGCGCTACAGATGGGTGCGTTTTGCTGGTGTAGCAAGACTTCTTATGAACTATCATGTCTTGCTATTTATGTCAGTAGTAGTCACTAGTCAGTGTTTGAATGTTGTATATATTGTTGTTTCGAACTGTTTATTGTCTCGAACTACTAGTGGGCTAAATGAGGGCATCACCATTCTCCAGTGTTCAGAGTGTATCTCCTTTTCAAGTTATATAATTTGAGCTTACTTCTTTTCGATGATGTACACTTGTTTGGGCCAGTGAGGTGTCATTGAATATGGGCCGAGTAGTAACGCAATGCCAAACTCAATTATGACTCTCAGGCCGGGCTCTCAAAAGATCCTCAATAAAAAGGTCGGGCTCTCCAAAAAAGAATGAATAAGGACTCTTAGGCCGACATGTGGGCGCCACCGGTGTTTTCGTGCCCTTGCGCGCAGAGAGCATATTGGCGCGTGTTCGAAATTCAAGCTACCTTTTCATCCCCAATCTCCAGCCCCTCCCCCACCTATGGAATCTCGATTCCTACTCCAGTTCCCCCAAATCCCCCTCCTGTACTCCCTGTACTCAAGCTCACTATCATGTCGCCAGTCAACACGGATCTCCGAGCCGGAGATCCTGAGGTCCGTCCTGCCTTCGGTCGCTGCATGCTGTCGCTCAACAATGGCATGGCGGCGCTTGACGACCAGTTTGCCGGCAAAGTGCTGATTATAACCATCAACGGCGACCGGCCACCTGTCTCGCCGGACGACCTTGTCAAAGCTCTTGGCATTGCACACGGCATCCAAATAAGTGACTTGCTTGTCGAAGTCTGTCCGCCACTGGCTGATTTCTTCGTCAGGTTCCGGACAACTTTCGACTGCAGTCGTGTGTTCGAATCTTCCCGGCGTTTGTTCTGCGATGGCGCGCTGGTGAGCTTAGATCGGTGGCACCCAGGATGGGGCTAGGTGCCCTCTGAGCTTGAGTTTTCAACAAAGCTTACCTTCCACGGCATGCCTCGTCGTGCTTGGAACAGCGGGTCCATGAATGAGCTTATCAACGACCTTGGAGGTGAGCTCATAAGTATGTTTGTTCCTCCAGACAGCTGGGCTCTAATGGTTATGGCATGGATGAAGAAGCCGTCCACCATACCAAAGGTGATTGGTGTTGAGATACCGGTGCAGGAAGCGGGGTTGTACTATTCGTCGCCACCAAGGCCGCCGCGGACCACGTTAGGGATGTACCTGTATCGAGTGTTCGTGCATGTCGAAGAAGTGGTCAATCCATCAATCGAAGTCCTGCAACCGCCGCTGGTGCCAGGGTCCGTCGACGATGTCCATTACAGGAGTCAACGTCAGATTTTCTCAGTGTTGCTCGGAACAATGGATGGCACATGGCCTACTCCATCGTGCGGCGGAGGCCACTGCTTCTTTGGGGGAAGAGGTAGGGCTGGCTGCCTAGATGTGCTCTAATTTGAGGTAAAAACTGAATCTTGTCAGATACTAGTTAAATCCGAGCTATGGGTGTGAAGCACTGATGTGCCAGTACATTTGATTGTGACCTGTTCTAGTTTTGTACCTAAACTTTTTTTAGAAAGGGTTGTACGTCAACTTAATGTGCTAGAAGAACTTATTGTGTTGTCTGTCTGTTTTCTTTGCACAGCATTCAAGATATTTCCCTGTCATTGATAAAAACGATGAATTGTTATGTACGAGTTTGTTGGTTTCAACATAGCCCTACCCGTAGCGATCCACTGCTTCCGTCCTGATTGTGTCGCCTGCGTGAATTTTCTGTATGCAAGTTCAGTGTGCTATGATGTTCTATATGATTGTGTCAACTATATAAGTTTTTACTGAGCATCGGCAATGCATATGGCTGAAAGATGTATTTACGAGCATCGACCGATGGGTCTCTCTCTCACACACACACACACACACGCATGCACGCACACACGCACAAGTGGGACCCGTTGAATTATTTCTTTGCTCGTGACAGCTTTTAATTAGGTTCCACTGTAATCTACTCCCTCTGTAAACTAATATAAGAGTGTTTAGAATACTAAAATAGTGATCTAAACACTCGTATATTAGTGTACAGAGGGAGTAACTTTTTTCTTATGTTATTAATTGAGCTCAGTGACTTCAAAAAGTTATACAGAAGCCTTGTTTGGGCCTTTCCGGCGTCGCTGAATGTCTGTTGAGTGGCCATGTTAGGTTGTACTGTACTACACAGGCCTTTTTTTCAACATCAGCAATGCAACTGGGCCGACAGTTGTACACAATATCCGGGTCAACTTGTTATTCTTCGCCCCGCTGGGCTGCAAACTTTCATAGGAGGTATGCATTAGGCTTAACAAGAAAATGGACTTTAAGAAACAATAAATGGGATGTAATTATAATAACTAGGCAGTAACTATAAAAATGCACCAAACGCGTAATTAGTTTTAAAAATATATTATTTTCGGAATTTGAAATTTTTAATTTCATTACTTATTACGCGCGCAATATTTCGTTGGATTTTAACATAATACAACTTTATTTTGAAGTTATATTTAATCTGATTAGAAATTTTGGATAAAAATATTTCGGATCCCATAAAAATGTGGGATTTTTTATTAATTCTATTTTGAGCGGTTGGTTGAAATTATTAATCGTTGTCCTAGCTAGAAAATGGGTTGTACTTTTAACAAATTGTAAATGGGTTGTAGTAAATTCCATTAGAATAAAAAATTGGGCTGTACATTCTTACAAATCGCAAATGGGCTATATGTTCTCTGCCACACACTTGTGGGCCTTCTAAGTTGACGCGTCCCCTAAAAAACTAAGTTGACGCGTATGCAAGGCTTTGTCAACAACACACGGTTCTGGCAGGTGTGGCCGTTGGATGTCCATCCAACGGATGTCGTGCTTCTTCTTCAATCTCGGATATTCTTGCTTCAGCCGCCCAAAAAATGATTCCTCCCCCTGACATCTAGGGCGCACCGTTTTGGAGGCTGGCCTGTGGGCCTACTAAGTTGACGCATACCAAGGGCTTCGTCAACTTAGTCAATATAAACGATTCTAGCTACAGTGACCGTACGATGTCCATCCAACGGCCGTAGTGCTTCTTCAACCTCTGGTCTTCTTGCTCCAGCCGCCCAAAGGAGCGCCAGTCATGCCATGTGCTCCTGCCTCCCATGGCCGGCTGTGGTGCCCCGGAGGTCTCACCGCCCCCAACTACTCCCACCGCTGGCCAAGCCATCCCTCTACTCACCCACACCCCATGTTATTCCGCGGCGACGGCAGCCTCACACGGTCACACCGCAGCCGAACTAGTGAACCCTCGTACTCCTCTCCGTGCGGGCTTCCACTACCGTGTCTTCCCCGGCTCCATGTCGTCCCCTTCCTAGGCCTCGTCGTCGTCCATCGCCCAGGTGCTCTCGACGCGGCGTGGTCAACATGGTCAAGAAACGGCTTCCATCGGCCGTGGACTGTATGTGGAGAGGCTAATAGTTGGGTCCACGACGGCAGCAAGGAAGTGCCTCCTTATTACACGGAAAATAATGATTCATCCACCGGACAGCAGGGACCCACCGGACGGACCACCGTATTTTGCGAAAAAAAACGTTTCCCCTTGACTGTTGGGACCCAGCGGACGGGCCACCATAATGCGCGAAAAAATGTTCCCCTCGCTGTCAGCTCGCACTCACCGGAAGTGCCTCCTTATTACACAAAAAAATGAAGACCCCCCCCCCCTACTGGTTGGGACCCACCTTGGTGGGAGGCTGACTTGTGGGCCTACTAAGTTGACGGGGACGGAATGCTTTGTCAACTTAGTCAATATAAACGATTCTAGCTGCAGTGACTGTATGATGTCCATCCAACGGTCGTAGTATTTCTTCAACCTCTGGTCTGCTTGCTCCAGCCGCCCAAAGCAGCGCCGATCGTGTCGCGTGCTCCTGCCTCCCGTGGCCGGCTGTGATGCCGCGGAGGCCTCACCGCCCCCTACTACTCCCACCCCTGGCCAGGTCATCCCACTACTCACCCAAACACCCTATTATTCTGCGGCGGTGGCAGCCAGACACCACAGCGAACCAGTGAACCCTCGTACTCCTCTACGCATGGGCATCCACTGCCGCGTCTTCCCCGGCTCCATGTCGTCCCCTTCCACGGCCTCGCCGTCATCCACCGCCCTGGTACTCTCGGCGCGGCGTGGTCAACGTGGTCAAGGAACGGCTTCCATCGGACGTGGACTGTACATGGAGACGCTGACAGCTGGGTCCACGACAGCAGCATGGAAGTGCCTCCTTATTACGCGGAAAATAATTATTCCTCCACCTGACAGCAGGGACCCACCGGACAGGCCACTGTATTTCGCGAAAAAAGTGTTTCCCCCGTGACAGCTGGGACCCAGCGGACGGGCCACTGTATTGGGTGAAAAAAACGTTCCCCCCGTTGTCAGCTCGGACCCACCGGAAGCGCCTCCTTATTACGCACAAAATATGAATTCTCCCCCTGCTGGTTGGGACCCACCTTGGTGGGAGGCTGACTTGTGGGCCTACTAAGTTGACGGGGACAGAGTGCTTTGTCAACTTAGTCAATATGCACGATTCTAGCTCCAGTGACCATACGATGTCCATCCAATGGCCGTATTGCTTCTTCAACCTTTGGTCTTGATGCTCCAACCGCCCAAAGAAGCGCCGGACGTGCCGCATGGTCCTGCCTCTCGTGGCCGGCTATGCTGCCGCGGAGGCCTCACCGCTGATGGCTTCTCGCCCCTCGTTGGTTACCCCAAGTGGAAGATTTGAGATGTAGTGTAGCGGTAGTTTTCCCTTGGCAAAGATACCAAGGATTGAATTCCCCTGAGACTCCAAGGTTCAACAAGAAGGTGTCAACTGCTAATGGCGCCAGATACTTAGCAATCAACTGGACCTGCACACAGATACAAATAACTTTGCTCCCAACGAGTACAGAGAGGTTGTCAATCCCTCCGGCCTTGTCGTCTACAAAGGATCAAACGCAAGAGATAATAGTGATAGGTATTGCTGCAACTAGTAAGTAAAAACAGAAAGTAAATAGCGGATGTGATCAGTGATGGTAATATGGACCGGGGTCCCATGATGTTCACTAGTGATGTCTCTCTCCCAAAAGACGATAAAACAGCTATGTGAGGTAAACGAATTACAGCTGGGCAATTGACAGAATTATGTGCGCAAAACAATGCTAACTATGCTGCAAGAAAGGTTGAGGCTCAAAAGCATGGGCGGTACGCCAAGGTAAGTAGACCGAAATCCATCTGCATCTACTACTAATCATCCACCTTGAGATATATATCCAGAACATCTCGCTGGTATTAAGTTGCGAGTCCCACCCATAGTGTAAACTCAAAGCAACAGACAACTGCATTAAAAGAACTTTGCGTAAAGTAAACAATCCTTGCACCCGCGAGTACAAGCACCGTTGTTTTCCCCCTTGTGGCAACATCACATCCCCTAGACTCATGTTTCTGTCACTCAAGCTAGTCATCGAGGGGCATGAACCCACAATCAAGCATAACGTTCCCTCTTGGAGTTACTACCTACTACTTGGCCAAAGCAATAAACAGCAACGGAGAACATGCAAGAATTACTCAAGAACATAAATATAAAAGAGGTAAATCAAATATATTACTCACACACAATCTAAACATAATCTCACAATCCATCGGATCCCAGCAAACTCAACATAGCAACAGCATAAGGATTACATATGTGCCTCGATCATGTAGGGCAGCTCACGAGGTCTAATTAGTGAAGAACAAAGAGGGGAGGAGAACATCACATAGCTACTGGTCATGGACCCATGGTCCAAGGGAGACTACTCACAACTCATCCGGGAGGCGTCCATGGTGGTGGAGAGGCTCCCGGTGGTGGTTCTCCCCTCCGGCAGGGTGCCGGGAAGAGTTCTCCTGGTGCTCCCGATCTTGGAAGCGCGGCGGCGGCGGAACAGAGATGATATCGCGAAAAAGGGTTCCGTCCTCGAGGGTTTCGGGACGCGGTGTAAATATAGGCCAAAGAGGGGCATCAGCGGAGGCCTGGGGGGCCCAGGCGCCCCCCCCCCCCCGGCGCGGCCAGGAGGGGGGCCGCGCCACCAGGGCGCCTGGAGCCCTGGTGGCCCCCCTCCGGCCCTACTTCGGCCGTGTGGAAGCTTCCGGAACGCTGATTTTTTATATAATTTTTCCGGGATTTTTCTGGCAGTTTACGTAATGGGAAAACCTGAAATACAAAAACAGCAGAAAACAGAAACCGGCACTGGGGTGCACTGAGTTGATAGGTTAGTCCAAATATGATCAAAAGTGTATGGAAGTGTATAAATATCATAGCAATATCACACAAAAGAGGCATGGAGCAATCAGAAATTATAGATACATTTTGGACATATCAACCGCCCCCTACTATTCCCACCGCTGGCCAGGCCATCCCTCTACTTACCCACACCCCCTATTATTCTGCGGCGAGGGCAGCCTCACACCGCAGCGAACCAGTGAACCCTCGTACTCCTCTACGCGTGGGCATCCACTGCCGCGTCTTCCCCGTCTCCACATCGTCCCCTTCCTAGGCCTCGCCGTCGTCCACCGCCTTGGTGCTCTCGGCGCGGCATGGTCAACGTGGTCAAGGAATGGCTTCATCGGACATGGACTGTATGTGGAGAGGCTGACAGCTGGGTCCACGGCTGCAGCAAGGAAGTGCCTCCTTATTACACGCAGAATAATTATTTCTCCACCTGACAGCGGGGACCCACAGGACGGGCCACTGTATTTTGTGGAAAAAAACATTTCCCCATGACTGATGGGACCCACTAGCTACATCTTCGCATGCAAACAAGTGCATCCGGGCAAAAAAAAAACGATTCGCCCCCTGACTGCTAGGACCCACCAGCTACATCTTCGCATGCAAGGAAGTGCCTGACAGTCGGGACCCACCTGGTCGAAGCGTACGTAGCGTTGTCATTCTGGTCGCGAACGTGTACGTAAATACTGGTCGATGTAGAGGCGCGCACGTGTCGTAGTAGAGGCGTGCACGTAGCATGTACACGTACGTACAGCGGCTAGGGTGCAAGAAAGTAAATACGGCCACGTACGTACATACGGGCGGGGTCTCGAACGCCTACTCGTGCGTACGTATGGCCAGGGCTCGTGTACATGGCTGGGTCGGAACAGAGAAACATTATCGTCGTCGTGTTCATGGGGAGCCAACCGACTGGGTTGGAACGAAATCCGTCGTCGTGCTCATTGGGAGGGCTTGGACGGAACAGCCGATGGAAACGAGGCCGGGTGTACCGCAGAACGGAGGAAATGGCCTTGTGTTCGACCGGCCACATTCGAAACGGGATCCTGTTCATCGGGAGGGGTCTGGCGTACCGCAAAACGGAGGAAACAGACCTCCTACGGTCGAAACGGGGGTCCTGTTGATCGGGAGGGGTGTGGCGTACCGCAAAACGGAGGAAACAGACTTGTGTTGGAGCGCTACGGTCGAAACAGGGGTCTTGTTCATCGGGAGGGGTGTGGCGTACCGCAAAACGGAGGAAACAGACATGTATTGGAGCGCTACGGTCGAAATGGGGGTCCTGTTCATCGGGAGGGGTGTGGCATACCGTAAAACGGGACTCCACGGGATACTGTTCATCACCACCGTCGACCCCCTCCAGCCTCCACGGGCTACTGTTCATCCACCATCGACCTCCTCCAGCCTCCACCCGCGACTGTTCAGCCTCCACTACGCACTACTCCACCGGCTACTGTTCAACCAGCCCTCTGTATGGGCTCCTGTTCAACCACCCCTCCACGGGCTACTGTTCATCCAGCCCTCCACCGTCTACTGTTCATGCAGCCCTCCAGGGGGTGGTCCTGTTCATGCAGCCATCCACGGGGTCCTGTTCATGCAGCCCCAACCGGCTCGATTGAACGGGGTCCTGTTCATGCAGAGGCAACACCACGGG
>LR738711.1:543590387-543777084 GCA_902687465.1 Secale cereale
CCCCCAGCAACGCTCACTGTTCATGCAGAGGCAGCATCGATCGGCTTCAGTTAGCAGCAGTAGCGAAGGAATCGCTCGATTGGGTTCAGTTAACAATCATCGATCGATCGCTCGGGTTCAGTAACATGTAGCCTACAGTGCAATCGCTCGGGTTCAGTTAGAGCCCAACGCCTCGCACCCACGCGCGTGCGTGTACGAGAGAAACGCGCATCGCTCGGCCCCGACCACCCACCGTAACCGGGAACACCCCGATATTTTCCTCGCCCTCGCTTCTACCATGGTTTTTTCCGTCATGGACGGCCCAAAGAATGTCATGCAGCTACATCTCCGGCCCGCCCAGGACGAGAAGCAGATTTTCTGTCATGATTTTTTGTCATAGAAGTAGGACCCCACCACATCTATGATGATACCGTGCTTTGTCACAATTATTGTCATAGAAGTGTCATAAGTATGACAGAAAAAAGTTTCATTCGGCCCAAAATGTCACGGATGTGTCTTTTTTGTAGTGTAATAACACCATCTACTCCTTCTGTATAAAGGTGTGAGTCATCCCAAAAGTAATGTCTTAAATCATAGAAAAAAATTCTTTTGTTTGTATGTGAAGCTACGTGGTATAAATTTAGCAACAATGTAATTAGCATAATCATCATAGCAGGGAGCATTACGAGAAGCAATTATGACGGCTAATTGTTCTACAGGAAAGCTATCATCAATATGCATTGGGTCATCAAGAACATTTCTAACATAGGCAAGTTGTGTGCAACCCGATTCTCAGCTCCCTTTCTATCAATAATATGTAATTCAAATTCTTGTAGCAAGAGAACCCATCTAATAAGTCTAGGAGCATCTTTCTTTTCCATAAGATATTTAATAGCAGCATGATCAGTGTGAAAAGTTACTTTGGAATAAACAATATAAGGTCTGAACTTATCACATGCAAAAATAACTGCTAAGAATTCTTTTTCAGTAGTAGCATAATTTCTCTGGGCACTATCTAGAGTTTTACTAGCATAATGATTAGCATTCAATTTCTTATCAACTCTTTGTCCTAAAACGGCACCAACAACATAATCACTCGCATCACACATAATTTCAATGGGTAAATTCCAATCAGGTGGATGGACAATAGGTGCAGAAATCAAGGCTTTCTTAAGTATTTAAAATGCTTCTACACAATCATCATCAAAAACAAAAGGGACATCTTTTTGCAAGAGATTAGTGAGAGGCCAAGAAATTTTAGAGAAATCTTTAATAAACCTCCTCTAGAAACCAACATGACCAAGAAAACTTCTAATACCTTTGATATCTTTAGGACACGACATCTTTTCAATAGCATCTACTTTAGCTTTATCAACTTCAATACCTCTTTCAGAAATCTTATGCCCCAAGACAATACCTTCAATAACCATAAAGTGGCACTTCTCCCAATTCAAGACAAGATTTGTTTCTTTGCATCTAAAACTTGATCAAGGTTGCTTAAGGAATCATCAAAAGAAGTTTTATAAACGGAGAAATCATCCATGAAAGCCTCAACAATATTTTCACAAAACTCAGAGAATATAGCAGTCATACATCTTTGAAAGGTAGCATAAACCAAAACGCATACGTATATAAGCAAAAGTACCGAAAGGGCAGGTAAAAGTGGTCTTTTCTTGATCCTCTTTTGACAAATCTATTTGAGAGAACCAGAATAACCATAAGCAAAAGTGTGTATGTTTGGATATTATTTCTAGCATTTGATCAATAAAAGGTAGAGGGTAATGATCTTTCTTAGTAGCTTTATTTAATTTGCGAAAATCAATTACCATTCTATAACATGTAACAATTCTTTGCGAGATCAATTCATTCTTATCATTAGGAACAATGGTAATGCCTCCCTTCTTAGGGACACAATGAACATGACTTACCCATTGACTATCAGCATTAGGATAAATTATACCTGCCTCTAGAAGCTTTAGTATTTCATTTCTTACCAACTCCTTCATCTTAGGATTTAACCATCGTTGGTAATCAACAACTAGTTTAGTATCACGCTCCAACTTAATTTTGTGCTGACATAGAGTGTGACTAACGCCCTTAAGACCATCAGGAGTATATCCAATAGCAGCACGGTCTTTCTTCGGAGTTTTCAATAATTTCTTTTCTTCATGCTTTGAAAGGTTAGCACTCATAATAACAGGATATATCTTCTTTTCATCGAGGTAAGCATATTTCAAAGTATCAGGTAATTGTTTAAGCTCAAATACAAGATCACCCTTGGGTGGAGGAGGATCCCCAAGGATTTCAATAGGCAACTGTATTTCAGAAGAGGCACTTGTTTAAAGAATATTTCATCTATTTCCCTTCTTTCATTCATAAACATATCATTCTCATGGTCTAGCAAATATTATTCTAAAGGATCAGTAGGAGGCACGACAATAGAAGCAAGACCAATAATTTCATCATTACTAGGCAATTCTTTATTATGGGGTTGTCTATGAAATTTAGAGAAATTAAAATCATGAGTCATATCCCCTAGACCAACAGTAACTATCTTTCTCGCAGTCTATCCTAGAATTAACATTGTTCAAGAAAGGTCCACCAAATATAATGGGACAAAAGTCATCTTGTGGAGAGCCAAGAACAAGAAAATCAGTAGGATATTTTATTTTCCCACACAAGACTTCAACATCTCTAACAATCCCAATTGGTGATATAGTATCTCTATTAGCAAGCTTGATAGTGACATCAATTTCTTCTATCTCAGCAGGTGCAATCTCATTCATAATTTCTTCATATAAAGTAAAAGGAATTGCGCTCACACTAGCACCCACATCACATAAGCCATGATAACAATGATCTCCTATTTTTAACAGAAACAATAGGCATGCCAACAACTGGTCTATGTTTATCTTTAATATCGGGTTTGGCAATTCTAGCAGCTTCATCACAGAAATAAATAACATGCCCATCAATATTATCAGCCAAAATATCTTTAACCATAGCAATACTAGGTTCAACTTTAATTTGTTCAGGTGGTATAGGTGCTCTAATATTACTTTTGTTAACCACAGTTGAAGCTTTAGCATGATCCTTTATTCTAACAGGAAAAGGTGGTTTCTCAATATAAGCAGTAGGAATAATAAGATCAACAATATAAATAATAGTTTCTTCTTCAACTTTAATTGGTTCTACTACTTTAACTTCAATGGGAGGATGATATTTAAACCACTTCTCCTTAGGGAGATCAACATGAGTAGCAAATGATTTACAAAAAGAAGATACTATCTCAAAGTCAAGTCCATATTTAGTGCTAAATTCATGAAAAGCCTCGATATCCATAAAAGATTTAACACAATCAAACTTAAGGTTTATACCTGACTCATTACCTTCATCGATTTCCCAATATTCAGAGTTGCGTTTAATTCTTTCCAATAAATCACATTTGAATTCAATAGTCTTCTTCATAAAAGAGCCGGTACAAGAAGTATCGAGCATGGAGCGATCATTATGAGACAACCGAGCATAATTTTTTTGAATAATAATTCCTTTTGAGAGCTCATGATTGGGGCATGAATATAACATTTACTTAAGCCCCCCCAAGGTTGAGTGATACTTTCTCCTTCACGAGGCAAACAATTATATATATAATTCCGATCACGATGAACTAGATGCATAGGATAAAACTTCGAATGAAATTCCAATTTCAATCAGTTGTAGTTCCATGATCCAATATCATCACATAGCATATACCATGTCAATGCATTTCCCTTCAAAGATAAAGGGAAGACCTTCTTCTTGGCAATATCTGCGGGCATACCTGCAAGCTTAAATAATCCACAAACTTCATCCGCATAGATTAGGTTCGAATCGGGATGCAATGTTCCATCTCCTGCATAAGGATTAGCTAGCAGTTTCTCTATCATACCCAAAGGAATTTCAATGTAAATATTTTCAGGGGGTTCAGTGGGTTGAGGGCCAACTCTTTGCTCCTCTGCTCGGGGAGAAGATACCCCGAACAGACCTCTCAAAGGATTATGTTCCATAGTCACAAGTGATAGTAAATTTCAGCACACTATATAAATGTTTACCTACCAAATTCCACTAACCAAAGGTGCTTCACTCCCCGGCAATGATGCTAGAAAATAGTCTCGATGGCCCACAAGTATAGGGTATCTATCGTAGTCCTTTCGATAAGTAAGATGGCGAACCCAACGAGGAGGAGAATGAAATGACAGGCGGTTTTCAGCAAGGTATTCTCTGCAAACACTGGAATTATTGGTAACGAATAGTTGTATGATAAGATAATTTCTAATGGTTAACAAGTTACAAAAGTAACTAAGGTACATCAAGCTGGCCCAATCCTTTTTGTAGCAAAGTACAAGCCGGAACGAACTCTTATATAAAGCAAAGTGCTCCCAAGTACACATGGGAATTGTTGTCAAGTTAGTTTTCATCATGCTCATATGATTCACGTTCGTTACTTTGATAAATTGATATGTGGGTGGACCGATGCTTGGGTGTTGCCCTTCCTTGGACAAGCCTCCCACTTATGATCAACCCCTCTCGCAAGCATCCGCAACTATGAAAGAAGAATTAAGATAAATCTAACCATAGCATGAGACATATGGATCCAAATCAGCCCCTTGCATAGCAACACATTAACTAGGGTTTAAGATTCTTTCACTCTAGCAACGCATCATCTACTTATTACTTCCCAATGCCTTCCCCTAGGCCCATATAATGGTGAAGTGTCATGTAGTCAACGTTCACATAACACCACTAGAGGAAAGACAACATACATCTCATCAAAATATCGAACGAATACCAAATTCATAGGATTACTTATAACAAGACTTCTCCCATGTCCTCAGGAACAAACGTAACTACTCACAAAGCATATTATTGTTCATAATCAGAGGGGTATTAAATAGTATTAAGGATCTGAACATATGATCTTCCACCGAATAAACCAACTAGCATCAACTCCAAGGAGTAATCAACACTACTAGCAACCCACATGTACTATGAGGTTTTGAGACAAAGATCATATGCAAGAGACGAATTAGGGTTTGAGAGGAGATGGTGCTGGTGAAGATGTTGATGAAGATTGACCCCCTCTCAATGAGAGGATCGTTGGTGATGACAATGGCTTTGATTTCCCCCTCCCGGAGGGAAGTATACCGAGCAGAACAGCCCTGCCAGAGCCCTAGATGTTGGAGATATGCCCTAGAGGCAATAATAAAAGTATTATTATTATATCTCCTTGTTCATGATAATTGTCTGTTATTCATGCTTGAATTGTATTGTACGGAAACAGCGATACATGTGTGAATACACAGATCACAATGAGTCCCTGGTAGGCCTCTAGTAGCCAGCTCGTTGATCAACAGATGGTCACGGTTTCCTGACCATGGACATGAGATGTCAGTGATAACGGGATCACATCATTAGGAGAATGATGTGATGGACAAGACCCAAACTTGAGCATAACATGAGATCGTATAGTTCGTAATGCATAAGATTTTCGGTGTCAAGTATTTATTCCTTAGACCATGAGGTTGTACAACTCCCGGATACTGTAGGAGTGCTTTGGGTGTGCCAACCGTCACAACGTAACTGGGTGGCTATAAAGGTACGCATCGGGTATCTCCGAAAGTGTCTGTTGAGTTGGTACGAACCGAGACTGGGATGTTGTCACTCCGTATGACGGAGAGGTACCTTTGGGCCCACTCGGTAATACATCATCATAATGAGCTCAATGTGACTAAGTAGTTAGTCACGGGATGATGGATTACGGATCGAGTAAAGAGACTTGCCATGACGAGATTGAACAAGGTATTGGGAATACCGACGATCGAATCTCGGGCAAGTACCGTACCGATGGACAAAGGGAATAACATACGGGATTGAGTGAATCCTTGACACAGTGGTTCATCCGATGAAGATCATTGAGGAACACGTGGGAACCAACATGGGTATCCAGATCCCGCTGTTGGTTATTGACCGGAGAGTGGTCTCGGTCATGTCTACGTGTCTCCCGAACCCGTAGGGTCTACACACTTAAGGTTCGGTAACGCTAGGGTCGTAGAGATTAATGCACGTGGAAAACCCGAAAGTTGTTCGGAGTCCCGGATGAGATCCCGGACGTCACGAGGAGTTCCGGAATGGTCCGGAGGTAAAGATTGATATATGGGAAGTCCAGTTTCGGCCAACGGGTGATCTCCGGGGGTCACCGGGAGCGTCCCGGGACCACCGGAGGGGCCCCGGGGGTCCACCGGGTGGGGCCACCCCTCCCGGTGGGGCCCCCAGGCCGCAAGGGGATGTGTGCAGCCCCCTGGGCTCGCGCACCACAAGGGGGCCCCACCTCCCCATGCGCATAGGGATAAACCCTAAGGGGAGGGGGGGCACCAGTTGCCTTGGGGGAGGGGGACTCCTCCCTGACCGCCGCCCCCCCTTGCAGATTGGATCTGCAAGGGGCTGGCGCCCCCCCCCCCCCTGGCCCCCTATATATATGTGGGGGGGGAGAGGGCAGCCGCACCTCAGCCCTGGCGCCTCCCCCCCTCCCGTCACACCTCCCATCTCCTCCGCAGGGCAGCCCGGCGAAGCCCTGCTGCGATCTCCACTGCATCCGTCATCACGCCGTCGTGCTGCCGGATCTCTGATGACTTCTCCTCCCCCCTTGCTGGATCAAGAAGGAGGTGACGTTGCTGCACCGTACGTGTGTTGAACGCAGAGGTGCCGTCCGTTCGGCGCTAGATCATCGGTGACGAAGAACTTGAAGAGTACGACTACTTCATCCTTGCTTCGTTGAAAGCTTCCGCACGCAATCTTCATAACGGTATGTAGATGCACTCTCAGTTACTCGTTGCTAGATGTATCCATAGATGGATCTTGGTGAAGACGTAGAAAATTTTTGATTTATGCTACGTTCCCCAACAGTGGTATCAGAGCCAGGTTTTATGCGTAGCATCTTGGCACGAGTAGAACACAAAGCAGTTGTGGGCGTATGATCTTGTTCAACTTTCTTACCGTTACTAGTCAATCTTGATTCGGCGGTATTGTGGGATGAAGCGGCCCGGACCGACCTTACACGTACGCTTACGTGAGACTGGTTCCACCGACAGACATGCACTAGATGCATAAGGTGGCTGGCGGGTGTCTGTCTCTCCTACTTTAGTCGGATCGGATTCGATGAAAAGGGTCCTTATGAAGGGTAAATAGAAGTTGACAAATCACGTTGTGGTTTTGGCGTAGGTAAGAAACGTTCTTGCTAGAAATCCTATAGAAGCCACGTAAAACTTGCAACAACAATTAGAGGACGTCTAACTTGTTTTTGCAGCATGTGTTTTTGTGACGTGGTATGGCCAAGAACGAAGATGTGATGAATGATATATGTGATGTATGAGATTGATCATGTTTTTGTAATAGGGAATCACGACTTGCATGTCGATGAACTTGACAACCGGCAGGAGCCATAGGAGTTGTCTTTATTATTGTATGACCTGCGTGTCACTGAATAACGCCATGTAATTACTTTACTTCGTTGCTAAACGTTAGCTGTAGTAGTAGAAGTAATAGTTGGCGTGACGACTTCCTCAAGACACGATGATGGAGATCATGATGATGAAGATCATGGTGTCGAGCCGGTGACAAGATGATCATGGTGCCCCGAAGATGGAGATCCAAGGAGCAAGATGATATTGGCCATATCATGTCACTATAATTGATTGCATGTGATGTTTATCATGTTTTGCATCTTGTTTACTTAGAACGACGGTAGTAAATAAGATGATCTCTCACTAAAATTTCAAGTAATGTGTTTCCCCTAACTGTGCACCGTTGCTAAAGCTCGTTGTTCCGAAGCACCACGTGATGATCGGGTGTGATAGGTTCTAACGTTCACATACAACGGGTGTAAGACAGATTTACACACGCGATACACTTAGGGTTCACTTGACGAGCCTAGCATGTACAGACATGGCCTCGGAACACGGAAGACCGAAAGGTCGAACACGAGTCGTATAGAAGATACGATCAACATGAAGATGTTCACCGTTTTTGACTAGTCCGTCTCACGTGATGATCGGACACGGACTACTCGATTCGGATCGTGTATCACTTAGATGACTAGAGAGATGTCATTCTGAGTGGGACTTCATTAAAATTTGATTAAGATGAACTTAATTATCATGAACTTAGTCTAAATTCTTTATAATATCTCTTGTAGATCAAATGGCCCACGCTCAGGTTTCCCTCAACTTCAACGCGTTCCTAGAGAAAACCAAGCTGAAAGACGATGGTAGCAACTATACGGATTGGGTCCGTAACCTGAGGATTATCCTCATAGCTGCCAAGAGAACTTATGTCCTAGAAGCACCGCTAGGTGATGCACCCGCTCTCCCAGCGACCCAAGACGTTTTGAACACCTGGCAGTCGCGCAGTGATGATTACTCCCTGGTTCAGTGCGGCATGCTTTACAGTTTAGAATCGGGGCTTCAAAAGCGTTTTGAGCACCATGGAGCATACGAGATGTTCGAAGAGCTGAAAATGGTTTTCCAAGCTCATGCCCGAGTCGAGAGATATGATGTCTCCGACGCATTCTACAGCTGTAAGATGGAGGAGAACAGTTCTGTCAGTGAGCACATCCTCAAGATTTCAGGATTGCACAACCGCTTGTCTCAGCTGGGAATGAATCTCCCAGATGAAGCGGTTGTTGACAGAATCCTCCAGTCGCTCCCACCAAGCTTCAAGAGCTTCGTGCTGAACTTCAATATGCAGGGGATGGAGAAGTCCATTCCCGAGGTGTATTCAATGCTGAAATCAGCGGAGGTTGACATCAAGAAAGAACATCAAGTGTTGATGGTCAATAAAACCACTAAGTTCAAGAAAGGCAAGGGTAAGAAGAACTTCAAGAAGGACGGCAAGCAAGTTGCCGCGCCTGGCAAGCCTGTTGCTGGGAAGAAGCCAAAGTATGGACCCAAGCCAGAGACTGAGTGATTTTATTGCAAGGGAACGGGTCACTGGAAGCGGAACTGCCCCAAATACTTAGCAGACAAGAAGGCCGGCAACGTCAAAGGTATATATGATATACATGTTATTGATGTGTACCTTACCAGCACTCGTAGTAGCTCCTGGGTATTCGATACCGGTGCAGTTGCTCACATTTGTAACTCAAAACAGGAGCTGCGGAATAAACGGAGACTGGCGAAGGATGAGGTGACGATGCGCGTCGGGAATGGTTCCAAGGTCGATGTGATCGCCGTCGGCACGCTACCTCTACATCTACCCTCGGGATTAGTTTTGAACCTGAATAATTGTTATTTAGTACCAGCTTTGAGCATGAACATTGTTTCTGGATCTCGTCTTATGCGAGATGGATATTCTTTCAAATCGGAGAATAATGGTTGTTCTATTTATTTGAAAGATATGTTTTATGGTCATGCCCCGCTGGTCAATGGTTTATTTTTGATGAATCTCGAACGTAGTGATACACATATTCATAGTGTAGATGCCAAAAGATGTAAGGTTGATAATGATAGTCCCACATACTTGTGGCATTGCCGCCTTGGTCATATTGGTGTCAAACGTATGAAGAAGCTCCATTCGGATGGACTTCTAGAGTCTCTTGATTATGAATCATTTGACACGTGCGAACCATGCCTCTTGGGCAAGATGACCAAGACTCCGTTCTCCGGAACAATGGAGCGAGCAACCAACTTATTGGAAATCATACATACCGATGTGTGCGGTCCAATGAGTGTTGAGGCTCGCGGAGGCTACCGTTATGTTCTCACCCTCACGGATGACTTGAGTAGATATGGGTATATCTATTTGATGAAACACAAGTCTGAGACCTTTGAAAAGTTCAAGGAATTTCAGAATGAGGTTGAGAATCAACGTGACAGAAAAATAAAGTTCTTGCGATCGGATCGTGGGGGTGAATATTTAAGTCATGAATTTGGCACACACCTTAGAAGCTGTGGAATTGTTTCACAATTGACACCGCCCGGAACACCTCAACGTAACGGTGTGTCCGAACGTCGAAATCGTACTCTGTTGGACATGGTGCGATCTATGATGTCCCTCACCGATTTACCGCTATCATTTTGGGGTTATGCTTTAGAGACTGCCGCATTCACTTTAAATAGGGCTCCGTCAAAATCCGTTGAGACGACTCCGTATGAACTTTGGTTTGGCAAGAAACCGAAGCTGTCGTTTATGAAAGTTTGGGGTTGCGATGCTTATGTCAAGAAACTTCAACCTGAAAAGCTCGAACCCAAATCGGAGAAATGCGTCTTCATAGGATACCCAAAGGAAACTATTGGGTACACCTTCTACCACAGATCTGAAGGCAAAGTCTTTGTTGCCAAGAATGGATACTTTCTGGAGAAAGAGTTTCTCTCGAAAGAAGTGAGTGGGAGGAAAGTAGAACTTGATGAGGTGATAGTCACCACTCCTGTACCGGAAAGTAGCGCAGCGCAGGAAACTGTTCCTGAGGTGCCTGCACCGACAAGGGAGGAAGATAATGATAATGATCATGAAGATACAGATCAAGTTACTACTGAACTTCGAAGGTCCACAAGGGTACGTTCCGCACCAGAGTGGTACGGCAACCCTGTTGTTAGACAACGGTGAACCTTCGAACTATGAAGAAGCGATGGCGGGCCCAGATTCCAATAAATGGCTTGGAGCCATGAAATCCGAGATTGAATCCATGTATGAAAACAAAGTATGGACTTTGGTGGACTTGCCTGATGATAGGCACGCCATAGAAAATAAATGGATATTTAAAAAGAAGACAGACGCGGATGGTAATGTGACCATCTATAAAGCTCGGCTTGTCGCTAAAGGTTATCGACAAGTTCAAGGGATTGACTACGACGAGACTTTCTCTCCCGTAGCGATGCTGAAGTCAGTCAGAATCATGTTAGCTATTGCCGCATTCTATGATTATGAGATATGGCAAATGGACGTCAAAACAGCATTCCTTAATGGCTTCCTCAAGGAAGAGTTGTATATGATGCAACCGGAAGGTTTTGTCGATCCAGAGAACGCTAACAAGGTATGCAAGCTCCAGCGCTCGATTTACGGGCTGGTGCAAGCATCTCGGAGTTGGAATATTCGCTTTGATGAGGTGATCAAAGCGTTTGGCTTTATACAGACTTATGGAGAAGCCTGTATTTACAAGAAAGTGAGTGGGAGCTCTGTAGCATTTCTCATATTATATGTGGATGACATATTGCTGATGGGAAATGATATAGAATTCTTGGAAAATGTAAAGGCCTATTTGAATAAAAGTTTTTCAATGAAGGACCTTGGAGAAGCTGCTTACATATTAGGCATCAAAATCTATAGAGATAGATCAAGACGCCTCATTGGTCTTTCACAAAGTACATACCTTGACAAAATATTGAAGAAGTTCAATATGGATCAGTCTAAGAAAGGATTCTTGCCTATTTTGCAAGGTATGAGATTGAGTAAGACTCAGTCGCCGACCACGGCAGAAGATAGAGAAAAGATGAGTGTCATTCCCTATGCCTCGGCAATAGGTTCTATCATGTATGCCATGCTATGTACCAGACCTGATGTGAACCTTGCCATAAGTTTGGTAGGGAGGTACCAAAGTGATCCCGGTGCGGAACACTGGACAGCGGTCAAGAACATCCTGAAGTACCTGAAAAGGACTAAGGATATGTTTCTCGTTTATGGAGGTGACGAAGAGCTCGTCGTAAAGGGTTACGTCGATGCTAGCTTCGACACAGATCTGGATGACTCTAAGTCACAAACCGGATACGTCTATATTTTGAATGGAGGGGCAGTCAGCTGGTGCAGTTGCAAGCAAAGCGTGGTGGCAGCATCTACATGTGAAGCGGAGTACATAGCTGCTTCTGAAGCAGCGCAGGAAGGAGTCTGGATGAAAGAGTTCATCACCGACCTAGGAGTCATTCCAAGCGCGTCAAGCCCGATGACTCTCTTCTGTGACAACACTGGTGCTATTGCTATTACCAAGGAGCCCAGGTTTCACAAGAAGACCAAGCACATCAAGCGCCGTTTCAACTCCATCTGGAATTATTTTCAGGATGGAGACATAGATATTTGTAAAGTACATACGGATCTGAATGTAGCAGACCCGTTGACTAAACCTCTTTCACGAGCAAAACATGATCAACACCAGAACTCTATGGGTGTTCGATTCATCACAATGTAACTAGATTATTGACTCTAGTGCAAGTGGGAGACTGTTGGAGAAATGCCCTAGAGGCAATAATAAAAGTATTATTATTATATCTCCTTGTTCATGATAATTGTCTGTTATTCATGCTTGAATTGTATTGTACGGAAACAGCGATACATGTGTGAATACACAGATCACAATGAGTCCCTGGTAGGCCTCTAGTAGCCAGCTCGTTGATCAACAGATGGTCACGGTTTCCTGACCATGGACATGAGATGTCAGTGATAACGGGATCACATCATTAGGAGAATGATGTGATGGACAAGACCCAAACTTGAGCATAACACGAGATCGTATAGTTCGTAATGCATAAGCTTTTCGGTGTCAAGTATTTATTCCTTAGACCATGAGGTTGTACAACTCCCGGATACTGTAGGAGTGCTTTGGGTGTGCCAACCGTCACAACGTAACTGGGTGGCTATAAAGGTACGCATCGGGTATCTCCGAAAGTGTCTGTTGAGTTGGTACGAACCGAGAATGGGATGTTGTCACTCCGTATGACGGAGAGGTACCTCTGGGCCCACTCGGTAATACATCATCATAATGAGCTCAATGTGACTAAGTAGTTAGTCACGGGATGATGGATTACGGATCGAGTAAAGAGACTTGCCATGACGAGATTGAACAAGGTATTGGGAATACCGACGATCGAATCTCGGGCAAGTACCGTACCGATGGACAAAGGGAATAACATACGGGATTGAGTGAATCCTTGACACAGTGGTTCATCCGATGAAGATCATCGAGGAACACGTGGGAACCAACATGGGTATCCAGATCCCGCTGTTGGTTATTGACCGGAGAGTGGTCTCGGTCATGTCTACGTGTCTCCCGAACCCGTAGGGTCTACACACTTAAGGTTCGGTAACGCTAGGGTCGTAGAGATTAATGCACGTGGAAAACCCGAAAGTTGTTCGGAGTCCCGAATGAGATCCCGGACGTCACGAGGAGTTCCAGAATGGTCCGGAGGTAAAGATTGATATATGGGAAGTCCAGTTTCGGCCAAAGGGTGATCTCCGGGGGTCACCGGGAGCGTCCCGGGACCACAGGAGGGGCCCCGGGGGTCCACCGGGTGGGGCCACCCCTCCCGGTGGGGCCCCCAGGCCGCAAGGGGATGTGTGCAGCCCCCTGGGCTGGCGCACCACAAGGGGGCCCCACCTCCCCATGCGCATAGGGATAAACCCTAAGGGGAGGGGGGGCCACCACTTGCCTTGGGGGAGGGGGACTCCTCCCTGGCCGCCGCCCCCCCTTGCAGATTGGATCTGCAAGGGGCTGGCGCCCCCCTGGCTCCCTATATATATGTGGGGGGGAGAGGGCAGCCGCACCTCAGCCCTGGCGCCTCCCCCCCTCCCGTCACACCTCCCATCTCCTCCGCAGGGCAGCCCGGCGAAGCCCTGCTGCGATCTCCACTGCATCCGTCATCACGCCGTCGTGCTGCCGGATCTCTGACGACTTCTCCTCCCCCCTTGCTGGATCAAGAAGGAGGTGACGTTGCTGCACCGTACGTGTGTTGAACGCGAAGGTGCCGTCCGTTCGGCGCTAGATCATCGGTGACGAAGAACGTGAAGAGTACGACTACTTCATCCTTGCTTCGTTGAAAGCTTCCGCACGCAATCTTCATAACGATATGTAGATGCACTCTCAGTTACTCGTTGCTAGATGTCTCCATAGATGGATCTTGGTGAAGACGTAGAAAATTTTTGATTTATGCTACGTTCCCCAACACTAGATTGGTTTCGCCCAGGTTCTGCCTCGAGACGCCGCCGCTTCATCCCGAAAATTTCCTTCTGATTTTTCCAGGTCAAAACATGTGATATAGCAAAAGATGGGTGTCGGAGGCCTGCCAGGGGCCCACAAGGACGGGGGGCGCGCCCAGGGGGTAGGGCGCCTCTCCACCCTTGTGGCTGGCTGGTGGCCCACCTCTGGTGCTTTCTTCGCCCAATATTTTTTACATATTCCAAAAATATTCTCCGCAAAGTTTCAGGACTTTTGGAGTTGTGCAGAATAGGTCTCTAATGTTTGCTCCTTTTCTAGTCCACAATTCCAGCTGCTGGCATTCTCCCTCTTCATGTAAACCTTGTAAAATAAGATAGAAAATGCATAAGTATTGTGATATAATGTGTAATAACAGCCCATAATGCAATAAATATCAATATAAAATCCTGATGCAAAATGGACGTATCAAATTCCCACTTAGCACCCCTCAAGTAATCTAAGTGCTACATGATCCAAAACTAACCCATGTATGATCATCACGTGAGATGGGGTAGTCATCAGTGGTGAACATCTCTATGTTGATCATATCTACTATATGACTCATGTTCGACCTTTCGGTCTCCAGTGTTCAGAGACCATGTTTGTACATGCTAGGCTCGTCAAGTTTAACCCAAGTATTATGCATGTGTAAAATTGTCTTACACCCATTGTATGTGAACGTAGAGTCTATCACACCCGATCATCATGAGGTGCTTCGAAATGACGAGCTTTAGCAACGGTGCATACTTGGGGAGAACACTTTTATCTTGAAATTTAGTGAAGGGATCATCTTATAGCGCTACCATCATTCTAAGCAAAATAAGATGCATAAATGATAAACATCACATGCAATCAAAATATGTGACATGATATGGCCATCATCATCTTGTGCTTTTGATCTCCATCTCCAAAGCATTGTCATGATCTCCATCATCACTGGCTCGACATCTTGATCTCCATCATTGTGTCGTGGTCTTCTCACCAACTATTGCTTCTACAACTATTGCTAACTCATAGTGATTGTAAGTGCATCTAGTGCCACCCCTAGTTGGTTTTGGAGTATTAACGACAAACCTGGTTGAGGGACTAATGTGTTTGTGAGAATTGCAGGATAACACATGTAGTAGTCCCTCATTGATTCGGTTAACCTACAGGAGATTACCCCTAAAAATGTATGAAGACATTGATAACTGTGGTGATATATGAAGATAATCATATTGAAGACTATGACATGAGAAGACATTGTGTGAAGACTATGGAAAGCGAAGATGAAAAGTTGTTGATGTTTCCTTTTCTTCTCTATTGAGTCATAGGAACCACCGCACTGTTAAGTGGGGTCCAAGTGAACTAAGTCAGAGTGACTAATGTGATGCTCAACCAAATCCTATGTCTTCGAGCGAAGACTATGAGAGCAAATCTCATACAGAGGCGGATGAGTCAGCTTTACTTGGAGCTCAAGTAAAGTTGTCGTGTGTGTTTGAAATCTGACCGTTGGAACACGTGTCAGTTCCTTAGTGACCCAGGGTCACTTCGGACAAATCAGGTCGGGTTGCCTAGTGGCTATAAATAGCCCACCCCCTACACCATAAATTGGTGGCTGCTCAGAGTTATTGCACGGCTTTTGTCGTTTGAGAGCAACCCACCTCTGAAGCATTTGAGAGAGAAATCCTTGCGAGGACAAAGCCCAAACACCCAGAGCCAAAGAGTGTTAGGCATCACTAAAGTCTTTCTGTCTGTGTGACCTGAAGACTTATTACACTTGAGGACTGTGTTTCCTCCAGCCGGTTAGGCGTCGCGTTCTGAGGATCCAAGAGTAATTGTGGATTGCCGGTGAACGAAGTCTGTGAAGGTTTGGAAGTCTACCTTGAAGACTTACCAGAGTGATTGGACGAGGACTAGGTGTTCTTAGCTCAAGGGGAACAAGGTGAAGACGCGATCTTCTGAGTTAAATCTCAGCTTCCCTAACCAGACGTACAGTTGTCACACCAACTGGAACTGTTCTAACAAATCACTGTCTTCCCCGAGCTACTGGTTTTATCCTTTCCTTCCCTTTACTTACTGCTCTATGTTGTGAAGACATTGCATGTTTGCTTTATCTGATTGTCTTCACTGAGTATCTACTGGTTGTGATTGGCTTCATTCCTTCTTCCTTTGTGATCACTACTTCCTAGTTGCTATTAGTCTTCATGCTTCCACTTCATTGAATACATGACTGTGGCTTATCTAGTGTAGTCCACTTTCCGCTGCATACTAATAGGCTTGAGCTTATCGTTTGTCTTCGAAACTACCATGTTTTGAAGCATTTCATAAAAATCGCCTATTCACCCCCCCTCTAGTCGATATACTGCACTTTCAATTGGTATCAGAGCAAGGTACTCCCTTGTTCTGTGTGATTCGGTTTAACCACCTGGAGTTTTAGCTATGTCGACTGCAGGGATAATCAAAGTCTCCGTTGCGTGCCCTGTCTTCGATGGCACCGAATATCCCTACTGGAAGAACAAGATGCGCATGCATCTTGAAGCCATTGACGTGGTCCTTTGGTTTGTCGTCAAGCACGGCGTTCCCAAGACTGGTGAAGGCGTCACCGCTGCTGATGTTAAGAGGCTCGTCCAATTGGATTCAACGGCCAAGAACATCATCTGTGGTCATCTGACCAAAGGACAGTACGGTCGTGTGAGTACTTTGGACACGTCAAAGCAAGTTTGGGACTGGCTCTCAAAGGTCAATGAAGGAGTCTCTACCCAGAGAGATCAAAGGATCAGCGTCCTTCGCAATCTCTTCAATCGCTTCAAGAGACATGACAATGAGAATGTCCAGCACACTTTTGATCGTCTCACTGACATGACAAATGAGCTTCAAGCACTTGGCGCCACTGAGATCACCAAGCATGAAATCGTCAAGACTCTTCTGAGATCACTCGACAACTCATTTGATATCCTTGCATTGATGATTCAAGAACGCCCTGACTTCAAGACCCTCGATCCATCTGATATACTTGAGAGGCTCAACACACATGAGTTTCAACTGTCTGAGAAGCGTGAAATCTATGGTCCCAACTATGGTCGATCTCACGCATTGAAGGCAAAAGCTGTTTCCTCATCTGAAGAAGAATCTGACTGCAGTTCTGATGATCTTGAAGACATTGGAAAGGAGCTTGCCATGCTTGTGAAGAAGTTCCAGAAATTCACTAGGAAGAAAGGCTTCAGAAAGTCTTCAAGATCCAGCTCAAGAAATGATGAAGCATCTTCTCATGACTACAAGAAAAGAACATGTCATAAGTGCAAGAAACCTGGTCACTACATCTCTGAGTGTCCTCAGTGGGACAACGAGAAGAAGAACAAGAAGAGCAAGGAATATGATTCTGATGACAAGAAAAATAAGAAATACTCAAAGTCTTCTTCAAAGTCTTCATCAAAGTATTCATCACACAAGAAGAATTCATCTGGCAAGGCTCGTGCTTTTGTTGGCAAGGATATGGATTCTGAGGAAGAGTCTGGTTCTGAAGAGGTGGAGGTGGAGTCGGAGGAGGAGTCTGATTCTGGTGCTGCAAGTCTGGCTTTAGCCACTGCCTACGTGGGCAAGTCTATCTTCAACACTGAAGACAATGGCCCCGTCAACAACAATAATGATGAAGACGACGACTCTGCACCCACCTTCTGCTTCATGGCACGCGTTGCCAAGGTAAAATCACGCGATGCTTACTTTCAAACATCTAGTGAAGATGACTCTGATTGTGAATCAAAACCTAGCTACAAAACACTTGCTAAAATTGCCACTGAACAGCAGAAAGCCATGGAACATATTCAAAAACTGTTAGACAAAAGCGATGACCTGTTGGACGCGGAAATGACCCGTTCTCAGTCCTTAATTGAAGACATAAAAAATCTTCATGTTAAGTACAAAGAACTTGAAGAGCTTTATGAATCGCTTTCAAAAACTCATGAAAAGCTTTCCCGTGATTACATTCAAAGGAAGCGAGAACTTGAGAAAGTGAAAGCGGCTCATGAAGATCTTCAAAAGGAGAATGAGTCACTCCGCGCACAACTGATCAGCTCCGCTCACGAAGAGTTTGAACCACCATGTCTAAAATGCATTGAACGTGATAATGCTACATCTGTTGCTGAATGCTCTATTACTGCCACTGTTGCAATGTCTTCAACTATTGATGTGGTAACTAACCCCTCTGCTGAGGAAACCACTACTATTGCTGATGAAAATGCTAGGTTGAAGACTTTGCTTGAAACAGGGATGTACAAAAGCCTCAAAGGGCATCAGACTCTATGTGATGTCCTCAAAAAGCAGATACTGAACGGAAACCCTAGGAAAGAGGGTGTTGGGTTCGACAGGAAAATGAATGTCGATGGTTCATACTGGAAGCCTGAGCAGTATCCCAAAACCACATGGGTTGCTACAAAGGGACCTTCAGTGGATCCATCTACCTTATCTGGCTTCACTTGTGCTAATCCTGTTATCATTGATGATTCCTTTGATGCAAACTATAAACTGTTTAAGAATCAAAATGGTGAAGTGTTTGCCAGGTATATTGGTACTAACTGCAGGAATGGACCACCTATGAAGAAGATCTGGGTACCCAAAGGTTGTCTTGAGAAGTTTCCAGCAAATTCTATCATGACACCTCCTGGGATGAAGACAAACCCCAGACCAAAGGCTTCATATGGTCCTAAGGCTTCATACAGACAAAGGACTCACCTGAGTCACCCTAACACAGATGTTTTGCAGGGAAATCATACTCAGACCCATGAATATGAGCATGTTTCTTCAAACCGCTATGTTCATAAATCAAAGAACTTTTCTGCCTATTCTTATGAGTATTATTCTCCTCCTGCAAGACTATTTGCTAGGGCCCCAAAGCCAAAATTCTCAGATGCTGCTCTTAGACTCATTGCTTCCAAGCCACCCCTGAAGATGTGGGTGGTTAAGAAGAACTAACTTTCTCTTGCAGGGAAAGGTCTCCAGCCTGTAATCAAAGGCTTCTGATGCTATTGTTGGGGACCTAAAACACTTGTAGGGCACAACATCAAATGCCCAAAATGACTTACTGCTCATACTATCCATAAATCACTTGCTGAAGATCCTATCAATCCTAACTTGCATCTAAAGCTTTCATAATCCACTTATGCATCAATTGTTTATGCTTCATAATGGCTTTTGGTGAAGCCTATCCTCCTAACTGCATTGTAGGGAGTGACACCAAAGTCTTCAGAATGGATTATGGATGACGGATGCACAAATCATATGACTGGTGATCGAAATCTTCTCATGGACTCAACTTTACGTCCATCCAACAAGATTCACATCACATTTGCTGATACTGGTAAAAGCAAAGTGTTGGGTCTATGTAGAGTTGCAATCTCAAGAGATCAGCACATGGACAAAGTCATGTTTGTTAAATCTCTTGGCTTCAACTTAATGTCTGTCTCAATGCTTTGTGACTTAAACATGATTGTGATCTTTGGTAAATTTCGTTGCATTGTACTAATGGAATCTGACAAGTCTTTAGTATTTGAAGCATACAGAAAAGGTGATCTCTATATGGTAGATTTCTCAGCTGGACCACAGATGGCAGTATGTCTTCTAGCAAAAGCTTCAGAGTGTTGGCTCTGGCATCGGAGGCTAGGACATGCTGGCATGAGGAACTTGCATACACTTGCAAAGAAGAAGCATGTCATAGGCATCGAGGAAGTCAAGTTCAAGAAAGATCATCTATGTGGTGCCTGTGAAGCTGGGAAGATGACTAGAGCCAAGCACCCCTCGAAGACAATCATGACGACATCCAAACCCTTCGAGCTGGCCCTACTCACTACTCCATATTCTCTACCACAGCATGTCTCTATGGCTTCGTCATTGTTGATGATTACTCAAGATAC
The DNA here is from genome assembly GCA_902687465.1 of Secale cereale. Lineage (NCBI taxonomy): Eukaryota > Viridiplantae > Streptophyta > Magnoliopsida > Poales > Poaceae > Secale > Secale cereale. The sequence continues at coordinate 543,610,248 of LR738711.1, forward strand.
ACATGGGTACACATAATACTCTACAAGACTAAAGTGCAGGATGTCTTCAGGCGTTTCGCCAACCGTGCCATGAACAATTATGGCATCAAGATCAAACATATCAGAAGTGACAATGGCACTGAATTCAAGAACACTGGCCTCGATCTTTATCTGGATGAGATGGGAATCACTCATGAATTTTCAGCCCCATATACACCTCAGCAAAATGTGATTGTTGAGCGCAAGAACAGAACTCTAATTGAGATGGCTCGAACGATGCTGGATGAATACAAAACACCAAGAAGATTCTGGCCCGAAGCTATTGACACTGCATGCCATACCATCAACCGTGTTTATCTTCACAATCTTCTGAAGAAAACATCCTATGAACTCCTCACTGGAAAGAAGCCAAATGTAAGCTATTTCAGAGTATTTGGAGCTAAGTGCTAGATCAAGGATCCTCATCATAAGTCAAAATTTGCACCCAAATCTCATGAAGGCATCATGCTCGGATATGGAAAGGACTCACACTCCTACAGAGTCTTCAACATCTTTCTCTATAAAATTGTTGAGACTGTGGATGTAAGGTTTGATGAGACAAATGGATCACAAAGAGAATCCCTACCAAATGTGCTAGATGAAGCTTCGCCAAATGAATCTATCAAGCTTATGGGAACTGGTGAGATCATGCCTTCTGAAGCACAACCTGACGAGCAACTCATCATCTCTGCTCCAAATCAACCTGACGACAATGCTCAGCCCGAAGACAATCCTCTTGATGAAGACAATGCACAACAAGAGCAAAATCTTCGTCCAGCTCATCCTCGTGTTGCAAATGAAGTGCAAGTTGAGAAGATAATTGATAGCATAAATGCCCCTGGTCCACTCACTCGCTCAAGAGCAACACAGCTTGCCAATTTCTGTGGGCACTTTGCTTTTGTCTCAATATCTGAACCCAAGAAAGTTGTTGAAGCTTTTATGGAACCTGAATGGATTCAAGCAATGCAAGAAGAGCTTCAACAGTTTGAGCTGAACAATGTGTGGGAACCAGTCAAGCGTCCTGATCCTCGAAAGCACAACATAATAGGCACAAAATGGATCTATCTCAACAAGCAAGATGAGCATGGCCAAGTGGTCATAAACAAAGCTCGTCTCGTTGCTCAAGGATACACTCAAGTGGAAGGGATTGACTTCGATGAAACATTTGCTCCTGTGGCTAGACTTGAAGCTATTCGCATACTGTTAGCCTATGCAAATCATCACAACATACTTCTATATCAAATGGATGTAAAGAGTGCCTTTCTCAATGGAAGAATTGAAGAAGAAGTGTATGTTGCACAACCACCTGGCTTTGAAGACCCAAAACGTCCTGATATGGTATACAAGCTCAACAAGGCACTATATGGCCTCAAACAAGCGCCTCGTGCTTGGTATGACACCCTCAAAGACTTCCTGAAGAGCAAAGGCTTCAAACCTAGATCCCTAGATCCCACACTCTTCACGAAGACATATGATGATGAGCTATTTGTCTGCCAAATCTATGTGGATGACATTATCTTCGGCTGCACGGACAAGAAATACAGTGATGAGTTTGGTCACATGATGCAAGAACAATATCAAATGTCTATGATGGGTGAGCTGAAGTTCTTCCTTGGTCTTCAAATTCGTCAGCAAAGCAACGGCATCTTCATATCTCAATAGAAATATCTTAAAGACTGCCTGAAGAAGTTTGGAATGCGAGACTGCAAAGGGTACTCAACGCCAATGCCTGCTAAACATCATCTGGGTCCCGATGCCAATGGTAAAGAGTTTGACCAATAGGTATACCGCTCCATGATTGGTTCTTTACTTTATTTATGTGCATCTAGGCCAGATATTATGCTTAGTGTTTGCATGTGTGCTCGATATCAAGCGGCACCAAAGGAGTCGCATCACTTAGCTGTGAAGCGAATACTTCGATATTTGGCTTACACCCCAACACTAGGATTATGGTATCCAAAGGGCTCAGAGTTTGATCTAGTAGGATTTTCATATGCTGATTACGCTGGTGACAAAGTTGATCGCAAGTCCACATCTGGCACGTGTCACTTTCTAGGACGATCACTTGTCTGTTGGTCTTCAAAGAAGCAGAATTGGGTATCACTCTCCACTGCTGAATCTGAATACATTGCTGCTGGATCTTTCTGCGCTCAGCTTCTATGGATAAAGCAAACACTCAAGGACTATGGAGTCCATCTGAAGCATGTGCCACTCTACTGTGATAATGAAAGCGCCATCAAGATTGCCAACAACCCAGTTCAGCACTCGAAGACAAAGCACATTGAAATTCGTCATCACTTTCTTAGAGATCATGTTATGAAGGAAGATATTGATATCATACACGTCAACACTGAAGAACAACTGGCAGATATCTTCACAAAGCCCTTGGATGAGAAAAGGTTTTGCAAGTTGCGGTGTGAGCTAAATATCTTAGAATCCTCAAATGTCATGTAATCAGGCACACATCCTAACACTTATGCATATTGATGACTTAGATGTGCAACACACGAAGAGAGTATATCTTCAATCAATGAAGACTTACATTCTAAGTGTGAATACATTAACATGGAATTTGACTTCGGAGCGCCACGATAAATGTGCGCCGTGTCTGGGTCTAATACTTCCTATACGGTGGGTAACGCCACCACCAAATTCTTGTTTGAAGCATTTCTTGTGGCGTTACATTTGCAAAGTCTTCACACTTTGTTTGTCTTCATATAGGACATATATATATAGAGTTGTGTTCTGTCCTCAACAGCATTCACTTATAGCTATGTCTTCTTATTTGAATCTTTTGGACTAAGTGAATGTGATCGGACCCTAACCTCTCTATGCTTTCTCATCTCACATTCTGTCTGTCCAAATCATATGCATTCTGTTGAAACAGTCGAATATCTTCTCTGCATCCTTGTCAGCAGAAGATACGGAGACAAACTTTAAATCTGATCTTAATGCTCCATCTGTTATGCCTGAGACCCGGAGAAGCCGGAACGACTACTCCGACAGTCGTGGTGTACGTGGGATCGTGGGACAACTCCCAAGGCATTACATGACCGCCACATGTCACTCGTACGTGAACCGTCAGGGGCACCTGAGTAATTACGCTATGTCGTCTCCCATGCCTATAAATGCATGTCCCATCACGGTCAAAAGTTTCTTCCACCACCTCTCCACCTCGAACAACCCTAGCGCCTCCGCTAGCTTTTGACGATCCCGGCGATGAAGCGCTTCGCTGCCGCAACTTTGTCGACGCCGTCCTCACGCCGGCCGCGGACATCTTCCTCTCCGCCGTCGCCGTAGCTGTCCTCCGTCGCCAAGTTAGGGCACAGACGACCAAACTGCTGGGCATCCAACTCCTATTCCGTCTAAGCAGTTCATCGTGTGGTAAATAAACTTCCTTTTTACCATCTTCTAGATCCATAAAGATTCATCTACTTTACCACAAGAGGTTTCTGCCTACTTAGATATACAGATCTATCTTGTCTGCATCTCATATCTTGCCTAGTACATTCACATATGCTTCAACTATAGTTAGATTCCTCACTTGTACTTATTCGTGGATTCGTACAAATCTGGAACCAACTCCCATGAGTGAATGTCTTCGCACTATGAGGTCAAAGTCTTCAAAACTGTTTTAATCTACAAAACTTCTGAGAATGCATATGACCTCTTCCCCTTCCCTCGCATCTCTAATGCTGTCACAGGTACATGTCCGTGGGAGAATCCCTTGGTTCTCATAGTCTGCATTCATTTGCAGAGTTTTTGCAGCGTCACATTCATTCTCCTGAAGCTAGTTCCTGTCTGACCAGCAAACCAAAGCATTTGCCTGTTTTGAAGCCATTCAGGTTGAAGCCAATGATAACTGACAAGTCAGTCAGAAAGGGTGGCAGAAAGCGCCGTGGCAACACCTCTCGTGATTTTCCTCCTGATCTCAGTGAAATATACAAGACTGATCCAGAGGAGGACTACAATCAGAGGAAGACCCGAATCCAATGGATTCGAAGATACTGGGCTGAACAATGGTTCAAATATAGGTTTGTGACCCCAGAGTATACCGAGAAAAACATCATCAAGCATCCTTGGGGAGATATCACTTATAAGAATCTTCCACCCAAAACTTGTGCTGAAGCCATTACTCAAGGCTTCTATCCTTGCATGGTTAGAGGGGCACAGCCTGCTGAAGCTGATCCTAGCTCTCTGCTCTGGTGTCGTGACGACAATCTGTTCAAGCGAAATCTTCAATTCGCCAAGAACTCGGCCAAGGAAAACAAGAAGCTGTGGGGATTAGACTTCAATCCTGGCCCCTCTGCACCCCGCGCTGATGGCTCGCGCGAAGCTGAACCGAATCTGGTTGGACCCTTCTACAACCTAGAGGGCCTCATCAGTCACATAAGGGTTCAAGGGGCAGATGTAGATCAGCCTGAAGCAGATGATGACTCTGAAGAAGCACCTGCCACGCCGAAGCCTCAGAAGAAGAAATCAAAGGCTTCAAAGGTTACTCCACCAAGAGCTTCAAGAGTGAAGCCTTTGGCCACTGCTCCACCTGCACCAAGTGTGCAATCTAAGGAACACTCTAGAATCTCCAAGAGCAAACAGCTAAAGAGGAAGCCAACACGCAACCCCAGTCCAACTCTCACTCCAGATGCAGTACTAAAGACTGCCAATGATGCCCTTGATCTTTCAAGTGATGAAGATCTTGGAGATGATGCTTTGGAGCTATTGATTAAGAGCAAGCAGGATGCTGAAATCTTCAATGATATGCTGCTCTTTGATGTTGAAGTGCTCAATAACTTCATTGATGAATGGTTTGACACTCCCAACCTGAGCTTCAATGATCTTCAACTTACAGTTGGCCTCAGCGTCTCCTTCCATGGCGCCATTGCTTCTGGGCTGGCTCTGGCTCAAAGAATTGTTGAGCTGAAGCAAAAGATAGATTATGAAAAAGCTCAGTTCAAGAAGCATATGAACAAGCTCAGCGTGCAAGAAGTTCAAAACTTCAAAGTTATAATGCAAGAGCTCAAGGAAGCCTTTCGCCAGCGGCGTGAAGATGCTAAAGGCTCACATGAGCGCATCAAGGACTTGGCTGCAAAATGTGTTCAAGCATTCAATGAAGCTGAAAAGCGCAAGGCACTTGGGCGTCCTGGCATTGATCCAAGAATGGCTGCCAAGAAGAAGAAGAAGAAGCAGTCTGTGCCCGAAACTGAAGCATCTGGGCAGGAAATGCCTCGCATAGTCTTCCCTGCTAGCATGACTAGCACGAAGCCTAAGGCAACTCCAACCGCTTCAACGCTAAGGAAGACTAAGGTGGCTGAAGCTGATGCTCGCAAGTGTAAGCAATCTAATGATGAAGCTCCACCCACCAAGAAGCGAAAGACCAAGAAGGGTAGGGCTGCCTCCAAAGAGCCTATCTTTGTCGAGCCAATCTCAGTTGCTCGCCCTGCATCTGCCCAGAGAGAAAGAAGACTGATTGTTCATGAGCCTGCTCCCACAGAGGCTGAAGACATTCCAGCTATCGACCCAACCGCAGCTGAAGACATTGGTCCTCAAGAGAATGTTGAAGATGATACCGTCCTTCCTCAGATCGAGTACAACATCGACTCTTCGCCTGTTCTCACGAACAGCGAACGCATCAGCATTGGTCGTCCATTAACGCCAATTGCTCAGGATGACTCGTGGGCTGATCACCCACAGGAAACCCAAGAAACTCCCCAGCAAACTCAAGACACCAGTATGGTGCTTGAAGACGAAGACTTTGAGGCCCAACAACCTCCATCTCCTCAGGCATCGCCAGCTTTTCGCAGGCTTCGCAAAGGACCAAGGCCTCAAGTCACTGCATCAAGTGCTCCAGAAGGAGTAGAGCAACCATCTGCACCTGATGCTGCTCCTGCTAGAAGCCACTCAGAATCTGAAGCCAAAGTGGCTGAAGATATTCCGGCTGCATCAGCCGAAGAAGAACCACCCCAACAAGAAGAAGAAAGTATTGCCGCACCACCTGTTCTCGAGGAGAACGTGTTTGACCCTCCAGCTCCTGAAGTGGAGGTAACAAATTCAGAGGCTGACACCACCAACGCTGAAGCCAATGACGTGGTCATGGCTGAAGCTTTTGTGGCACCTGAAGATACTGTGGCGCCTAAAGAACCTGCGCCTGAAGTTACTGCTCCTGAAGCCAGTGCTATGCCTGAAGCCAGTACTGAGCCTGAAGCTAATGCTGCACCTGATGCCAATCTGCAGCTTGAAGACAATGCCTCTACTCCTGTTCCGCCTCCACGGCCTCACACAATTGAGCAAGCATACAACAAGGATGATCAGCTTGTTACTGTCCGGTGGCCAATTCTGATTCCACCACCTACAACTGAACCACGTGCTGCTGGTCCTCGGTTTGATCATCATATTGCGCACAGGCCCCAAGTTCAGAATCCTAAGCCAAGACTGCCAAGGCTTCCAGGTATTGCAACATCTTCAGGGTCATTCAATGCCAATAGCTTCACTGCGCACAACACCTTCTTTGACAGCCATCAACAGCGCAGCTACTACTCAAGGGTATTATATAATCAAGGCCGCATTCTCCCTCATATGCGTCTTGACACTGAAGCTATTGCTAGTCTGCCCTGCTTGGAGGAAGCCCTTGACTGCTTCCGTGATGCTGGCCTTCTCAATTTTGTGCTGGATAAAGAGCATTGGAATGAAGAACTGCTTCTGCAATTCTATGCAACACTTCACATCCGAGGCTACAGCGGGGATCCAAAGACATGGGTCCTTGAGTGGATGACAGGCAATGTGCATCATGAAGCAAAAGCCTTTGATCTCATTGAGCTCACTGGCCTGCCCACTCCAGGAGATCTATATGAACCCGGCTGTGAACTGCACACTGAAGCCTTGGAGAGCATCTTTCAGAAGCGTAAGCCCAACATGAGCCAAATGCTCAGCATGATGAAGCCTCTGCCAAGTGATGCTGAATATCCTTAGGAATTCTTTGTTGAAGACCTTGAGTACCTGTCGTGCACCATCTATCACATTATAAGGCGTACTCTATGGCCTGTCAAAGGACATTCTTCATCAACCAAGCTTGAAGGCACTATGAAGACTTTGGTCTTCTATATCTTCAATGGCATCAGCTTCAATGCTCAAGATTTCTTCATCGGGCAAATGGCCACGTCTGGAGCTGATCTATTTGGACTAAAATTTTATGCCCCTTGGATAATGCGCCTCATCAAGTTGCACTCAGCTGTCACTTATCAACCCTCTGCTCGCAACCATCAGATTTCTTGCCTGAGGTTGATATGTCAGCTGAAGCCATTTACCAAGAGCCTGCTAAGGAGCCAGTTAGTCTTCACAACGCTGATCATCAAAGCTTCACTCAGCAGATTGAAGGGGTTCCAGCAGTCTCACGCGTCTATCCTCTGGCTGGCCGTACTCGTCTACCTCGACACGCTGAAACCGAAGCCACTGATAGCACCATCGCTCAAAGGCCTCAAAAGCGATCTCGTGTCCTGAATGACCGAGAGCTTCTGGTAGCCCTTCATCAGAAACAAGACAAGCATCACCTCTGGTTAAAGCATCAGATGTAGAGCCTCTTGGTGGATGTCAATCGCATTCGCAATCTTGCCACCAAGAATGCTTTTGTTGCTCATGAAACATGCAGGCGGTCTTGGAAGAGTTTGACTTTACTGAGTGCTGAAGCGGATCTTCAAGACGATGACTTCACTGAGAGATTCAAGTTTGACAAATCTCCTCCAAGGACTGTTGTTATGCGTCGAACTCCATCCCTTGAAGACTCTGAGTACTCTTCCTCCGCTGCAACAATTGACACCAGGGTGATCGATGATCAGGATGATGCTACTTCACCACCTCCTACTTCAGCGCGCATTGACACTGCACCAACCACCTCTGCACCGCCAAACGACAACACCGACCCTGCATCCTCTTCTGCTCAACCTCGGAACAAGTAGAGGCTCTATGTCTTCAAACCTTTTTGGTCCTTACTGACAAAAGGGGGAGAAGCATATGAGTTGATAGTCTTCAAGCGGGTCCATATGGGCGGGTGCTTTATAATTTGCCTAGTGTTTACAACTCTCTTTTTGCTACATTTGGTTCTTTGAGTTGTAACACTTAAACTGATGGTCGTCTGCTACGTTTGTTTTGCTACTCTGTAATGCGATGATAATTCCGCATCTGCTACCTTATATTCCGCACTTAGTCATTTCTGTAGACGTCCATTTTTCATTGTGCATGTCATTATCTTCGATATATCAATTATGCATGATGAATTGTCTTCATAAGTTGAAGAGGATCTCCACAAGTACAACCTGCCATGTGCATTTGCATTCAAAGGCAAATCAACTATATGCACATCTTCAGGGGGAGCCTTTTGCTACTTACGAAGACAATACCTTTATCCTTTACAATTTCACATATCTTTATCCCTTTTGAAAACTTCAACCAGTTTGTCATCAATCACCAAAAAGGGGGAGATTGTAAGTGCATCTAGTGCCACCCCTAGTTGGTTTTGGAGTATTGACGACAAACCTGGTTGAGGGACTAATGTGTTGGTGAGAATTGCAGGATAACACAGGTAGTAGTCCCTCATTGATTCGGTTAACCTACCGGAGATGACCCCTAAAAATGTATGAAGACATTGATAACTGTGGTGATATATGAAGATAATCATATTGAAGACTATGACATGAGAAGACATTGTGTGAAGACTATGGAAAGCGAAGATGTAGAGTTGTCGCTGTTTCCTTTTCTTCTTTATTGAGTCATAGGAACCACCGCACTGTTAAGTGGGGTCCAAGTGAAGTAAGTCAGAGTGACTGATGTGATGCTCAACCAAATCCTATGTCTTCGAGCGAAGACTATGAGAGCAAATCTCATCCAGAGGCGGGTGAGTCAGCTTTACTTGCAGCTCAAGTAAAGTTGTCGTGTGTGTTTGAAATTTGACCGTTGGAACACGTGTTAGTTCCTTAGTGACCCAGGGTCACTTCGGACAAATCAGGTCGGGTTGCCTAGTGGCTATAAATAGCCCACCCCCTACACCATAAATTGGTGGCTGCTCAGAGTTATTGCACGGCTTTTGTCGTTTGAGAGAAGCCCACCTCCGAAGCATTTGAGAGAGAAATCCTTGCGAGGACAAAGCCCAAACACCCAGAGCCAAAGAGTGGTAGGCATCACTGAAGTCTTTCTGTCTGTGTGACCTGAAGACTTATTACACTTGAGGACTGTGTTTCCTCCAGCCGGTTAGGAATCGCGTTCTGAGCATCCAAGAGTAATTGTGGATTGCCGGTGAACGAAGTCTGTGAAGGTTTGGAAGTCTACCTTGAAGACTTACCAGAGTGATTGGGCGAGGACTAGGTGTTCTTAGCTCAAGGGGAACAAGGTGAAGACGCGGTCTTCTGAGTTAAATCTCAGCCTCCCTAACCAGATGTACAGTTGTCACAGCAACTGGAACTGGTCTAACAACTCACTATCTTCCCCGAGCTACTGGTTCTATCCTTTCCTTCCCTTTACTTACTGCTCTATGTTGTGAAGATATTGCATGTTTGCTTTATCTGATTGTCTTCACTGAGTATCTACTGGTTGTGATTGGCTTCGTTCCTTCTTCCTTTGTGATCACTACTGCCTAGTTGCTATTAGTCTTCATGCTTTCACTTCATTGAATACATGACTGTGGCTTATCTAGTGTAGTCCACTTTCTGCTGCATACTAATAGGCTTGAGCTTATCGTTTGTCTTCGAAACTACCATGTTTTGAAGCATTTCATAAAAATCGCCTATTCACCCCCCCTCTAGTCGATATACTGCACTTTCAGTGATAAAGTAAAGCAATTACATGGCGCTTGCATTTCGTACAATATTTAAGAGACAACCATAAGGTTCCTGCCGGTTGTCGATATTACATCTTGACCATAGGATATCACAACATGCCCTGCACAAACAAGTTAGACGTCCTCTACATTGTTCTTGCAAGTTTTACGTGGCTGCTACGGGCTTCTAGCAAGAACCGTTCTTACCTACGGCACAAAACCACAACGCTGATTTATCAAGTTTGTTGTTTTAACCGTCTTCAAGGACCGGCCGTAGTGAAATTTGATTCAAATAAAGTAGGAGAAACAGACACCCGTTAGGCACCTTTATGCAAAACAAGTTGCATGTCTGTCGGTGGAATCGGTCTCATGTACGTTCACATATAAGGTTGGTCCTGGCCGCTTCATCTTACAATACCATCGAATCAAAATAAGACGTTGGTGCTAAGCAATATGACCATCACCACTCACAACTCTTTGTGTTCTACTCGTGCATATCATCTACGCATAGACGTGGCTCATGATGACATTGTTGGGAAACGTAGCATGGAAAACAAAAAAAATCTACGCAAACGCAAGATCTATCCATGGAGATGCATAGCAACGAGAGGGGAGAGTCTGTCTACGTACCCTCGTAGACCGTAAGAGGAAGCATTTAGTAATGTGGTTGATGTAGTCGAACTTCTTAGTGATCCAACTGATTGAGTACCGAACATACGGCACCTCCGTGTTCAGCACACGTTCAGCTCGGTGACGTCCTCGCCTTCTTGATCTAGCAAGATGGGCGAAGTAGTAGATGAATACCGGCAGCTCGATGGCGTGGCGACGATGATGGTGAAGTGATCTCCGCATGGCTTCGCCTAAGCACTACGAAAATATGACCGAGGGTGTAAACGGTGAAGGGGGTGCCGCACACGGCTAAGAGCCTAAGACAATGTTGTGTGTTGTGTGGCGCCCCTCCCTCTCATATATATAGGTGGGGGAAGGAAAGGTAGCCCCTAGGGCACCCCAAGTGGCCGGCGGTAGCCCTAGGGGGCCTGCCCTGGCCGCGGGCCCCCTACCATATTTGCCCACGGGGGCAGGCATGAGGAGGTGGCGCCCCCCTTTCCTTCCTCCTAGGTGGAGGGAAGGAAAGAGGGGCTAGCCCTCCCCCTTTTCGTCAATAGGGCCGGCGGCCAAGGGCAGGGGCATGCCAGCCCCTTGTGGGTTGGTGTGTTCCCTCCCTTTGGCCCATAAGGCCCATATACCTCCCGGGGGTGTCCGGAACTCCTTCCGGTAATCTGATGACTACCCGGTGCACTCTGAAACTCTTCCGGTGTCCAAATATCATCATCCTATATATAAATCTTTACCTTTGGAGCTCGTCGTCATGTCCGTGATCTCATCCGGCACTCCGAAAAACATCCGGTCACTTAATCACAAAACTCATATAACATTATATCGTCATCGAACGTTAAGTGTACGGACCCTACGGGTTCGAGAACTATGTAGACAGGACCAAGACAGTTCTTCGGTTAATAACTAATAGCGGAACCTGGATGCCCATATTGGTTCCTACATATTATACGAAGATCTTTATCGGTAGAACTATTTTGAAAACATAAGCAATTCCCTTTGTCTGTCCGTATGTTTACTTGCCCGAGATTCGATCATCGGTATCTCCATACCTAGTTCAATCTAGCTAATGGCAAGTCTCTTTACTTGTTCTGTAATACATCATCTCATAACTAACTCCTTAGTCCTTTGCTTGCAAGCTTCATGTGATGTGTATTACCGAGAGGGCCTAGAGATACCTCTCTGATACACGGAGTGACAAATCCCAATCTTGATCCATTCCAACTGAACAGATACCTTCGGAGATACCTGTAGAGCATCTTTATGATCACCATGTTACGTTGTGACATTTGATAGCACACAAAGGTATTCCTTCGGTATCCCGGAGTTGCATGATCTCATAGTCGAAGGAAAATGTATTTGACATTAAGAAAGCAATAGCAATGAACTATACAATCAAATGCTAAGCTAACAGATGGGTCTTATCCATCACATCATTCTCCTAATGATGCGATCATGTTATCAAATGACAACTCATTTCTATGGTTAGGAAACCGTAACCATCTTTGATCACGAGCTAGTCTAGTAGAGGCTTACTAGGGACACGGTATTTGTTCATGTATTCACACATGCATTTAAGTTTCTAGTCAATACAATTCTAGCATGAATAATAAACCTTTATCATGATTAAGGAAATATAATAATAACCATTTTATTATTGCCTCTGGGGCATGTTTCCATCATGAACACCTCTAAATAGGCGACAGCTGTCTGGATGGACGCGCTGGAGGAGTTGGTTGTAATGCCCAGGATGGGACTATACCTCCTACGTGTCGAGGCACGACTTAAAGGTATAAGCCCATCCTAGAATGATCTCAAGTTTGGTATCTTTGCACGACTCATGTAAAAGAGGGATTAAATTGCAAAAGGAGATAGTTGGCTTACACTCGCCACTTCACACAATACATTACATAAGCAATCATCATTCAAAACATCACAACCCGACTACGGGCGAAGATCCAAAAGAAAGATACCAAACAACATAAAGCCACAGGTCAGGATCGAATCCTAGTAGAAACCACTACTGATCGTCGAAACGTAACAAGCATACGGCCGAACTCTCCATCGAGCTCCCAGTGAAGAACTTGAACCAGCTCTTGCATCATCCTCGGCTGAACCTGCATCTGGTGTTGTAGTATCTGTGAGCCACGAGGACTCAGCAATCCCATAACCATGGGTATCAAGACTAGCAAAGTTTTGCGGGTAGGAAGAGGTAAAGTGGTGAGGTTGCAGCAGCGACTAAGCATAATATGGTGGCTAACTTACGAGTACCAAAATAAGATGAGCATCTACGTAAACGGTCGCAAAAGTAGTGATCGCTAAAGATCCTGACTACATACGAGTCAAACATAACCCCACCGTGTTCTCTTCTCAAAGTGAAAAGAGACAGTCACGGTTACTCACACAGTTGTGTGTTTTACTTCGGATCATCTGTCAAGTTTTCTACAACCGGACATTAACAAATTCCAATCTGCCACATAACCGCGGGCACGGCTTTCGAAAGATCATAACCCTGCAGGGGTGTTCCAACTTAGCCCATCACAAGCTCTCACGATTAGCTGAAGTGATAAATATAATATCATCACTCCTTATCTTAGGGAAAACCGATCAGGCTCGGCATCCCGGTAGCACAAGACATTTCGACAATGGTAAAACAAGTCCAGCAAGACCTCCCGGCGTGCCGACACCCTGATAGTAGCCGCGCGTATCTCGTCTCAGGCCACGTCCGGATGAGCAATACGTACAACAACCGAAGACCCCAGATAACTGGGTGGCACCGCAAGTGGCTCTAGTTTGGGACCAACACCATCAGCACTGGCCCCCCTGCTATGTAGAATTAAGAACCCGAGGGTGCGACCCCCTATGCAAATTTAATTATTTAATTAAGTTGTTATTATGAGGCAAATTAAAACCAATGTTGGGCCTTGCTGGAGGAGTTTTATTCAAAGTCGAACTGTCAAGGGGTCCCCATCCACCCATCGTGTAAGGAACGCAAAATCAAGGAACATAATGCCGTTTTATCGGCGCCTAAGGTGGCATGAGCGGAACAAAACACCGAGCAAAAGGCCAAGCCTTCCACCCATGCCCAGTATATAGGCGTGTTAATAATAATTATAGATATTGTGATATACCAACAACAAGTTCCCTCCTGGAACGAACTTCATCTTCACCTGCAACTAACAACGCTATAAGAGGGGCTGAGCAAGCGGGTAACATAGCCAAACAGTGATTTTGCTAGGAAGGTGTCAAAGGTTAGAGGTTTCATGGCAACAAGGAGAGGCTGACATAAAAGATGGGTAGCGCGACATGTAACGATAGCATCGAGACAACTAAGCATGGCAATGGTAGTAAAGGTATCCAAGGGTATGATCATCTTGCCTGGGATTCCGCAAGGGAGAAGAACGGGTCCATGAAGAAGACGGAGCAACAGTCGAGCGAACCCTCACAACTCCGGAACGAAACCGAAGCTATCAAGAGAAGCAACCGGAAAGAAGCAAACAACACGGTAAACACACAATCATAAACATGGCATACGATGCACATCCAAGTATGATGCATGTCCGGTTTAAATATGCAAGGCATGGCAAGTGCACAAACAAAACTACAAGTTAAGTGGAGCTCAATATGCAACGAGTTGCATATTGACGAAACACCACATTTATTTATTTAGTGATCTGTTTAATTACAAGACAAGATTAAATGTTTTAACATAGCAAGAGGTGAAGCATAAAAAAACTACACTATTTAGGCAATTTAAATGAGGCCGGAAATAACAACAACAATTCCGAAAAATCCCCGTGAGCAATTTAGCAATACTTAAACAACAACAATTAAACATATAATGTTGTTAACATGATGCGGATGACATGATCAAGTTTTATGCAAGTTTTTATTAAAAGTGGACATGAAGAAGATAAGGAGAATTTGTCACCGTGGTGGAAGGAAAAAGGTGCCACGGCAACGATCCGAAAATGATGCAACGCAACATCTCGGTTCCGGTAACTCGTTGAGAGACCGGTGCAAAAGCAAAGGCGGAGTGAGCGAGTCAAACGAGATGAAAGGTGGGTTGATCCCGTTGCCGGGTTCCCACGGGTCGGCGACAAGGCAACCGAGGAGCACGACAAAAGATGAAACGGCACGGTGCACACAAGGAAACATCTCATACAACCACATCATAAGCATTCCATGGGTCATCGTCTCGGGGTTATACCTTCGGAACATCTGTTTCTCGAAGGGGTTCGAGGTCGTCGAGGAACGTAGGGGAAGTAGTCGTTCACGTTCCATTTCGGAGAGGGAAGTAGTGGTACACGTTCGTAGAGGAAGTAGTGGTACACGACCGAAGAGGAAGTAGTTGTTCTCGGGTCTTCGGCGACGGTAGACGTTCACGTTACGTGTCGTGGTACTTGCGACGTCGGGGTACACGTTATGTAGTGGTACTTGGTCTCGGCGACGGTAGTTGTACATGATCCGTAGTTGTTCGGGGTCACGATGACGGTAGTCGTACACGGATCATTGAGGAACTTGACCGATCTGAACCCTTTGGTGTCGTCGTGGTACTTGTCGGTCCATGAAGTAGTCAAACTTGACGGGTCCCGTGTGTAGACGTTCTCGGAGAAGTGGTACTTGGCAGAAAACCTGGGCGGTCTTGCGATTTCAACAACAACAAAAAAACACAAGGCCTCGGTCATGGCTATGGCAGCGACAAAACTCAGAGCTCGGCTCCAAGGCGGGGATGCAGCAGGGAGCTTCTCGGGGCGAGGTGGCTGCAGCTCCACGAGCTGCTACCGGAGGCAGAGTGGCGGGACGGCGGCGGCTCAAGTGGCCTCGAGAGCTCGGGCGGGGAGGCCGGCCACGCTGGACGAGGCCTGGAGAAGAGGCCTCGGTGCTGCAAGCGTCGAGGAGGAAGGAGGCCGCGGGCCTTGGCGACGGACGTGGAGCACGGAGGGAGCGGGGCGCCGGTGCTGGCCTGGAGACAGAGGACGAGGCTTGGAGGCTGCAGCAACTCCTCGCTGGCTGCTGGAGGGGCCCCATGGCGGAAACAGGGGCGTCGGGGTGCGGCGGCGGCTTGCGGGAGAAAGGGAACGAGAGGCGCGATGCGGACTTAGGGTTGGGGAGGCTGCGGCTGTGGAGGCCAGATGGGCCAGGAGGCCTGGGCCCAGATGGCCAGAAGGCCTGCGGGGAGGAGGAGAAGGCCCACTGCGGCTGGAGGGCTGGAGGCCAAAGGAGGGAGGCGGGTAGGAGGCCTGGAGGCTGGGCCTCTGCGACGATTTTTAAATAAAAACGCAGCAGAAACAAATAAAAGAAGAGGAAGAAAAGAAAGGTTAGGGGAAAATTTTTGGCAAGAGGTTATTTTTACTGGACTCGCAAAAAAAAGGAGCTTGAACCAAGAAAAATAGGAATGGGCAAGATTGCAAGATTAAATTCAAATTCCTTTGAATTTAACTCGAAAGGTTTGAACTAGGACATGATTTAGGAAGTGTCCAAAAATGTTCGAATTTTTGGAGGAGCCTCAATAAAACGGATAAGAATTATTGGCAAGGTTTGACGATGAAACTTGAATTAAGAGGCATGGGGAAAAATGCAAGTGTGTTGGTTAATTCCAAACAAATGGAATATTTAATATAGCTCCCTAATAATATTGAGAGGCTTTTATATGTTATAAAGAGAAGTCATCCTTCCCTCGATTTAAATGGACCGAAGGTCCACACATTTTATTTAAGTTGAGATGCAAAAGAAAAAATGACATGATGGCATGATGACATGATGCAATGCAAAAATAAATAACACAAGCACAAATGAAACACACGGAAGAACCCGGAACATCTGGAATCTTCTGGAATCTTCTGGGACGTCGGTCTTCGGGCGTCACATTGGTGGACAACTCTGCCATTGTTGATGGGCACCGCAGTCTCATGAGTGCGGTCATGCAAGGCGTTCGGTCCATCTAATCTGGACTGAACGACAATGTCCAAGGCCTTCTAATAGGCTTGGTGGTAAGTCAGGTAATATTCTTTTCTCATAAATTGGATTTTGTCCTTAGTTCAAGTATGCCATATTTGTAGCTGCCCCAAGACTATGCGTGGTTTGCAAAGAAAACCTGGGGAGGATCCCATTCTACCGGCCTTTATTTGAAGTGGCCTCAACTTTTCAATGTCACGGGCATCTTCTATGGCCGCGGCTGCTAATGCTGCGGCGCTAGAGGAAATGGATCGGAAGCTCAAGCATTCCAATGAAGAGCTTGACCTTGTCAAAAGGCAGCTTGACAGGTGGAAGGTAAGGCCTTGGATAATATGTGTAATTGCTTGGTACCAGATATTGATGATCTGGATTGTTTGCTGATATTTTAACATGATGATCTTGTAGATGCCGCCCCCGAAGTCGAGGGCTTGAAGGATGCCCTGAAGAAAGCTGAGGCAGAGGCGGCCGCAAAGAAAACGCTGCTAACAAGGCGGTGAACGAGCTCGAGAAGGCCAATCTCGCTGGTGAGCAGCACAATTCTTGAGTAGCCGAGGTGCAAGTGGAACTCAAGGATGTCGTCAAGAAGCTGGAGGCCCTTGAGAAGGAGCAGGGGAGCAATCCTCCCAGCTGTCCAAGGCAGAGAAAGAGCTCCAGGAGGCGAGGACCCAAGTGCGAGGTGTCCAGGAAGAGCTTCGCCAAGTCGGGCAAATTGCAAATGGTAAGAAATACTTATTGCAGAGTGTGTTCGGAGGCAATAGGTTCGCCCTGCTGACGCGAGTCTGGTGCTCTGCAGGCATCTTCGCTGAGCTTCCAAAGAACGTGGTGGCCGCCGTGGAGCATTATGCCGCTCATGAGGAGGACTCCGAGCAGCGGCTCTTCTGGTCATAGTTTCCAGCATCCGAGCATCCCCCCTCCTCAGCAATCAGATGAGGCATCTGATGGAGCTGCATTGGATGTCCGAACTGGCGTTGAAGGATCTATGTGTCCAGCTATGGCCGGCCGAGCCGATTCCGGAGAGCTACTTTGGCTTAGTGCAGAAGCTGCGCGGCGCACCACCACACATTGTCGCTGTGAAGCAGTCGACGTGCCTCGAGGGAGCTAGGCTGGCGTTTGCGAAGACAATGGTGCATCGGCCAAGGATTAATCCGATGGACATGGCCACCGGTCCTCCGCCGAAGGGAAAAGAGCATCGCCGTCCGGAGCTGTACTTTACACAGGTAATGAATGGCGCATGGCCGATTGAGGGCCAGTGCTCTATGGATGTAATCATTGAGTGATTGTAATATGTTTATGAACTTGGGCCTTATGCTTTATAACGCGTCGGCCGGACTTATTTCGTTTTGTCAGTATTTAATTTTGACTCCTGTGCAGTTGTATATTTATTCTGAAAGCTGTCAGTCGTTGGCTTCAGCCCCCATGTGAATATCACGAGGAGTGTTTTGTCTCCGCACTGTTACCCTTAGCCAATGTCTTGGTGCCCGAAGGCGGTAGTGCATCAGTGAAACTTGGCAATCGAACTATTCGGCTTTATTGCTTTCACTTAGCCTTAGGAGCATCACGGTGGGGGCTAAGGACTAGCCCCCGGTGACGTACTTGAGAGCCAAGGCCTATCCTTTCCGATCACATGGTCTCTGTTAAGACGAACCCTTCGCGTGACACGTCGAAATCGCCAACAATTTTTGGAGTCAAAACCTCATCATCGGATCGCCGACCAGCTCGCACCTACTATGACGGTTAGTTTTCGGCTTTCTCCTCCCGAGGTACTTGACCGGGCAAGCCGGAAGTACAATCATCGGGGCTCTTCCTTTGCCCTCTTAGCCGAACATGCGAAACGAAGGGGCAAGCATAGGAGCCGGGCAAGCCAACTATTGACCCAATACATAGTTCAGAACTAATGCATATAGTGCAATATCCCAGATGCCGAACACTCAGCAGAAAACGGTGTCGGACTTGGTACACAGAGCTGATGAGCAAATCAAGCTCTTGGTTAATTAACTGATCATGTTCTCATGTCGGCCTGTTCGAAGAGCAGAATGAGAATCAGAAAGAAAAGAGACACTCGCAAGATGCGGAGATCCGAACACCATAAAGGGTGTTTTTATTATTTCTCCTAGGCTCAAGACATCTAACCGTACAATTCGAACTGCGATCACATTCATTTATTTTAGAAAATAAAAAATACAGAGTAAAGGTTTACGTAGGGCCTTGATGCGTGGGTCGAAGCCTCAACTGTGCCCTGTTGCACGTCTGCGCCTTTGCTTATGAGGGGTGGGGGTTGGGACCTTCAATAAATCCTTAAGGGTGGAGAGCGGGCGGTCCTGTCGATGAAGCTTGATGCTTGGGTGGGGTCCAGAATTGACCCCCGTATCGTCCGAAGACAAGGTAGTTCCAAAGTTCAGGTTAGCCGAACACGTGGTGCATATCTATTGGCGTAGGCCTCACGACTGCCCATGGTATTTTGAGCGTGAAATTGTGCTATCGAGGCACGTGGAGCACGAATTTCGGGCATCTTCAACTTGAGGTGTGCTTAGTGCGGAACGACATTGAATTTAGCGAATGTCATTTGGCCGAGGAGGGCGTGATAGCCGCTGCTAAATGGTGCAATGTCGAAGATCAAGTCTTTGCTTCGGAAGTTGTCTGCAGAGCTGAACACTACTTCAAGCGTTACTATGCATGTGCAGCGGGCCTCTACTCCCGAGATGACCCCCTTCAAGGTGGTGTTACTGGGCTTGATCCTTGACGGGTCGATCCCCATCTTTCTCATTGTGTCTTCGTATATCAGATTGAGGCTACTACCACCGTCCATGACGACTCTGGTGAGGTGGAATCCGTTGATGATGGGGTCGAGCACTAAGGCTCCGGACCCTCCATGGTGTATGTTGGTCGGGTGATCCCATTGATCGAAAGTGATCAGACAGGCTGACCATGGGTTAAACTTCGGCGCCACGGGCTCGATGGGATACATGTCCCACAACGCTCGCTTTCTCTCCTTCTTTGGTATGTGGGTTGCGTAGATCACGTTTACCGTTTTGACCTCGGAAGGGAAGGGTTTCTGGCCTCCACTGTCCGGCCTGCAGGACTCATCATCGTCCTCGCTTCATGGGCTTTTGCCAGAGTATTCGGCTGTGAGCTTGCTGGCCTGTTTTATCACCCAACAGTTATGGTTGGAGTGGTTGGCTGGCTTTGGATCAGGCAGGGCCTGTCCAGAATTGCGTCTAATCTGGATGGACCACCGCCGTTTCCTTTAGGGTCTTTCTTTCGGGATCTAGACTTAGGGCTTCTGAATCCGGCATTTACTGTCATATCCTCGCCATCGCCGTCGTTGTGGCGACGTTTGTTCTTACTGTGTCGTTTCCGTCCCGAACCTCAGAGGTACCAGGTGTATCAGGGTTGGTGTTTTGTGAACGAGCCAACTGTCCTCTCCTGTGCAGAAGCGGGTCAAGAGAGAAGTAAGGGCTGCCATCGTTCTTGGTTTGTCCTGGCCGAGCTGTCGCACCAGCCATTCGTCCTTGACACTGTGCTTGAACGCGGCCAAGGCTTCGGCATCCGGACAGTCGACGTTTTGGTTTTCTTGGTCAAGAATCGGTTCCAGAATTTTTTGGCAAACTCCCTGGGCTGTTGTGTAATTCTATTTAGGTCATCAGCGTCCGGAGGCCGGACATAGGTGCCCTGAAAGTTCGCTCGAAAAGCATCCTTGAGCTCTTCCCAACAACCTATAGAGTCCTCGGGAAGGTTGTTCAACCAGTGTCAAGCTGGTCCTTTAAGATTTAGCGGCAAATACTTGATGGCGTGGAGGCCGTCTCCTCGTGCCATGTGAATGTGTAGGAGGAAATCATCTATCATACAGCCGGGTATGTGGTTCTGTCGTATGGTTCAATGTTTACGGGCTTGACGCCTTCCTGGAATTGGTGTTGCATTACCCTCTCCATGAAGCACGGGGGGTGTGCGGCACCCCAAACTCGGGCTATATCGCGTCGGAGGTCTTCGGCCATCCAAGTCCCCTGCTGCTCCGGAACTCTACCGTTTCGGTTCAGCCAGTCGTAATATCCTTCCCGGTGAGCGGGTGGGTCCTCTCTGGGTCCGTAGATGGACCTGGTATGGCCTCCCTAAGCATCCAGGTCATGACAGAGGTCGTATTCGTAGGCAGGCCTGATACGTCTCCCACGTATCTATAATTTTTTATTGTTCCGTGATGTTACGTTATCATTCTTGGATGTTTTACAATCATTTTATAACCATTTTATATCATTTTTTGGGACTAACCTATTGACATAGTGCCCAGTGCCAGTTGCTGTTTTTTGCTTCTTTTTTACACCGCAGAAAATCAATACCAAACGAAATCCAAATGCAACGAAACTTTTTGGAGAATTTTTCTAGGCCAGAAGACACAACATGGGCTCAAGAAGTACCAGAGGGGGCTCCGAGGGGAGCACAACCCACCAGGGCGCGCCCAGGTGGGTTGTGCCCACCTCGGTGGCCTCCCGCACTGCCTCTTCGCTCTATAAATACTCCAATATTCCAGAAATCCTAGGGGAATCGACAAAATTTTATTCCATCCGCCGCAAGTTCTAGAACCATGAGATCCAATCTAGAGCCCTATTCCGGCACTCTGCCGAAGGGGAACAGGATCATGTAGGGGTTCATCATCCTCATTGGTGCCTCTCCGATGATACGTGAGTAGTTTACCACAGACCTACGGGTCCATAGGCAGTAACTAGATGGTTTCTTCTCTCTTTATATCTCAATACAATGGTCTCTTGGAGATCCATTTGATTTAATGACTTTTTGCAGTGTGATTGTTGGGATCCGATGAATTGTGAGTTTATGATCAGATTTTCCTTGATTTAATATCCATTCTTGATTATTATAGCCTCGTATTTCTTCTCCGACATTTGGGTTTTGTTTGGACAACTTGATCTATTTATCTTGCAATGGGAAGAGGTGCTTTGTAATGGGTTTGATCTTGCGATGTCCTTTCCCAGTGATAGAAGGGGCAGCAAGGCACACATGTATCATTGCTATTAAGGATAAAAAGATGGGGTCTATTCCTACATGAATATATGTTGTCTACATCATGTCATCGTTCTTACTGCATTATTCCATTTTTCCATGAACTTAATACACTAGATGCATGCTCGATAGAGGTCGATGTGTGGAGTAATAGTAGTAGATGTAGGCAGGAGTCGGTCAACTAATCTTGGACGTGATGCCTATATACATGAGCATTGTCTTGGATATCGTCATAATTATTCGCTCTTCTATCAATTGCCCAACATTGATTTGTCTACCCACCGTTGTTATTTTTTTTGAGAGAAGCCACTAGTGAAATATACGGCCTCTGGGTCTATTTTCCTATCACATACTTTCAGATCTATATTGATATTTGCTTTTTCCTTCATTTGCAACTTTTATTTTCAGATATGTATTATCAAAAACTCCAAAATACCTTGCTGCATTTTATTTGTTGTTCTTCCATTTGCATCTATCAGTCTACCTATTTACCAATCTTTTACCCGGGAGGGATTGACAACCCCTCTACACGACGGGTTGCAAGTATTCATTATTTGTGTGCAGGTATCGTTTACATAGTGTTGCTTGGTTCTCCTACTGGTTCGATAACATTGGTCTCATTACTGAGGGAAATACCTACCGTAGCTATGCTGCATCATCCCTTCCTCTTTGGGGAAATACCGACGTAGCTTCAAGCGACATCAAAAGGAATTTCTAGCACAGTTGCCGAGGAGACATCATCAACATCTATCAGGTTCCTAATCACAAATCTCATGCCCTTGCAAATTAAATTATTTGCTAGTTGCCTCTCGTTTTCATCTGCCCCACTTCAGAAAAAATTGTCGTTTTTATTCACTCTCTTTTTTCGTTCACCGTTTTATCGTCAGATCTGTTTTCGTTTGCCCTTATGTCTTACTCGGTTACTTTGCTTGGTTGTTTGTTATAATTGTGTGTTTATTGGAAATCAGAAGCAAAACGTTTATGAATTGTCATCCACTTGCTAATATTTTTAATAGATCCAATTATGATGAACCAATCGCTAGGGAGTTGAGTGCACTAGATTATCTTTATGAAGTTTTGCTTAAGATTCATGAATCTGAAAATTGTGATCAAGTGATAAAAGAAGAAATTTATGAATTTATTCATGATAGCTCCTTGAATTAAAAGCATGATTGCAATGGTGTTGTAATAAATTCTATTCATCTCAATTATGCAAGTAATATGCAAAACCCCAAGCTTGTGGATGCTAATTTTGATATGTCCTATTGTAGTGGTCATGATTGGGGTGATTCGTCTTACGATCTTGAAAATTTATTTAAGCCTCATGATGAATATGTTTGCGATAATATTGAAAGTGGGTTTGGAAGAGTGTCAAATTTAGGTAATAATGATCCCACTACTTTGCAAAATGATCAATCTTATGAATTTTTTGATAAAAGTGGGTTCGGAGAGGTCATGACTTTATTTGATGATAATCCCACTATTTTGGAGTGCTAACTTTGCATGCATGTGGATCATATAGAGAAAATGTTATGTGATAGTTATATTGTTGAATTTGAGTATGATCCTACATGTAATTATTATGAGAGAGGAAAATATGGTTGTAGAAATGTTCATGTTACTTATTTACCTCTCATTATGTTGAGATTGTCAATGTTTTATTCTTCTCCCTTGCATATGCTATATATTTGTTGTCTTGGTAAATTGGTTGCCTAAAAAATTACTATGCATAGGAAGTATGTTAGACTTAAATGTGTTTGTCACATGTTTTATGATGCTCTCTTTGTTCTTCAATTCTTGACTTTCATGTGACCATCATTGGAATCTCAAGCCTATCTTAATAGTTATAAAGAAAGAGCTTGTTGGGAGGCAACCCAAGGAATAAAATAATTTTTTGCTTTTTATTTTATGTTCTTGTGTGTTTACCCAATTATACCTCTGGTTAGATGTATTTTTCTGGTTTTAAATAAGTGTTTGTGCCAAGCAAAGCCTTTGGGATAATTTGGTTAGTAGTTGATTTGATTGCGTTGAAATTCAGAAACTTTTACGTCCAGAGTTAGAATTTCTGACGATGACTGGAGCGTGATAAACTCTTCAATTTTTTAAACGTTATCTGGATACAAATTTTCCATGTTATCCTAATTTTGCAGAATTTTCAGAGTTACGGAAGTATAATAAAAAATCGCATCTTTACAGACTATTCTGTTTTTGACAGATTCTGTTTTTGTTGTGTTATGTGCTTGTTTTGATTGATCTATGGTTTCATTTGAAGAGTTTTTGCCATGGAAAAGTTATAATACAGCAGACATAATACAATTACAAAGTATGAATTGGTTTGCTACAGTACTTAAAGTAAAGATTAGTTTTGTTATACTAATGGATCTCATTAGGTTTTGTTGAGTTTTGTGTGATTGAAGTTTTCAGGTTTTGGGTGAAACTACGATGGATGAAGGAATAATAATTAGCAAAAGGCTAAGGTTGGGGATGCCCGAGGCACCCCAAAATAATGTTCAAGAAGTATCAAGCAACTAAGCTTGGGGATGCCCCCGAGTGGCATCCCCTCTTTCTTCTAACAATCATCGGTATATTACTTTAAACTATATTTCTATTCATCACATATTATGAGTTTTGCTTGGAGCGTCTTGTATGATAGGAGTCTTTGCTTGTTTTGTTTGTTATTTTGTCACAATCATCCTTGTTGTACAAACCCATTTGAGAGAGCCAAAACTATGCTATGATTTGTTAGAATCATTGTTCAAGAAATCTTCCGATTCAGCGATTTATCGTCCGATTTATCGCTACTCTTGGGGTGACCGATAATATTATGCATTATCTTCATCATTTATCATTTGGGCCAATTTATCGCTATGACAAGCGATTTATCGGGAATCTACCGATAAATGGGGCCTATTAATTCGTAGCACTATGTTTGCAAGAACTATGTTTATTTGTGTTTTGTGGACCTTGTTACGCTATATGTAATGTTTTTCTATTTTTTTTGTCATTATATCATGATTGAAAGGCTAGGATTCAAGGTAACACTTCTGTCCAATATTGTTTTGGTGTTGAATATAGCATATTTTAGTGTTGGGAACCTGGGATTTGAAAAAAATGGCCGATTAATAGTAGACCGATAAAATCGATTAATCGGCCGATTTCCAATTAATCTCTAATCCCCAGGTGTCCGAGACGATAACGATAAGCGATATTCTCAACATTGGTTAGAATTGCTCTCTATGCTTCACTTTTTTTAGAGGTATGGAATTGCTCTAGTGCTTCACTTATATCTTTTTGAGCATGGTGTGCTTTGTTATTTTTGAAGAATTGCTCTCATGCTTCACTTAGATTTATTTGAGAGTTAGTACATTTTTGAAGAAATTCACTCATGCTTCACTTAGATTAATTTGAGAGAAGGAAATTTTATGATCATGCTATTCACTTATATTTGTTTGAGCTTATCAAAAGCAACACATGAAACTAGTCCCAATATTATAGATATCCAAGGGGATATAATAAAAAGTTTCATGTGAAGTTTTAAGATATGACGATGGTGATCTGTGAGCCATATTAATGAGTAATTATGTTTTAGTAAGGATATTGATGTTAAGGTTTGTGATTCCATATGCAAGCACGAAAGTTAATAGTTATGCAATGAAATTACATCCTACTTGTGTTGCATTATTCGGTGTTAGTTATGTTTAATGTTCTCTTATGATGGTTTGCGTTCATTGGTTCGTCGCTTCTCAATCTCTTGCTAGCCTCCACCTTGTACTAAGTAAAAATACTACTTGTGCATCCAAATCCTAAAACCCAAGTTGTGCCAAATGAGTCCACCATACCTACCTATATGTGGTATTTCCATGTCATTCTAAGCAAATTTGTATGTGTGTGACGCCCCCGATTTGACCGTACACTAATCATGCACGCAAATGTGTACGACCAAGATCAGGGACTCGCGATGATAATTATCAATGTGATGATCCGTAGAATTTTGTCCGATCTTTCACGACGAATTGAACACGATAGCGGATTTTCCAATCACATGACGAACGCAACCTGAAGAAGAGGAATGACATTCCAGCAAGCAACGTGTCGATGATCGACATGCCTCAAACCTAAGCCTGATAATTCTTGATGCACTCAAGAACCCTCACGCAATCTTTATTCAATACAAATAAACAGCCACCGTTTGCAGAGGGATTCTTCATCCTAGAAACAACTCAATTTCTAAAAAAAAACTAAACCTTAGTCGTTGGGTCCTTTATATAGGAGATCTGAAACCAAGTCAGTTGAATAGACTAAAACCAGAAAACACAAATAAAAATCCTAATTGGCCCATAACATGACCTGGAAAAAGAAATAGATAACTAGAAATGCAACCGACTCAATTACCATAGTTCAGTCACCCCCTTGGCCCACCTCTAACTTTGGTGGGTCCTAAAGATGGGCTTCACTTCCTCCTTCATGGGTACAACAGGAGGTACTTGGATGGCCTCATCATCCTCCCCCGGTTGAAAAGGCATTGTCCTCAACGCTGGAGGATCTTCTCTAATGGGTTGCGTCCAATCACCACGCTTCATCACCATCTGCAAGTCTCGTCGGCCTGCCGCACCACCTCCTCCCTCACTGCTAACATGACTTGTCACAGCAGGGGGCGCCTCCTTCTGTCACCACATAAGCTCTGACTTAGGTGTCACGGCCTTCTTCTCCACTTTTGATGAAGCTCGTCGTCACTGAACATGGACCTTCTTTGTAAAACTCTGCAAAACAGGAGCAATGCCAGGTCCACACAATTGACGAACACGTCCGTCTTTGCTTGTGTGCATACGGACAACTGCTCCAACAAATCACCGCATAGCAGGTCCAACAAACATGCGGTCTACTACCCGTGCGTCCATATGCACCGATACACGCGCATCACAACTACCATCGGCCTGAACGTTTTTATCAACACTGAATGGAAGTGTAGGACTAACTGCAATGTTCTTCATCTCACCACTAAGAGGCTTGTCACCAACAGGCACAACTGGCTTGTCATCTACATGCACAACTGAAACAATATCAGTACTGACACTTCTCGCATCATGCTCCTCTTTCCGAAGCTGAACTATCCTCTGTTGTGGCTTGCCCGTACGCACTTTATCCTTGCACACCACCAACACCACATCAGACTTGATCTTATCATCTATCATTGGCTTCAATGTCTGTTGTTTGCCATCATGCAAAAATGTATATGTATTTGCTCTCCCAGCATGGATAGCATTGTGATCATACTTCCATGGACGCCCAAGTAGCAATCCACACACCTCCAATGGCAACACATCGCACTCCACCTCGTTAGCATACTCACCAACTATAAATGGCACACGCACCTTGTGTGTAACCTTCAGCATACCACAACTATTCAACCACTCTAGATGCTTAGGTTTAGGAATACGCCAAGTGGACAGCCCCAAAGATGCCACCATTGACTTGCTTATGCCATTGGTACAGCTGCCACCATCGATAATCAACTTACACGCTTTTCCCTTGATCATGCACTTCACCTGAAACAAATTCCAATGCTGGCCTCTATCAACTGTCATGCAAGTATCACCATGTACCCGCTTGAGTTGCACATTTAGCCCACTCAGTGGTACAACTTCATCCACCACATCCGTGTCAACATCAGCCTTCTTCTCTTGTGAAGGAATCATGCTCGTCGCTGCCTTGTTGACAACAACCTCCAGAACAAAACTGTGTTCTCAGAAACTTTCCTCTCAGCTCGCTTTGCCTCATCGAGCTGAATAGGTCGTAGCAAACTCTTCTCCTCAAAATGATCAGAATTGGCCTCAAAACAAACCCGTCATCATGGCAGAAAACCTTGTCGCAATGGAATCATGGCAGGCAAATCACTCATATCAGTCTGCCATATAGGTCGCAATGAATTTGCCGCAGGAAAATCGTCCCCTTTACGCTCAAAGGTGAGAAGACCGTGTGACGTTACGGATGGCTCATAGTAGCACCCGTAGCCATCCAAATAGCTATACGTCCTCGCCTAATCCTGAAACAAAGACTTCAGCTGAAAAACCTGAAAATGGTCACACACACCAGGTCGAGTGACTGCAGATAAAAGGAGTAGCAGTTGGCTCTTCCATAGGGGCACTGAATAAGAGACAATGTCTCTGGTCGATCGGCAGACAACAGCAGCAGCAGCAGTCTCACGTACAATTTTTTTGTGTGTGTTGTTGATAGCTCTTTCACGCATATACTAAACAAATATAGGTACGTACCAAATTAAATGGTACTCCCTCCGTCTCAAAATAAGTGTCTTGACCTTAATACAATTTTATACTAAAGTTAGTACAAAGTTGAGACACTTATTTTGGGACGGAGGGAGTACAATCCCAACAAAGAAAAATTGACATAGCAAGACCAATCTGATCAGCAGTTTCCTTAATTTTCCTTTGCCCAAGCTGAAAGAAATCTTTTTAGGACTCACGTGATTGCAACCAATCTGATCTGGAAATATGTCTTTCTTCCGTATTGACGCTTACCAAGGAAAGAATACTTGTACGTGATGTCAATCCTGATGCAATTTTTTTCTTCTGTTTTTGCTAGCGTGAACACCAATCAAAGCAGGAGTACTCCACGATCAAGTCTAGCGCGTACCAACAAAAACTGATTCCCAGCTGATCGAATCTAGGCCAGCTCGACTACAGGAAGCTGCTGACTAGCCACCCCAATCAGTGCAAACCATCAGCAAAACTAGATGGAGAAGAACCCTAGGTGGCGCCCGCTAAGGTCTGCTTCATGCAATCCAAAACCAACGAACAAACCAGCGGATCGATCTTCTTAGCTCCAACAAACCAGCAGACCAATCACAGTTAGAAACTCGCCATGATAAACCCAGAAATCTGATATCATATGATAAGGATCAATGTGATGATCCGTAGAATTTTGCCCGATCTTTCATGGCGAATTGAACAAGATAGCAGATCTTCCAATCATGTGACGAACGCAACCTGAAGAAGAGGAATGAAATTCCAGCAAGCAACATGTCGATGATCAACACGCCTCAAGCCTAAGCCTGATAATTCTTGATGCACTCAAGAACCCTCACGCAGTCTTTATTCAATACAAATAAACGACGGAGCCGTTTTCAGAGGAATGCTTCATCCTAGAAACAACTCAATTTCTAAATAATAAAAAACCTTGGTCGCTGGGTCCTTTATATAGGAGTCCAGAAACCAAGTCGGTTGGACAGGCCCAAACCGGAAAACACAAATGAAAATCCTAATTGGGCCATAACATGACCTGGAAAAAGAAATCTTTACCTATAATAATAAAGCACGGAATGAGTTTGTCGGGTTCACCGTCACAATACTCTTCTTCTCGTGAATTTACGCTTTCAGTTTGAATTTACAACATATTCGAGGTGGTACTAAAGCATTACTAATAAAGAGGTTATTGGTTTTCGTCTGTATAAGTCGCTAAGTTTCTTCCGTCCGGCCCGCTAGACTGGGCCGTGTTGATCGTTCCCTGTCAACCACCGAACCACCTGATGAATGAACTGGGCCTGGTCAACACTTCCCCTCCTACGCCAGAGAGCTTTCCCCCGCGGGCCGCGCAGGCAACTCCTCCTCCTCTCCCTTCGCCTCCCTTGCGTCGCTCGCCGGGCCCGAGGACGACGACGAGCCCTTCTGGCAGGAGGAGGAGGAGGGCACCGTCGAGCTCGTGCAGATCGGCGCCAACCACGGCAAGAACGTCCTCATCCTCACGAGCGACATCGGCGGGGGTCACCGCTCCTCCTCCGAAGCCATCAAGGACGCCTTCGGCGACGACTACCGGTAAGCGAATCATTCCTCTGTGCCGCGAATCATTTCCCTCCCTCTGTCTGTTAATAGATAAACAAATTGTTGGATTCTCCCCCAATCTGTCTGTCAATCCAAGTGGCTGCGCCTGCGCTGATGAAGGTTTCGATTTGGGCATGGCAGGTCGTCGTCAAGGATCTCTGCATGGACCACGCCGGCGGGCCGCTCAACAACATGGGAGGCTCCTACAAGTTCATGGTGAAGCACGTACAACTCTGGAAGGTGCCCTTCCACGGCACATCGCCAAGATGGTCTGATTCCGATTATACGATGCTACCTGTACTGAAGTAACTGAACACACGTGTAACTACAGTTGAAGGATCACAAATATATGGTCCAGCAATGCATGGTAAATCTGTATCCAGGCGGATTCAGTCCGCCTCTTCACCACCGTGACCCACAACTACGACCTGGCTTGGTTGTGGTGCTAATTCAGCAATGTGAGTCCGATCCCTTAAACTGTCAGGTGTCTTATTCCACTACTTCATGATGATGCATGGTTGCGTACTTGGATGGTTATACTATGTGATTAGATTGACTTTTTGGGATCCCTGACTCCCCGTGCATACATTGTTCACCATACAAAGCTAAAATACAACACTTTCAGATGTTGTACAGACTGTAGAACACAAGCATGGCAACAAGTGTATTAAGAACATAGAAATCATTGCAAGTTATCTGCTTGATTTTTTGGATTCCAGCGTGACGGTGTGGCCGTTTGACTGGAATTGAAAATGTTGGTGTTGTTCTGAATTCTGATAATGTTGATTAGTAGGGAGAGGGTTCAGAGTAGGGATTGCGGGGGCGTTTGAGTTGTACTGACTGTCCGCCATCGGCAGGGCCGTCATGGAGACGCTGGACGAGATGGTCCTTAGCCCCGATCATGCCATCAGCTTCCAAGTACAGTTCGATGAGGTCTAATTGGCGTTTTGCTTGTCTGCGAATCAATCGGTAGGGCCTATAATATCAGCAAATTGTGTGTCGTTGGTTGTTTATCCATCCTGGTCTTCTTGTTTCTTTCAGTTCATGAGCACTGGACAACCAGCTCAAGAGCAAGGTCTTCTTCAAGGTACCAACCATAATGTCACGTCTCTTTTTTGTTCCACACATTCATCTCTACACTGTACATATTCCAGGGGAATAATGCTGAAATAACGTGTTGTTGCGACATGTTTGTGTAACGGTACTAATGCAGATGTCTTTTTTTAGGGGAAGATGCAGATGACTTGTGTGCTTGATTATGGTTGGCTTGCGTGCCTGATTATGAAGTTAATTACTCGGCAGCGCATTTATTTTCCAAGCTGCCACAGGGAATTATTCTTTTGGGATCATATTTATTCTCCGCAAAAAGTAATCTCAACTTGCTTAAAGGCCACATTTGGCAGTTGCTTAAACATTCTGTACAAGACACACAGACATACAACTATGTGACAACTTAACGCCTTTGGGAATTTTGATTGCTTTTCCTAACAAGAAAATATAACAATAGCTGTGAATGTTAATTACTTAGTTTATCAAAGGTAAAATGTTTGCTACATCACAAGTATGTGGATTGATTTTATGTGAACCGACTAATTGGATGGTTTGGTTCCTTGTGCTATGTTTTGAAAAAGAACGTACTTATATGTTCCACTGTATTGACAATTTGATATCATATGGCGAATTACATATTTGTTACTAGCTGAAGAAATGTTACGCAAAGAACATTCATTTTCACATTGCTTGTCATGCGTCTAGGTCATTCTATTTATTACCATTGCTGAAAAGTTGTACTTCTGCACGCCGATAGTTTCATTCGAATAGCTCTCCCTAGATTTTTCTATAGTTCATTTCATCCAGTAGTTTGATAGCTTTGTGATTATTTCGAGAAAAATGATCTGTCTTGCAGACTGAAAACAATCTCATCCAGTAGTTTGATATTTTGTTCATCATTCCAAACTAATTGATCCATGTAGCAGACCGGAAACAATTGGATGCTGATGCAATCATGGCCTAAGATTATTAATGAGTGAGGACATGCAAAGGGTTGCTTCCAACTGGTACATAACTATTTTCTTTCTACAGGTACTATGTTGATTCTTCAAAGATATCGTCTTCATGAGACTAGCGAAGGGGGTATACATTAGGAAGAAGGGGAGATGAGGTGAGTTTCTGAAGTTCACCATCCAATCCAAATATCACAAAAGGTGAGCATTACTATTCAAAGGGATGACCAATTAATTAACCCCTTAATCTATTTTTATAGGAATTAACCAGATAGTATATGGGCTGAATAATTTTGAACTAGCTACTATTTCTAAATGGAGTGCCATGTTCAAATAGAGGAAGTGAAGTTGTGGTGGGTTCTGAGCCATGCTTCATGATAGGGCTGTTACCTTTGCACCCTGTCATCCATATATTTACAATGTGTATGTGACTAAAGTTCGATAGTGCTCCAATGGCATCCATGACCTATCGACAAGGTGATCTAAATGACTTAATTGACGGTGTATTGATTACTGCTACAGTATGATCGTGGCAAGCTCAATATGGCCTCCTTTTTTGCTATATACTCTAGATCAGCGAGGAGGACCTCACGATTCCCGTCACATGCCGCCTTACGCAAGCCCGCCGCACTAAACCCGCTAGCACCGGTCACCAACACACGAGGAAGAGGACTCATTCTTCACTGTTTACTCTGTAGCGACGCATCCACATTGTGCCAAAGTACGGTGAAAAGCACATCGTCCTGGGAATGATCATGTTCGTCATGTATAAATGGACAATATGAGCCTCATTAGCGATGGCGATGAAAATGAGAAATGACAACAAAATTGAATTGCTAGCTACGAGCGTGCAAGGACTTTGTTTCTCCCGTTGCAACGCACGGGCACATTTCCTAGTAGATAACAAAAAATGTAACCGACCCAATTACCATGGTTCAATCACCCCTTGGCACGCCTCTAACTTTGGTGGAGTCCTAAAGTTGGGCTTCACCTCCTCCTTCATGGGTACAACAGGAGGTACTGGGATGGCCTCATCACACGGTAAGATATCACAACACAACTCTAGACATAAATTAAAATAATACAAGGTTCATATTACAAGCCAGGGGGCTCGAGGGCTCGAATACAGAAGCTCGAAAGCAAAAAAGTCTGCGGAAGCAACAATATCTTAGTACAGACATAAGTTAAATAAGTTTTGCCTTAAGAAGGCTAGCACAAACATCAACGATCGAAGAGGCAAGGCCTCCTGCCTGGGACCTCCTAACTACTCCTGGTAGTCAGCGGTCCCCAGGTAGTAGTAGGCTCCGTCAGGGTAGTAGTAGTAGTTGACTAGGGTGGCATCTGGCTCCTGAGATCCGCCATCTGGTTGTAACAACCAGAAAGAAGGAAGAAGGGGGAAAAGGGGAAACAAAGGAACCGTGAGTACTCATCCAAAGTACTCGCAAGCAACAGATTTATACTAAGTATGCATCAGTGTCAAAGGAATGTGTTGTATATGTGGACTGAACCATAGAATGCCAGAATAGAGGGAAAGGCCTAGCCTATCGAAGACTAGCATCTTCAAGCATCTTCTGGAAATCACCATCTTGCTGCAGTAGAAGGGAGTACAGAATAGAATTTTAATTAACAAGCATGTTGTATCAATATCCATCACATATCTCAAGTATCCATTTCTAGTTGTAATAGATCAGGATATAAGATTGAACGTACATTAGGGTGGACAAGGCTATTCGAATAGATAACTTCCCTGCAGGGGTGC
The DNA here is from genome assembly GCA_902687465.1 of Secale cereale. Classification (NCBI taxonomy): domain Eukaryota; kingdom Viridiplantae; phylum Streptophyta; class Magnoliopsida; order Poales; family Poaceae; genus Secale; species Secale cereale. The sequence goes on from LR738711.1 coordinate 543,643,248, forward strand.
ACCACGTTACCCTCACGCTCGACCATCTCTGGCCGGACACACTTTTCGGGGTCAATACCCGGCCTCGGAAGATCAACACGTCGCAGCCCTACCTAGGGTCAGTAGAGAGGCCCCCGCCGGTCTACATCCTAAGCACTCTGGGGTTATGGGCCATCGCCCATTGCACTCTGGGTTGTTACATGCAGGGCGGGTCCAGGCTCCAACACTACAGGAAGGTGTCGGCCCAGCCGTGCCGCAATGCTGAACTGGACGTCTGACAAAGCTTTGGCTGATACCACGACGCCGAGGCCCATAACTATTCTCGTGTGGCGGTTAGTGCGTAAAGGCCAGAGAACAATTCAAATAAAATACCCAAACCTTAGTGTATTAGGAGCTCACGAAGACGAGCAGAGACTCACGATAATGTGACCCCGTCGCCCCGTCTCGAGGAAATACGGCAAGGGCTAGCCCAGCCCACTGGGGGGCGGCCTGCCTACCCGGCCGTGCCTCGTAATTATGTCGCAGGTGCTCCATGGGCCCGCCCGACATTCACATCAACCTGCGGGTACCACTCAGGGCCGACCCGACTTTAGCAAAGGTCTCAAGTAAAGTATGGGTAATCGTGTGTCCAAACATCAAGGGGGAAACCCCGAGGAATCACCCTCGGTGGATTCCACTCGATGTAAACATCAAAGGTGAACTTAGGAGGAATCACCCTCGAAATTCACACTTGAGGTGTTGCACGACAGAGTCGTATCAGGAATGGTGAAAGAGGAATCACCCTCGATGACCACGACCGAATAGCTACACTGCAGAGTTATCATCTGGAGTGCGTTACGAGGTATCACCCTCGGCACTCGATAGTAACTATGCAGAGTCGTACAACAGAAGGGGCGTGATGTGATGTGAAGTGTCGGGTCTGGTCATCGATCACGCTGATCAATTCGTCGATGATGAAGCAGGGGCGACAAGGACAAGGTGGGGGTCACTGATGGATCACTACCAACCTATACTAAGCAGTTTAGGATAACCAGGCAAGGTACAATAGCAGTTACAAAAATAGGCTATGCATCAAAATAAGAGCAATAATAATAGTACCAAAATCTAAGGCAAGCATGAGAGAGAATAGACTGGGCGATATCGGGAAGATCAGGGGGCTTGCCTGGAAGCTCCACTTAAAAGGTATGGGCATCTGAGGCGTAGTCGTACCCGGTAGCAGCGTCGGCCTCAGGGTCTACCGGAGAGAAGAGGGGAAAGAAACCGTAAATATAAAGCACACAGGTGCAGCACGGATGCAAAACATGACAACAAGTGGTGCTATGGGTATTCTAACGCAATGCTACTCGATACCGACGAAGGGGAAAACATCCGGGAATGTTTTCCCGGCATTAGGCATTTTCGGATAGGCGAACCTGAGGGGGAAAGTTGCATGGTTTCTATGCTAGGAGCATGTCGCAGACGAAAGGACCGCGCATTCGGATTCGTCTCGTCATTCTAAGCAACTTTTATGTATAAAGTATTTTCATTCGAGTTGCGGTTTATTTTATATAATTTTTCAAAGTTTTAAACAATATTCTGAAATCTATTATATAATTAAAACGATAGAAAACCAACGGTGATGATTTGGCACTCTAAAAGCTAAGATGTTTCAACGGCCAAGATCTAAAACGGTTTGATATTAGGCAAGTGCACACGGGCGTACACTATTGCACGTGAAAAAAACTGAAAGGGAACGTATACATTGTACATAATATTAGGCAAGTCTACACGGACATGTACTATTGCACGTGGAGGGCTTTGAAACGGATTGATATTAGGCAAGGATACAGTCGTATACTTGCAAACCGAGTAATTTACAGTGGACAATCATCCGTACACAATTCAAACTCAGTGACCTTTGGACTAATATAAAGGTTGGGGCAGACACCCCATAACACCCACGGAATAACAGACGTGAGAACACCAATTGAAGGGAGATCCACACAACTTATTGCACCAGCAATTTGACGCAGCACAAATCGAAGGGGCGACATACGTCAGGACGCCCAACACTTCGAAGGACGGAAGAAGAAACAACAGAAACATCAACTTTCGGTAATATATAGCTTAAATCTTGAGGACTGTTTACATCTCTGCATCCCTGCATGTCTTTGCAACCTCCTTATGAACACCATGTTTTCCTGTTCATTAACCATTAGTTATCATGTGAACCACTCCTTTTAAAATTGTTTTGAAGGCAACATCTCTATGGCGTACACGAAGTTGAGTGAGTTAACCACAAGAGGACAGACGTGGAATATTAAAGCCAAAGTAATGAGAATGTGGGACTCGATCAATCCTTCGACTGATGAACTTATAAGCATCGATATGATCTTGATGGATGAGCAGGTATTTTCTTCACATAATTAACAATGAGATTGTTTTATTCTTAAAATTGCTACTAAGATTTTTCTTTCATTAAATTTTGAAGGGCCATACAATTCATGCTACTATTTGGAAGAATCTAATTGACACATACAAAGCAAAGATCAACGAGGGTTCTATATATGCTTTTAGCAATTTTAAAGTTGTAGATTCGACAAAATATCGGCCAGTCAGCAATGAGATTAAAATTATTTTTTATACAATACAAAATTAAAGGAGATGAAAGGTTCATCGGATAATTTTCCAGATTACTACTTTGAGTTTGCAAGCAAAGATACCCTGCAAGAACGGCTACAAAAAGACCAACAATGCTTAGGTATGTTTATAGACATATTCTTACTTCCAGGTGGTCAATTTAAATTTGAAGTCATTTGTTGGTAGTTGTATTAATAAACTCAAATGAATAACTTACTAATTTTTGAAGTCTTTAATTTTCTCATTTGCAGATGTCATTGGGTTACTTACCAAGATTAAGCCAATAGAATCAAAGATAACAAAGAAGAAAACACCTTCAGAAATACGTGAGATTGAAATTCTAATGCCAGAGTAAGTATATATCCATGTGTCAACTTTTCACTAAAGGGTAAAGACTGCTTTCTTCCACTTATATTATTATTACCATTAATTACTTTGGAATGAATTATTCAGGGGCGATAGAATCAGAGTATCATTATGGGGAAGATTAGCTCATCATTTAAGTGATGGTGTAATTGGCAATCAAACAATTATTATTGTTACCTCAACAATGGTGCAAAAATTCAACAGTAAGTTGTATATTTTTTAGATATCTTTTTTTCATACCAAAATAATAAATCTAACAGATTTATTGTCCATTAAATAGGTTTGTGCCTAAAGTCAACTAGCGCCACAAGATTATATACCAATCTAGATATACCCGAGACTTGGGAACTTCGTGACAGGTATTAAGCACAATTTGTAGGTTCGGGTCATATAGAAGTTCATAATATATCTTCATTTACTAACTTTTATTTATAGCCACTCCACCGAAGACACTTTACCAAAAATGATGGAGATATATAAAAGTACTCAAGGGACACTGGAAGATCAAATGTTTTACAGAAGGATAACCATAAAAGAACTTACTGCAATTAGGCACGACATCCCAACAAATGAGGTAATGAATCAGAACTCTTCTAAGACATGATATTGTAGAAGCCTCCAATACCTACAGATGTATTTGGCATATTTGTACGAGTGACCGCATATTCTTTAAAGTGCTATATTTTCTTCATCAACTCTCAGGACTTTGTGTTCACAACAATAGCTACAATTGATCGGTTACAAGAAAATATTCAATGGTGGTACATGTCATGCGATGTTTGCAACAAAATTGCTACGAAAGAATCACATAATTATTGTTGCAAGAATTGTGATACGTATCCAGAAGGTTTAACACCTAGGTAAGCATATTCTCTTGATTTGACCGTCATTGTGTACTATCACATTTGCGGTACACTAATGAAATGTGATTCTAGGTATCGTATTAGACTTCAAATTAGTGATCACAATGCTACTACAAGTTGCACTTTATTTGATGAAGAGGCTGAAGGAATGCTCAATACACCAGTCTCATTCCTGTTGAATTGTTATGACCGGCTTGGTCTATAGCCGGCAGAGGCCCACCGGACATTAGTATTAGGGGCTTGGCCCACAAGTTATCTTAGGCAAGTTATCTTAGGAAAGTTATCTTAGGCTAAAGTTATAAATACTAGTTGTAAGACAGCGTTTGAGATCAAGCAATAGAGATATTATCATCTTCTGTTGCCCGTCTCCCCAAGGAGCCGGAACCCTAGCCCCCGCCGCCCCTAACCCTAGCCGCGACGGCGCCCTCTCGCCGGCGCGCTCGCTCCAGCCCTCGTTCCCCTCCTCCTTGCCCATACAATCTACGCCGGAGGCCCGGTAGGAACCCTAGTCCTACCAATTTGGTATCCAGAGACACCAGGTCGATCATGTCGCTCCCTCCACCACCGCCGCCGCTTCCTACCACCACCGCCCCGCCGCCGCTGCCGACCGTCACCGCCCCGCCTCCACTGCCAGCGGTCACGTCCGGGACCGCCACCTCGCCAGCGCCGACCTCACCACGGCGGAGCCGCCCCCCATCCTCTCGGCGGAGGAGGTGTCGGGCACCCTGCGGGAGCTCGTCCAGGCGGTCCGGGGCATCAGCCTCTACCTCGCCGGGACCCAGCCCCCGCCGCCGAGCGCCGCCTCCACCGCCTACGGGCCGCCGCCACTACAGGGGCCCGCCACGGCCTTCCAGCCGCCCTACGGAGGGGCGCCGCCGCCGTAGCAGCTGATGCTGCAACCCTACTCCGCCGCGGGTACGTCGTGGCCGGCGTGGCCAGCCACCGCCACGTCGCTGAGGGGGCCTCCCCAGCACTTTCTGTCGGCACCGCCACCGGCCACCACGGCGACGGCTGCGGCCCAGCAGCACCACCAGCCGCCGCCACCGTTGACGGCCCCACCACCAGCGCCCCGCCCCACCGGTCGGCCGCTGCACCAGGTGCAGTTCCCGCCATCGCCGTCGCCACTTCCCACGTGGGCGGCCGGATCGTCGTTGGGCCCGGTCTATACCACGGCGCCAGAACACCCGGCGCCCTCCCTGCCGTTCGACCGGCCCTCCAGCTCGGCGACCTACGCTCCAGAGATCCCTGACCCGGCATACGCACTGCCGTCGACAGCCGCAGCTTCCGGACACGGCGGCCCGACACCCCCTCGGTTCGCTAAGCTGAACTTCACCACTTACAAGGGCACGGAGGACCCCCTCAACTGGCTCAACCAGTGCGAACAGTTATTTCGGGGGCAGCGGACGCTCGCTTCGGATCGCACCTAGCTCGCGTCCTATCATCTCCGTGGCGCTGCGCGGACTTGGTACTACGCCCTCGAGCAGGACGAGGGCGGCATGCCACCGTGGGATCGCTTTCGGGAGCTCTGCCTTCTCCGGTTCGGCCCCCCCCCCATCCGTGGCAGCCGACTGGCGGCCCTTGGCCGCTTACCATTTACATCCACGGTGCAGGACTACGCCGACCGATTCCAGGCCCTGGCGTGCCATGCGCCGGGCATCTCCGCGACTCAGCGCGCTGAGCTATTTGTGGGCGGTCTGCCGGACCATATTCGCGTGGATGTCGAGCTCCGGGAACCCCCCGACCTTCAGTTGGCCATGTACTACGCCCGGGCCTTCGAGCAGCGGGCCCAGGCACTGCAGCAACCGCCCGGATGGGGCGGCCGCCAGCTCAGTCGACCAGCGCCAACTCCACCAGCATCGGGCCAACCTCCTCCAGCCGCGACGGCCGCCACACGGACCTTCCGCCGGTTATCACTGGCCGAGCAGCAGGAGCGTCGACGTCAGGGTCTCTGCTTTAACTGCGATGAGCCCTACACGCCGACTCATGTCTGCCCCCGCCTCTTCTACTTGGAGACGGTCGACTACACCGAGGCGGACGAGTCGACCGACGCGCCACCGCCACCCGCGGCGGCCAAGGACACGGCCGCAGATTCCACGGCGACGGCATGCGTCGTCTCCCTCCACACCCTAGCCGACATCCGTGGCGAGCGGACCATGTTGCTGCCGGTGACGATCCATGGCGAGCAGCTGGTGGCCCTGCTGGATACTGGCTCCACTCATAACTTCCTGCCCGAGGCGACCATGCGTCGTCTAGCTCTTCCGACGACGGGCGGGGAGCGCCTTCGGATCACGGTGGCGAACGGTGACCGCCTCCAGTGTCATGGGCTCGCCCGCGATGTTCCCATCTCCATCGGGGGCGAACACTTTTCCATTACCTGTGCATGCATCGACCTTGGCGTGGACTTTCTCCGGACCCTCGGGCCCATCCTGTGGGCCTTCGACGCGCTCACGATGACGTTCTGGCGGCTGGGACGGCATTGGGGGCGCTACGCCAGCCGTGCCACATCTCCAGCTGGCCGCCACGTCCTCCGAGGCCGAGCACCCCCTGCTGGATCCCCTTCTTCAGCAGCATAGCGACCTCTTCGACGAGCCACGGGGCCTTCCGCCTGCCCGGGTGTACGACCATCGCATTCACCTTGTGCCGGGCTCCACCCTCGTGGCGGTTTGGCCCTAACGCTACCCTCAGCTACAAAAGGATGAGTTGGAGAGACAGTGTGCCCATATGCTCGCTGCGGGCATCATCCGGATCTCCACGTCACCCTTCTCCGCGCCGGTGCTTCTCGTCCGCAAGTCGAACGTCACGTGGCGCTTCTGCATCGACTACCGTGCCCTGAACGCGCTCACGCTCAAGGACAAGTTCCCTATACCGGTGGTCGACGAGCTCTTGGATGAGCTCCATGGGGCGCGCTCCTTCACCAAGCTCGATCTCCGGTCGGGCTATCATCAGGTGCATATGCATCCGGACGACATCGCCAAGACGGCGTTTTGCACTCACCATGGCCACTTCGAGTTCTTGGTGATGCCCTTCGGCCTCGCCAACGCCCCGGCGACCTTCCAGGTCCTGATGAACGACGTCCTGCGGCCCTACTTACGGCGGTTTGTGCTTGTTTTCTTTGATGACATTCTTATCTACAGCGCCACCTGGGCCGAGCACCTCCAGCACGTCGCCATCGTCCTCAACGAGCTTCGGGCGCACGACCTCCACCTTAAGCGCTCGAAGTGCTCGTTCGGGACACCTACCTGTAATGCCCAGGATGGGACTATACCTCCTACATGTCGAGGCACGACTTAAAGGTATAAGACCATCCTAGAATGATCTCAAGTTTGGTATCTTTGCACGACTCATGTAAAAGTGGGATTAAATTGCAAAAGAAGATAGTTGGCTTACACTCGCCACTTCACACAATACATTACATAAGCAATCATCATTCAGAACATCACAACCCGACTACGGGTGAAGATCCAAAAGAAAGATACCAAAACAACATAAAGCCACAGGTCAGGATCGAATCCTAGTAGAAACCACTACTGGTCGTCGAAACGTCACAAGCAAACAGCCAAACTCTTCATTGAGCTCCCGGTGAAGAACTGATCCAACTCCTGCATCAAACTTGGCTGAACCTGCATCTGGTGTGGTGAAGTAACTGTGAGCCATAGAGGACTCAGCAATCCCGTTCCCGGGTAACAAGACTATTTAAGCCTTGGGTGAGGACAAGGCTGAAGAAAGAACGAGAGGTGAAGGATCAACAAGAGTCTGCAGCAGCAACTAGCACTAGCTTACGTATACGAGAGCGAGAAGAGAAGAGCATCGGTCGAAAGATGATCACGAAGTGATCCTAGCTAAAGCTCAACAAACATAACCCCACCGTGTTCAACTCCCGAATCCCTATTCGGAAATTGACAGTCACGGTACACACGCTGGTAGTGTATTGAAACATTGTGTCAAGTTATCTACAACTGGAAATTAACAAGCTCCCATCTGCCACATAACCGCGGGCACGGCTTTCGAAAGTTCAAACCCTGCAGGGGTGTTCCAACTTGACCCATTACAAGCCCACGATCCGCGGAGTCGCAACTCCAAGGTGGGAAGACCCGAGTATTCTCGGAATCCCGCGCTCAAGTTAAACCGAACTAAGGTAAGGCTAATCCAGCAAATCCTCCCGGCGTGTCGACACCCTGATAGTAGCCGCGCGTATCTAAGTCTCAGGACACGATCGGATGGGCGATGCTACAGGTTATACCAGATACCTCGGGTTTCCCCAAGGCGGCCCTGCAGGACCCCCGTTTGGGACCAACACCATCAGCACTGGCCCCCCCTGCTATGTAGAATTAAGAATCCTCGGGGACGCGACCCCCTATGCAAATTTAATTAATTAATTAAGTTGTTATTATGAGGCAAATAGTACCAATGTTGGGATTTGCTGGAAAAGACTTAGCACTTAGCGGTTTATCGAGGGGGTCCCATACACCCCAACCATGTTAGGAACGCATAATCAAGGAACATAACACCGGTTTATACGGTTCCTAACGGCATGAGTGGAACAAAACACCAAGCAAAAGGCTTAGCCTTCCACCCTGCCAGTATATAGATGATTTCATTTTAAGCATTTATACAGTGTGATATAACCCAACCAAACTTCAACATGAAGCAAGCATCTTCAATCTTCACCTGCAACTAACAATGTTATAAGAGGGGCTGAGCGAAGCGTACTTAGCCAAGCAACGGTTTGCATAGGTAGGGTGGTTAAACAGGTTCATGGTTACAAGTAGGAGGCTCACAAGAAAGACATGGGCATCGAGGCAAAACTATAGAGCGAAACTACTAGCAATAGGCAAAGATAGTAATGTTATCGGGGTTCGGTCATCTTGCCTGGGATTCCACAAGGGAGAAGAACGGGTCCACGAAGTAGACGGAGCAACAGTCGAGCGAAACCTCACAACTCCGGAACGAAACCGAAGCTAACAAGAGAAGCAACCGGAAAGAAAGAAACAACACGGTAAACACGCAAGCATAACATGGCATACGATGCACATCCAAGTATGATGCATGTCCGGTTTAAATATGCAAGGCATGGCAAGATGCACAAACAATACTACAAGTTAAGTGGGGCTCAATATGCAACGAGTTGCATATTGACGAAACACCACATTAATTATTTAATTGACTCTCGTTATTTACAAGACAAGATTAAATGTTGGTTAACATGGCAAGAGGTGAAGCATAAAGAAACTACACTATTTAGGCATTTTAACTGAGGCCGGAAAAGAACAACAACATGTCCGGAAAATCCCCATGAGCATGTTTAATAATTATTAAAGCAACAACAATTCACACATATATAATGTTGTTAACATGATGCGGATGACATGATCAAGTTTATGCAATTTTATTAAAAGGTTGACTTAAGAGGATATGAAGTATTGTCACCGCGGTGGAAGGAAAGGGTGCCACGGCAACGATCCGAAAATGATGCAACGCAACATCTCGGTTCCGGTAACTCGTTGAGAGTCCGGTGCAAAAGAAAGATGGCGTGAGTGAGTCAAACGAGATGAAAGGTGGGGCGATCCCGTCACCGGGTTCCCACGAGTCGGCGACGAGGCAACCGAGGAACATGACAAAAGGTCGAAACGGGCACGAAGCACACAAGGGAGACATCTCATACAACACAAGCAAGCATCACACGGGTCATCGTCTCGGGGTTATACCTTCGGAACGTTCGTTTCGGGGCGGTTCGAGATTGTAGAGGAAGTAGTGGAAGTAGTGGTACACGGGTCGTAGAGGAAGTAGTTGTTCACGTTTCCGAAGAGGAAGAAGTCGTTCCGTAGAGGTACACGTGTAGTCGTTCACATTCGTAGATGTACTCGTCATCGTAGCCGTTCGGGACGTCGGTAGAGGTACTTGCGGTCTCGGCGACGGTAGTGGTACTTGTCCATGAAGTCGTTCTCGTTCGTAGTCGTTCATGTCATCGATGTCGGGGTAATTGGTCGTATCGTCGTGTAGCCGTACTCGTCACGGTTCGTAGACGTTCGGGTTTTCCGTAGAGGAACTTGATGCATCCCCGTTCTTCGGTCTCCACTTGGCAAACGAAACGGTTCCTGGACACTTCATCAGCACAAGGCAACACAAACAAAATAAACACAGAGCAGGTCTCGGTCACGGCAACACAAGGGGCGACGAGGCCAAGGCAGCAGCAAGGACGGCGAAGAGGAGGCGCTGCGGTCTCATCGCTGGAGCTGTGTGCATCTGGACGAGTAGGGGTCGCGGACCATGGCGAGGGCGCGGCCGGGCTGCTCCCGTTCGAAGAAGGGGCGCGGACGAGGCGCTGGAGGAGCTCCATGCTGCTGGGCTCGGGCCAGGCGCAGAGGAGGCTCGCGGGGCAGCCATGGCGACGGCCGGAGCATGAAGGACGGCGCTGTCGCGGCGAGGAAGAGGCCCGAGCCTGGCCGCGGCGGGATTGGAGGACGGGCGCGGCGGGGCTCGCCGGCTCGCGGCACCGTGGCGCTGGGGCCATGGCCTGGAGGGTACGGCGAGGACGGAGAGCTCGGAGCAGGGCCGCGGCATGAGGGCTGGAGGGAGCCAGAGAGCCGGCGGGGAGGCCGGAGGACGAGGCCTTAGGGTCTGCGTGGAGGGCGCGGTCGTTGCCGGATCGCGGCGCTGGCTGCTGTAGGAGGAGGGCCGCTCGAGGGACGGGCGTCGAGGCGAGGCAGGGGAGGAGCGCGGCGCGCTGAGGAGGAGAGAGCGAGGCGCGAGAGGATCGGGCTCGGGTCGGGCGCTGCGGGAAAATCGGGAGGGAGAGTTAGCGAGAGGGAGCGGCTGGCGGCGGCTTGCGGGAGAGCGAGGGGAGAGAGCGTCGTTGCGCTAGGGTTAGGACTGGAACGGGCCAATGGGCCACGAGCGAAAAGGGGGCCGCGGGAGGCGTGGAGATGGGCCTCGCTGAAGGATGGGCCAGGGAGGAGATGCCGCACCTAGGGAGGCCTGGGCCTGCGGCTGGGTAGCTAGGAGGGCCCCAAGCTGGGCTGGTGATGGCCTAGAGGCCTGGGCCTCTGCTCTGCTGAAGTTTTTCCAAAATTTAAACAGAATAACACAAGAAGAAATAAAAGAAAGGAGGTGGCTAGGGAAGAACTAGGACAAGGGACTAATTTTCTCGGGCATCATAAAATGAGCAAGGTCCGAGAAAAATAGCAAAGGCATGAACGGAAAATAATTCAAACATATTTGAATTTAATTCAAATGGGTTTGAACTAAGACTTGATTAAAGAAGTGTCCAAAAATGTTCAAATTTTAGGAACCTCGAAACAACGGAAAAGAATTATTGACAAGGTTTTTGAAGGAAAAACTCGAAGTGAAAAAGGCATGGGGAAATTATACACGTGTGTTGCGGGTAATTCCAAACAATGGAACATTTATTATATAGCTCCCTAAATATTGGGATGATATGTTTTAAAGAGAAGACATACTTCCCTCGATTTAAATGGACCGAAGGACCACACGATTTATTTAAGTTGAGATGCAAAAGAAAATGACATGATGGCATGATGACATGATGCAATGCAAAAATAAAATAACACAAGCACAAAGAAACACACGGGCAACCCGGAACATCTGGAATCTTCTGGAATCTTCTGGGACGTCGGTCTCGGGCGTCACAACTCTCCCACACTGACAGAGGATCTCGACCCGAGATCCTAGAGATAGCACCGGGTAAAACGGAAGAGGAAGAGGTAAAACAAAGTTGCTTATTTGACAGACGAGTGAAACCAAAGAACCTTGAGAGGTTGAACAAATTGAAAGAAGAATAGAACAGAGATGAACGAAGTTAAGAGCACTCCGGTAAAATGAGTAACAAGGAGTATTATGAGAACCTTGGAGGTTGAAAGACATGAAACAAGAGCTCATGGACGGAAAGAATATGAAACCGCAATGGTATGGCCAAGGAATAAGAATGACAGAATTCGGACAGCACTCCGTCTGAAAATGGAAGGAATTGAACAAGAACTTGCCAAGTTGGGAAGATACTTGATGAAATGAACAACATATAGCCTCCGAAACAATTGAAAGAATGGCACCAGGGGTAAGAAGGATTCAGACAGCACTCCGGTTGAAAAGAGAGGCAAAACTAGATAAAATGACGGAACTAGAATGGAGGACACAACACTCCGGTTAAATGATGAGCAAGGGAAAGAACATGATCTTGACAAAACGAGATGATGGTTTGGAGAGAGCACAACATCACAATGCCTCCGGAATGGGTGAATAGAATATAAATCAATGAAAGAAATGAATGGAGAAGAAAATGACAACATCTCTCAAAATTGAATTTGAAAGAGCATCCTTACGAAGAAGGGTTGAGCGGAGTTGATGGAAAAATCAACACGAAAACGAACAAACTCTTGTTGTGGGCTTATGGAAAACATCTCAAAATTAAGAGGTGACAACCAGCCACTGATGAAAACAATTGATTGGATTGAGATCAACAAGGAGACGATAAACTTATTTCACCGGAATGATAAATGAAGAATTTGGGTCATTTGTGAGCACCATAATAGCAACAATCCTTAGGAAAAGCTTTTAGGTGAAATACAACCCAAGATAACTCCAATGAATAAATTGAATGGTTGGAAAGATCTTCTGAACAAAGAAAATGATGGGTTTAAATATCTCATTCTTGACAACTTGTGAATCATGAAACATGAAGGAAAATTATCAAGAATGACATAACACCACCTGAAAAGACAAGGTAGAAAGAATTGCACTTCAAAATGCAAGAAGAAGAAATATTTGAGCTCCTCCAACAAGAATCTTGATGAAGACTTCGAGGATGAATTAAAACATGATGAACCACCATGAAGAACTCCGGTAATGAAAGCATGAGAAGTGAAAGATGAAAAGAATAAGATTTAAGGCCTGCGATGAATTAGATGGAGGTTTGAAATGATAATTGAAATAACTTGAAGCTCCGGAAAACAAGATGAACAACTCAGAACCGAGAATATGATATGATGAACAAGCTCCGGAAAACAGAGATTAAACACTCGAGGAAATAAGAATAAGATTTACTATATGCTTATCCTTCACCAATTTAAATTGATGACAACCAAAGGATTTGGCATACTACTTATTCTCGTTGGAAGAATTAAAGAGAGATCTCGCACAAGCTTGGGTAAAATCTTCAACGAACCACCGGTAGGATTATGAAAGAACAAATGAATTAAAACGATAACAACGGAAGGTTAAACTTGAAAGAACCACCGTAAAAAAAATATGGAGACGAACGAAGAGACATCAATGAAGAATATTTGGAGGACGAAGTTGAAAACTGAGAACGAAGAAATATTCTGAAATGATGGCCTTCGGAGGATCACAAAGAAAAGAATTCATGAAATGCTTCGGATGGGTATAAAAGAATTCCTCACAATCTGAACAATAATGAGGATGGCATGAAGCTAGACCCACGAATCTTCAAAAAGACGGGCCAAAATTTAAGAGAAACACTTCTCCGGTCTCCAAATGTTGAGAATGAAGACGAGAAATGCCATAAGAATTGTTGAGCACTCCGGAATGAAGAATTAAAAAGGTTGAACCAATGATGAAAAAGAATTTGAAAGCGATCTTGGAGAAGGCATGTGACTGATGGGATTCATACTTACGTCACACTTTGAAAAGAGTTTGAGTATAACTCCAGAAAATTAATTAGAAGAGTCAGGTAAGATCCTGGGAAAAGACCTGTGGGTTAGGGCCCACTCAAAGAAATCACCGTTGAAAAAGATTGCTTAAGAGATATTGCACCGATTGAATTAAATGGCTTGAATAAGATAACAATGCTCAAAATAATTTGAACGGAATAAGAATGGAATTATGAATCTTCAGCACTCCGGATATGAATAGCAAGAGGAGAATGAATAATTGGTGCACCGGAATAAGAAAGCATTGTGAAATGAAGAAAAGGATAAGATCAACACCAAAATCTTGAATTACATCCACCGGCAGAATTAGAGAACAAAAGAATGATGAACTTGAAGCTCTTGAGCATCTTCACGATAAATCACCGGATAAGAACATTGAAGGAAAAGAATGAAGGAATGTCACATGAATAAATGGATACTTCATCTGAGAATTTCTGGCTCCAAGAAGAAGAAGGGTGGGAGGGTGGGGAAAACAAAGACAACTTGAGATGAATGAAACAGACAAATCGTCAAATTTCTCCACGGCGTCCGTATGGAATAACTTGAAGAGAAGGCACACCGGTTGAAAAGGATTAACATGAAGATCTTGATGGTCAAGAAGAATTAGCGCTCCCATAGAAATATGAGAATACCGATTAAGAAAGGTATGGAATCAACATTTGACATCGAAGCAACTCGAATACCAGAATCAAAACAAAACAGAGGATAGATATGCAACATGATCTTCACAATATCATCCGAACAGAGAATTGAACGAATGAGTTCCGTAGGTACATCAGCTTGTCGAGAAGCCACTTGGAGAACAAAAAGTAAATAAAAAGGAACACGGAACAGATAGAACAAACACAAGATAGAAGTTTCGTTCGCCATCTTCGTGCTGAAAGCTCATGGAACGTGTTACAAAAGGGTTTTGCAATCCCCGGATCAGCATAGCCAAGGACCCTTTAAGATGCAACTCCCGATCAGAACAAGTCCATAAACCACTTCACTCAATGTAGAACCCCAAACTTCATATCGAGCATCCGTTGGAAGAATGCCTAGAACTACTGGATGAACCCACCTATAGATTTCCGAAAGTTTCCAGTTATGCAATCAGGTGTTGGGGATACACGGGAAGCACCGCGCAATCAACTCTAAACCTACATCCAGGTGTATCCATCCTTCAACACATAACCAGTCTTTCTCGGAAACTGTTTACCTCGGACCTTCGAAACGCATCCACTATAACAAGCTATGGCAATACTCTCGAGCTACCTCCCCAGTACTGGGTGATGTCGGGGTTATCTTGCCACTGGCCGTATAGGAGAGATTTTCGATGTCGGCCGTCTTAAGTATTTAGTACTGCCGCGATATGCTTGTGACAACAATACCTCGAAGCTCAACTCCCCGGGAACAGGAGGCATCGAGAACAATATCCTTGTCACAAGAACATCGAAACAATCCCAGAATACTCGCGGGATTCCTAAAAAAATTTGTGCATTTTTTGAAGATAGGAGAGACAAGAGTAGTCGTCAGGAGTCCTCACCAGAGAGAAAAGAGATGAGGAGCAAACAGAAATCCTACTCTCCGATATATATATAGGACTCAAAACATTTTCCAGTGTGTGCCTAGACTCAACCGTCAACGATTCGATCAATCAGTGGGGGCTTCTAGGTCGGAGAAGGCTCTGAATACCAACTTGTAATGCCCAGGATGGGACTATACCTCCTACGTGTCGAGGCACGACTTAAAGGTATAAGCCCATCCTAGAATGATCTCAAGTTTGGTATCTTTGCACGACTCATGTAAAAGAGGGATTAAATTGCAAAAGAAGATAGTTGGCTTACACTCGCCACTTCACACAATACATTACATAAGCAATCATCATTCAGAACATCACAACCCGACTACGGGTGAAGATCCAAAAGAAAGATACCAAAACAACATAAAGCTACAGGTCAGGATCGAATCCTAGTAGAAACCACTACTGATCGTCGAAACGTCACAAGAAAACAGCCAAACTCTTCATTGAGCTCCCGGTGAAGAACTGATCCAACTCCTGCATCAAACTTGGCTGAACCTGCATCTGGTGTGGTGAAGTAACTGTGAGCCACAGAGGACTCAGCAATCCCGTTCCCGGGTAACAAGACTATTTAAGCCTTGGGTGAGGACAAGGCTGAAGAAAGAACGAGAGGTGAAGGATCAACAAGAGTCTGCAGCAGCAACTAGCACTAGCTTACGTATACGAGAGCGAGAAGAGAAGAGCATCGGTCGAAAGATGATCACGAAGTGATCCTAGCTAAAGCTCAACAAACATAACCCCACCGTGTTCAACTCCCGAATCCCTATTCGGAAATTGACAGTCACGGTACACACGCTGGTAGTGTATTGAAACATTGTGTCAAGTTATCTACAACCGGATATTAACAAGCTCCCATCTGCCACATAACCGCGGGCACGGCTTTCGAAAGTTCAGACCCTGCAGGGGTGTTCCAACTTGACCCATTACAAGCCCACGATCCGCGGAGTCGCAACTCCAAGGTGGGAAGACCCGAGTATTCTCGGAATCCCGTGCTCAAGTTAAACCGAACTAAGGTAAGGCTAATCCAGCAAATCCTCCCGGCGTGTCGACACCCTGATAGTAGCCGCGCGTATCTAAGTCTCAGGACACGACCGGATGGGCGATGCTACAGGTTATACCAGATACCTCGGGTTTCCCCAAGGCGGCCCTGCAGGACCCCCGTTTGGGACCAACACCATCAGCACTGGCCCCCCCTGCTATGTAGAATTAAGAATCCTCGGGGACGCGACCCCCTATGCAAATTTAATTAATTAATTAAGTTGTTATTATGAGGCAAATAGTACCAATGTTGGGATTTGCTGGAAAAGACTTAGCACTTAGCGGTTTATCGAGGGGGTCCCATACACCCCAACCGTGTTAGGAACGCATAATCAAGGAACATAACACCGGTTTATACGGTTCCTAACGGCATGAGTGGAACAAAACACCAAGCAAAAGGCTTAGCCTTCCACCCTACCAGTATATAGATGATTTCATTTTAAGCATTTATATAGTGTGATATAACCCAGCCAAACTTCAACATGAAGCAAGCATCTTCAATCTTCACCTGCAACTAACAATGCTATAAGAGGGGCTGAGCGAAGAGTACTTAGCCAAGCAACGGTTTGCATAGGTAGGGTAGTTAAACAGGTTCATGGTTACAAGTAGGAGGCTCACAAGAAAGACATGGGCATCGAGGCAAAACTATAGAGCGGAACTACTAGCAATAGGCAAAGATAGTAATGTTATCGGGGTTCGATCATCTTGCCTGGGATTCCACAAGGGAGAAGAACGGGTCCACGAAGTAGACGGAGCAACAGTCGAGCGAAACCTCACAACTCCGGAACGAAACCGAAGCTAACAAGAGAAGCAACCGGAAAGAAAGAAACAACACGGTAAACACGCAAGCATAACATGGCATACGATGCACATCCAAGTATGATGCATGTCCGGTTTAAATATGCAAGGCATGGCAAGATGCACAAACAATACTACAAGTTAAGTGGGGCTCAATATGCAACGAGTTGCATATTGACGAAACACCACATTAATTATTTAATTGACTCTCGTTATTCACAAGACAAGATTAAATGTTGGTTAACATGGCAAGAGGTGAAGCATAAAGAAACTACACTATTTAGGCATTTTAACTGAGGCCGGAAAAGAACAACAACATGTCCGGAAAATCCCCATGAGCATGTTTAATAATTATTAAAGCAACAACAATTCACACATATATAATGTTGTTAACATGATGCGGATGACATGATCAAGTTTATGCAATTTTATTAAAAGGTTGACTTAAGAGGATATGAAGTATTGTCACCGCGGTGGAAGGAAAGGGTGCCACGGCAACGATCCAAAAATGATGCAACGCAACATCTCGGTTCCGGTAACTCGTTGAGAGTCCGGTGCAAAAGAAAGATGGCGTGAGTGAGTCAAACGAGATGAAAGGTGGGGCGATCCCGTCACCGGGTTCCCACGAGTCGACGACGAGGCAACCGAGGAACATGACAAAAGGTCGAAACGGGCACGAAGCACACAAGGGAGACATCTCATACAACACAAGCAAGCATCACACGGGTCATCGTCTCGGGGTTATACCTTCGGAACGTTCGTTTTGGGGCGGTTCGAGATCGTAGAGGAAGTAGTGGAAGTAGTGGTACACGGGTCGTAGAGGAAGTAGTTGTTCACGTTTCCGAAGAGGAAGAAGTCGTTCCGTAGAGGTACACGTGTAGTCGTTCACATTCGTAGATGTACTCGTCATCGTAGCCGTTCGGGACGTCGGTAGAGGTACTTGCGGTCTCGGCGACGGTAGTGGTACTTGTCCATGAAGTCGTTCTCGTTCGTAGTCGTTCATGTCATCGATGTCGGGGTACTTGGTCGTATCGTCGTGTAGCCGTACTCGTCACGGTTCGTAGACGTTCGGGTTTTCCGTAGAGGAACTTGATGCATCCCCGTTCTTCGGTCTCCACTTGGCAAACGAAACGGTTCCTGGACACTTCATCAGCACAAGGCAACACAAACAAAATAAACACAGAGCAGGTCTCGGTCACGGCAACACAAGGGGCGACGAGGCCAAGGCAGCAGCAAGGACGGCGAAGAGGAGGCGCTGCGGTCTCATCGCTGGAGGTGCGTGCATCTGGACGAGGAGGGGTCGCGGACCATGGCGAGGGCGCGGCCGGGCTGCTCCCGTTCGAAGAGGGGGCGCGGACGAGGCGCTGGAGGAGCTCCATGCTGCTGGGCTCGGGCCAGGCGCAGAGGAGGCTCGCGGGGCAGCCATGGCGACGGCCGGAGCATGAAGGACGGCGCTGTCGCGGCGAGGAAGAGGCCCGGGCCTAGCCGCGGCGGGATTGGAGGACGGGCGCGGCGGGGCTCGCCGGCTCGCGGCACCGCGACGCTGGGGCCATGGCCTGGAGGGTACGGCGAGGACGGAGAGCTCGGAGCAGGGCCGCGGCATGAGGGCTGGAGGGAGCCAGAGAGCCGGCGGGGAGGCCGGAGGACGAGGCTTTGGGGTCTGCGCGGAGGGCGCGGTCGTTGCCGGATCGCGGCGCTGGCTGCTGTAGGAGGAGGGCCGCTCGAGGGACGGGCGTCGAGGCGAGGCAGGGGAGGAGCGCGGCGCGCTGAGGAGGAGAGAGCGAGGCGCGAGAGGATCGGGCTCGGGTCGGGCGCTGCGGGAAAATCGGGAGGGAGAGTTAGCGAGAGGTAGCGGCTGGCGGCGGCTTGCGGGAGAGCGAGGGGAGAGAGCGTCGTTGCGCTAGGGTTAGGACTGGAACGGGCCAATGGGCCACGGGCGAAAAGGGGGCCGCGGGAGGCCTGGAGATGGGCCTCGCTGAAGGATGGGCCAGGGAGGAGATGCCGCACCTAGGGAGGCCTGGGCCTGCGGCTGGGTAGCTAGGAGGGCCCCAAGCTGGGCTGGTGATGGCCTAGAGGCCTGGGCCTCTGCTCTGCTGAAGTTTTTCCAAAATTTAAACAGAATAACACAAGAAGAAATAAAAGAAAGGAGGTGGCTAGGGAAGAACTAGGACAAGGGACTAATTTACTCGGGCATCATAAAATGAGGAAGGTCCGAGAAAAATAGCAAAGGCATGAACGGAAAATAATTCAAACATATTTGAATTTAATTCAAATGGGTTTGAACTAAGACTTGATTAAAGAAGTGTCCAAAAATGTTTAAATTTTTGGAGGAACCTCGAAACAACGAAAAAGAATTATTGACAAGGTTTTTGAAGGAAAAACTCGAAGGTAAAAAGGCATGGGGAAATTATACACGTGTGTTGCGGGTAATTCCAAACAATGGAATATTTATTATATAGCTCCCTAAATATTGGGATGATATGTTTTAAAGAGAAGACATACTTCCCTCGATTTAAATGGACCGAAGGACCACACGATTTATTTAAGTTGAGATGCAAAAGAAAATGACATGATGGCATGATGACATGATGCAATGCAAAAATAAAATAACACAAGCACAAAGAAACACACGGGCAACCCGGAACATCTGGAATCTTCTGGAATCTTCTGGGACGTCGGTCTCGGGCGTCACACTACCGTCGCCTACCTCGGCCATGTCATCTCGGCTGACGGGGTGGCTATGGACGCCGACAAGGTGGCGGCCGTCTCCGCCTGGCCGACGCCTTACTCGCCGCGGGCTCTCCGCGGGTTCCTCGGCCTCGTCGGATACTACCAGAAATTTATCCGGGAGTTCGGGCTCATCGCGGCGCCCCTCGCGTGGCTGCTCCGCCGCGACGCTTCCGCCTGGGACAACGAGGCGACAGGGGCGTTCGAGGCCCTCAAGGGGGCCCTCACGACGGGCCCCATCCTCCAGATGCCCGACTTCGACCGCCCGTTCGTGGTGGACTGTGATGCCTCGGGCGTGGGCTTCGGCGCCGTGCTTCATCAGGGCGACGGGCCCCTTGCTTTCTTCAGCCGGCCTTTCGCTCCGCGCCATCTTAAGCTGGCGGCGTATGAGCGGGAGCTCATTGGCCTGGTGCAGGCCGTTCGCCATTGGCGGCCGTACTTATGGGGACGGTCCTTCCACATGCGCATGGACCATTACAGCCTGAAGTTCTTACTGGACTAACGGATGTCGACCGTGCCGCAGCACCAGTGGATCAGCAAGCTCTTCGGCTTCGACTTCTCCGTCGAGTATCGGTCGGGCCGCCTTAACACCGTGGCCGACGTGTTGTCCCGTCGTGACTCCTACCTCGCTCCTTCCACCGACGAGGCCGCCGGGGCAGCCCTGTGCATCCGCTCCGGGCCGACGTTCGGCCTCTTCGCCGACATTCGCCGCGCGACTGCGACGGCCGACTACGCCGTCCTTCTCCAGCAGCAGCTCACGGCCGGCGACCTAGAGGAACCCTAGCGCTTCTCTGACGGACTGCTTCTCCATGGGCGCCGGATCTTTGTTCCGGCGCATGATGATCTCCGTCACCAGGTGTTACAGCTCGCCCACTCGGCGGGTCATGAGGATGTACAGAAAACCCTCCATCGTCTTCGCGCCGACTTCTACATCCCTGGCGTTCGCGCCCTGGTCCGCGACTGGGTTCGGTCTTGTCAGACATGCCAGCGCAACAAGACGGAGACCCTGAGGCCGGCTGGGTTACTTCAGCCCTTGGAGGTGCCGTCTCAGGTCTGGGCGGATATCTCCATGGACTTCATCGAGGGCCTTCCCAAGGTGGGCGGCAAGTCGGTCATCCTCACGGTGGTCGACCGCTTCTCCAAGTACGCCCACTTCATCGCGCTCGGCCATCCGTACACGGCGGCGTCAGTGGCCCGGGCTATCTTCGACGGCATCGTTCGTCTACACGGGTTCCCAGCTTCGATCGTCAGTGATCGGGACCCGGTGTTCATGGGCCATGTCTGGCGCGACCTCTTCGGGATGGCGGGCGTCCAGCTCCGCCTGAGTACGGCGTTCCATCCTCAGACGGACGGTCAGTCCGAGGTGGTTAACAAGGTCATTGCCATGTATTTGCGTTGTGTGACAGGTGATCGGCCTCGAGCTTGGGTGGACTGGCTCTCTTGGGCGGAGTACTGCTACAACACCTCCTATCACTCCGCCCTGCGTGCTACGCCGTTTGAGGTGGTCTATGGTCGACCACCCCCGCCTATACTTCCAGTGGACCCGGAGACGGCTCGGACGGAGGTTGCGGGTGACCTTATCCGCACCCGTGACGAGATGCTTGCTGAGGTCCGTCAGCGTCTCCTTCAGGCCCAGCAGCTGGCCAAGCACTACTACGACGACCACCATCGCGAGACAGAGTTCGCGATGGGTGATTGGGTGTGGCTGCGTCTTCTCCACCGCTCTACGCAGTCACTCGACCCGCGCGCGAAGCGCAAGCTCGGCCCTCGCTACGCTGGGCCCTTCCCTATCTTGGAGCGCATTGGGAAGGTGGCCTATCGTCTTCAGCTTCCAGCCCGCGCTCGCATCCACGACGTCTTCCATGTGGGGCTGCTCAAGCCTTTCCGTGGCGAGCCACCGGCGGCTCCTCCGGCGCTTCCTCCAACCGCCGATGGTCGCATTCTTCCAGAGCCGGCCAAGGTGTTGCAGGCACAGCTTCGACGTGGAGTGTGGTTCGTCCTCGTTCAGTGGGCGGGCCTTCCGGAGGAGGAGGCTACTTGGGAGCAGCGTGAGGAATTCCGCCAACACTATCCAGACTTTCAGCTCGAGGACGAGCTGTTTGCGCAGGCGGGGAGAGATGTTATGACCGGCTTGGTCTATAGTCGGCAGAGGCCCACCGAACATTAGTATTAGGGGCTTGGCCCACAAGTTATCTTAGGCTAAAGTTATAAATACTAGTTGTAAGACATCGTTTGAGATCAAGCAATAAAGATATTATCATCTTCTGTTGCCCGGCTCCCCAAGGAGTCGGAACCCTAGCCGTCGCCGCCCCTAACCCTAGCCGCGACGGCACCCTCTCGCCGGCGCGCCCGCTCCAGCCCTCGTTCCCCTCCTCCTTGCCCATACAATCTACGCCGGAGGCCCGGTAGGAACCCTAGTCCTACCATGGATTCCTTAGATGGAAAATCTTAAGAAGTCCCAAAGATTATACAAGAATTATGTGGACAAAGACTTATCTTTCGATTCAAACTCAACAATAAGAACCTCACTCTAGGCATGCAGAATTATGCAGTAAAGAAAATATTCGTGCCTGATGAGAAGCTTGAGAAACGATACTTAGAGGATAAAGCCGAAGAGGTAATGGTCTATTAAACTATCAAATATATTTAAACACCAATTATTAAACTCTTTTATATGGAACTATTGAAGCGGGTATTTACAATTCTTGATCCATTGTGCTCAACAGGATTTGGTGGATGATGAAGTGGACAACATGTTAAAACAAGAAACAAAGAAACCGAATGAGCCAATTAAAAAGGTGACTGAATACTTCACTGTACAAACTTTTCTTTACATAAATTCATCTCTTAATTCATCCATTTATGTGATTTTTGCATGTACAAATCAGCAAGCGTGAACTTAGCAAAAATATATGTGAGTTGGTCCCTGTGAAAGAGGAGCCAAAAGATAAAAGCAATGGAAGTACAATACATCAGAAGGAGCGTCAACATAAAAAATCATCAACAAATGTCGATGGCGGGAAAAGGAGGCGAAGATCCATTGTATTGTCAGACTCGGAAGATGAAGAAGAGGAAAATAGTATATCTGAATTTTCTCAAAAAGCAGTGCCCAAAAGTACCGAAGTGTTCATGCAAAAAACAAAAGGACAAAAGTTGAACATGAAGGCTCCACAAGGATGACACGAAGTTTGACCAAAAAGACTAACAGCATCAAGATGATGTAATCGTCAACTCGAAGATCAAGTACGCCAAACAAGACCCAAGAGAGGAAGGGCCTTTTCTAGAAAAAAATTGGGACAGTAGTTTATCCATAGAAATAAGCCAGAGTCTATGACCATAAGAAAGAAGTAGAGATGTTGTTTACTTAGTATCCTTTGCTAATACAACATATTCATTATTTTAATGTATCCGAGAACTGGAATATTTAGCATGTTTTTATATATGATCAATATGTATGAACAATATGACATTTTTTTTTCAAACAATTCAAGTATTGCATATTATTCAGAAGAGAGAATGACCAGTACATTCATTTCATCTTAATCAATTTAGCATTTGTGTGGTTGGTCAAAGCTCTGATGTGCCTACAACATTTGCTAAAACTACAATGTACTAGCATGGCCTAGAATATATGAGAACAAATGCTCAACAGCATTCAAAAAGATTGAGTTGGAAATCCATCTGGAATACTATGAAAAGAAATCAAAATCATCGACTGTGAATTGTTCCATATGAAACAACAATGAAATTTAAAACGGCGGAAAGATGGATTGAGCTTTTCTCCCGGGCGTATATTATTACATCACGAACAAGCGTATGATGAGGACTCACAGACTTAAGGTTTTTTTTCTCACTAACCCTCAACAAATCCGACCAAAATTATTTTTCAGACAAAATGTATTTGGGCCAGACACATACCTAGCTGAACTAGGTACTGACTAGGCAACATAGTTGAAAGCCAGACCTGCGCTGCTACTTGCGGCACTGATGCACCCAGGTTCCGTTCCTTTAGTGTCGGTCGCGCCGCGCTGGTCCATGCAGGTCGACAGCCACATGGTTCACCTCGCGGAAGCTCGCCTGTGCCGGCGTCTCCGTGCGGCCGCGCCACCGCGTGCCCTCCTTGGCGCAAGATATTCAGCGGATCCAGTGTCCTAGCCCAGCAGGTCGCCGGAAGCTAATCGGAAGCGATTTGCTCATGCCGAAGGATATCCTTTTAAAAAGAACTGTGTGGAAGAGGAACAGTCCATTGATATGAAGTGTGAGAAGATAATAAGCGGTGAAGCAGGAATGAATTTTTTATTTTATTTTGACAACACCGTAGTAGGAGAGTTGAAGTGTGAATAAAAAACAGTACATGTATAAGGGAATTAGACAGCTTTCTGACGGCCGAGCACAAACCCAAATCAGCCCACTAATCCAAAGTTGCTGGCGGAGGCCTAACTATTAGTCGTTCCAAAAAATCTATTATTTATTCAAGCTAAATTTCCTTTAAAAACAATCTATATTGTACTGTCCCATTTTGACTCAGTACATGATTCCTAATTGTACTGTCCTATTTTGACTCACTACATGAATCCTAATCGTACAAATCTAGAAAAACATCAAACCATATCATTATATAAAGTGCATCATATCACGTCCTACTAGCACAACAAGCCCCATCGCCGATTGATGCGTCTTCTCAAATTTGAAGCAACTCGACGACTAAACAGGCAAAGGTTCCAGGGTATTATATATTTCCTCTCTTTAATCTGTGCATTATTTTAGCTTCCTTATCAGCCAACATATTCTCATAAAACCTTTGTCCTCAGGTGATCTACATTAGTCAAATTGCTAGATGGTAGTCTCACAAAACAAACAAGATGTATGGTCACATACACTCATCCCTCTGCTCATATCACATAATCATCATTCAACCACAATTTTACAAGACAGACATTCATAAATGACCCATGATGCACTTTCTCAATAGCTACTTTTTCATGATGTCCGGAAGATCAAACACACCAGACCACCGACAACTCGAAGGTATGGCAACAACTCCAGCAACTTCCATCCAATATACGCCAGCAACACCCAAGCGATCAAAGGCACAAAGAAACGTCCAACGAACTGAAGACACGACATCAGCACCGTCAGCCTCAGGTAATATCCCCATGCAATTCTTCATGTGTGTGCCTGCATTTTGATCTCATATCAACCTTGCGTCAAAATTCTTCTCATACTAAACTATAAAGCTCTTTTTTTCATGCATCCTAACACTACAATGATAATAATGTGAAAGCTACAAAAAGAGCAACACGGTTAAACAATTATTGATTTATAGTTCCCTACCAGATAAACAACATTGATCTCCAGATGTACTGTATGTGACAACCTCCATTAGTAGTCTCTTATATCACCAAATGCACTTGCATGCCTGCAAGGGCAAAACACTAGTATTAAGTACAACATAAATGATATTACATGATACTATGTTAAGAAAACTCTACGCACTAACGAAATCACATTTGCAGATATGAGAGTCCAACATATGTCAGACCCAGCAGCTCACCGGACAAAAAGAAAGAAAGAACAACCTCTAAACTCAAGGATTACAAAGCGGACAAGGCCTGCAGAGGGAAGAAGAAATACGAACACGGAGGCTCCTAAACGGTTGAGAAAGGCTAATGCTGAAGAAGAGAAGGAATTGAAGCGCGCAAGAAGCGAAACCAACAAAAACAACACTAGAGTCAATGTTGGAGACAACAACAGAACCAGAACCTCGACAAGTGCTAATAGCAAGCCATGGAACTTCGGAAGGCCAACATACAAATGCCAATATTGCAAAGCATTGCTATGGTGTGAAGAAAGATTAAATTCAAACAAAGGAACTACGACACCCTCTTTTGGAATATGCTGCAAACAGGGGGAAATCGATTTGCCACCACTAAGAGAACCTCCACCATACCTTAGAAACCTCTTAAGAAGTGAAGGGGAGGATTCGATAAACTTCAAAGAAAATATAAGGTCATACAACTCAATGTTTTCATTCACATCGATGGGAGGAGCTGTCGACAAGGAAATAAACACTCGCAAAGGACCTTATGTTTTTTGTTTGCATGGACAAAACTACCACCATATAGGAACTCTTTTGCCTGAAGGTACTAACAAACCTCGGTTCGCATAGCTGTACATCTATAATACCGAAAATGAGGTGGAAAACAGGATAAGTGCGTCAAGATGCAATGATAATAAAACAACAGTGGACCCCAACATCGTCAATGAATTGAAAATAATGCTCGATGACAACAACACACACTTCGAATACTAGGCAAAAGGAACGGAACACGCAACCTTCCATCCGCATCTGAAGTTGCAGCATTGGTAGTAAGAGATCCAACTGGAGAGAGTGAAGGACGTGACATTGTTGTTGAGTACAAAAAGATGGAGCCGCAAAGGATATCAGAGATCCACCCAAAATTCATGTCCATGCAATATCCGTTGTTGTTCCCATATGGGGAAGATGGTTTTAAACTTGAGATACCGTACAAAAAAACAAAAGGAGGTACAAACAGTAGGAAATACGTAACATTGTTGGACTACTATGCATTCTACCTACAGCAACGTCCTGATCAAGGGATGTTACTGCTCAAGTCCGGGCATTTGTCACTGCAGTTTTGGGTGGATGTATACACATGTATCGAGCAAAATAGACTAAACTGGATCCGACACAATCAAGGAAAGCTACGAACTGAACTTTACAGTGATTGCAGGATGCGATTGAGCGAGGAGACACAAGAACAGAGCAGGTTGGAAAGAGGATAATTGTGCCCTCATCATTTACAGGTGGTAGAAGGAACAAGGCCCAATATTTGCAAGATGCCTTTGCAATATGTCGTTGGGCTAGATACCCAGACCTATTTATAACATTCACATGCAATGCAAAGTGGCCTGAGATCCAATACATGCTAGATGAAGCGGGAGGTAGCCGAAAGCCAGCCGATCGGCCAGATATTGTGGACAGAGTATTTATGATCAAACTAAAGGAGCTAATGAGGGACATAAAAGAAAAGAAATACTTGGGAGAAACATTTGCAAGTAAGTCCCATCGTCTATCAATCTCTTTCATGCATCATCTTATAGTCAGTCAGACTGTTGCTCTTTAGTAACATACATTCCAATTTTAGCTAAATCTTGCATCATCTTATAGTCAGTCAGACTCTTGCTGTTTAGTAATATGCATTCCATTTAAGCTATATCTGACAAACTATTAATCAACTGCAGTCATCTACACAATAGAATTCCAGAAGAAAGGACTCCCGCATGCCCACATACTAATATTTCTGAAAGACAAAGACAAGAACCCAGAACCATCGCAAATTGACAAAATAATAAGCGCTGAGATCCCAAACAAGGATGAGGATCCGGAGGCATTTGAAGCTGTTGAGAACTTCATGATGCATGGCCCATGCGGAGAGGCTAAGAAAAACTCACCATGCATGGTGGATCATAGATGCAGCAAGCATTTCCCAAAAAGATACAATGTGAGTACTACTGTTGATGAGGAGAGGTTTCCAGTATACAAAAGGAGGGATGACGGAAGGCAAATCAAAAAGGGAGGGGTGATGCTCGACAACAGATTTGTCGTGCCATACAACCGGAATCTTCCGGTCAAGTTTCAAGCTCACATAAATGTCGAGTGGTGCAATAGGTCCAGATCAATCAAGTACCTATTTAAGTATATCCATAAAGACGACGACCAAGTTACAGCCTTGCTCAAGGAAAGGGGTGCAGCAAACGAAACTGACGAGATCAAGAAATACCTTGAGATGAGATACATATCAACATCAGAAGCATGCTGGAGAATATTCCAGTTTGATCTTCACTATCGCGATCCAGCCGTTGAGAGGCTACCTTTCCATCTTGAAAATGAGCAACAAGTCATTTTTCCAGACTCCACTGACCTTGAAAAGATAGTAACAAGGGACGGATCTAAAAGTACAAAGTTCACTGAGTGGATGGAAGCAAATAAAATATACGAGCTAGGAAAAGAATTGACTTACGCAGAATTCCCTACAAAATTTGTATGGAAAAGCAAAACAAAATGTTGGCAGAAGCGAAAAAGGGACTATGCAATTGGAAGAATCTACTATGCACATCCCGCAAGTGGCGAGCGATATTATATGAGGATGCTTCTAAACACCAAGAAAGGATGCACATCATTTGAGGACATTAGGACTGTTGATGGAGTCATTCACCCAACATACAAATCAGCATGCCAAGCCCTCGGATTTCTGGATGATGATACCGAGTGGATTGACTGTATCAATGAAGCATCAAGTTGGGCATCCGGAACACAACTGCGTCCGTTATTCACCACCATATTGTCCCATTGCGAAGTCACAAACCCAAAGGTACTGTGGAATTCAACATGGGAGGCGCTGTGTGAAGATATGCAATACAAAAGAAGGACTATTCTAAACTTTCCAACACTTCGGCTCACAAACACACAGAAGAAAGCGTATGGTCTGATTGAGATAGAAAAACTGATGAGGCAAGTAGGAAAGTCACTAAAGGACTATCCAGACATAGAACTACCAAATGCTGCGGAGCTAGAAGAACTTGGGAACAGACTAATAAACGAAGAGGTCAACTACGACATGGATAAACTCAAGGATGAGCACAAAATCATACTAAACAATCTTAACCAAGACCAGAAAAAAGCCTATGATGCAATAATGGAATTAGTCGATAAAGGCCTAGGAAAGCAGATATTTGTCGAAGGCTATGGTGGCACAGGAAAAACCTATGTATGGAAAGCAATAACGACAAAGCTAAGATCAGAGGGGAAGATAGTGCTTGTGGTAGCATCATGTGGCATTGCAGCATTGCTTCTCCAAGGTGGAAGAACAGCACACTCAAGGTTCCACATTCCACTTAATATCACTGAAGAATCAACATGTGAAATAAAACAAGGCTCGCATTTGGCTGAACTGCTAAAGAATGTTAGAGTTATAATATAAGTCATGTACCCCTTTGTATTTATCCCGTTGTATAAGGGGTTTCCTGCATATGTTCCACACCTGTACATGTATATATATATCGGCCTATGGCCTCATGGTAATACAAGTTGCCTATTCCTAACATGGTATTAGAGCTAGGTTAATTTTTCGCACGCTGCAACTCGTGCGTTCGATCCCTTCTCTCGCCGCTCCCGCTCGATCGAAGCAGGGGGCTCGATCTCCTCTCCTCTCCAGATCGGTCTCCTCTCTCCTCTCCCGATCGGACAGGGGGCTCGTTCTCTCTCCTCTTCCAAAGACCGATCGAAGCAGGCGGCTTCGTTCAGCAGGCCCGATCGAAGCAGGGTCCCGATGGCTTCGTCCAAGCGCTCGCCTTCGGCTTCGTACAGCGCTCGCTGCCTCCGCTTCCAGATCTGATCGGCCCAGCAGGCCCGAGCGAAGCAGGGGTCCCGATCGGCTTCGTCCAGCGCTCGACTGCCAGCCGCTTCCAGATCCCGTTCCCGGTTCTGCTGATCTCGTATTCCTAAAAAAAAGAAAGTCTTCTGCATCGGGCTATGTTACTGTCCCTCGCTGTCCATCTTTGATGGTACTAACTACACCGAGTTTACTGGCTTCATGCGCATTCACATGCGTGGCATCCGTCTTTGGGGTGTTCTTTCTGGCGAGGTCTGTTGTCCGCCACGTCCGGTTTGTAATGCCCAGGATGGGACTATACCTCCTACGTGTCGAGGCACGACTTAAAGGTATAAGCCCATCCTAGAATGATCTCAAGTTTGGTATCTTTGCACGACTCATGTAAAAGAGGGGTTAAAATGCAAAAGGAGATAGTTGGCTTACACTCGCCACTTCACACAATACATTACATAAGCAAAACATCATTCAAAACATCACAGCCCATCTAAGGGTAAGATCCAAAAGAAAGATACCAAACAAACATAAAGCCACAGGTCAGGATCGAATCCTAGTAGAAACCACTACTGATCGTCGAAAACGTCACAAGCATAAGGCCACTCTCTTCATCGAGCTCCCAGTGAAGTACTTGAACCAGCTCCTGCATCAAACTCGGCTGAACCTGCATCTGGTGTTGTAGTATCTGTGAGCCACGAGGACTCAGCAATCCCATAACCATGGGTATCAAGACTAGCAAAGCTTTATGGGTAGGAAGAAGGATAGTGGTGAGGTTGCAACAGCAGCTAAGCATAATATGGTGGCTAACTTACGAGTACCAGAATAAGATGAGCATCTACGCAAACGGTCGCAAAAGTAGTGATCGCTAAAGATCCTGAACTACATACGAGTCAAACATAACCCCACCGTGTTCTCTTCTCAAAGTGAAAAGAGACAGTCACGGTTACTCACACAGTTGTGTGTTTTACTTCGGATCCTCTGTCAAGTTTTCTACAACCGGACATTAACAAATTCCAATCTGGCACATAACCGCGGGCACGGCTTTCGAAAGATCATAACCCTGCAGGGGTGTCCCAACTTAGCCCATCACAAGCTCTCACGATTAGCTGAAGTGATAAATATAATATCATCACCCCTTATCTTAGGAAAATCCGATCAGGCTCGGCATCCCGGTAGCACAAGACATTTCGACAATGGTAAAACAAGTCCAGCAAGACCTCCCGGTGTGTCGACACCCTGATAGTAGCCGCAACGAGTTATAATATAAGTCATGTACCCCTTTGTATTTATCCCGTTGTATAAGGGGTTTCCTGCATATGCTCCACACCTGTACATGTATATATATATCGGCCTATGGCCTCATGGTAATACAAGTTGCCTATTCCTAACAAAGAAGACCTCACTTATATTGTGGGACGAGGCTCCTATGGCAAACAAACACTGCTTCGAGGCACTAGACAAAAGCCTTAGAGATATTCTAAGGTTCACTAATGAAACGATGAGAAGCCATTTGGTGGAATGACAGTTATACTAGGAGGCGACTTCAGACAAATCCTGCCTGTTGTAACCAAAGGAAGGAGAGAGCAGATAGTAAATGCTTCAATCAAAAGGTCATATCTATGGAAGCACTTTGAAATATTTGAGTTAACACAAAACATGCGGCTGAAGTGTTTGTCAGATGATCCAATACAAAAGCAAAAGGTCGCTGAATTTGCAGAGTGGATACTACAAATTGGCGATGGGAAAACAACATCAGATGAAGGAGAGGATTGGATAAAAATACCAAAAGACCTATTACTGCAGAAAGGAGAAAATCGTAAAGAACAAATCGTCAAAAGCATATACCCAAACTTGTTGCAAAAGTACCGTGAGCGGGATTACCTAGAAGAAAGAGCAATACTATCTACTACCCTATAAAAGCACGAGAGGGCAGATCCAACTAGACATATTAGCCGTCTGATTACACAATCTAATGGTCTAAACTCTCCGTTAACGAAAGTGCTCGCTTACGAAAGGATTATCGCCCTCGCTAACGAAATCAAACCCGCACGATGCTCCTTCTTTTTCCCTACAAAAAGACCTACACGCCCCGTCTTCTCCCCGCAACTGCTCAACCCGCACGCCCCTTCTCGTCGCTGCTGCTGCTCGGCCCACGCCACCCCACGCCACCAATCGCATGCGCCGCGTGCTCTGCGACGGGCACGCCGCCGAGGTGTCGCGCCTCGGCTATTGCCGCGTGCACCGCCGCCTCGCCGAGGTCGCGGACATGTGCGAGGACTGCGGGGCGGCGGCGGGATCCGGGAAGGCGCTGCTGTCGTGGATGAGGCGGAGCGAGCTCGGCGAGCGGGACCTCGCCTGCGCCTGCTGAGGCGGCGCGATCGAGAGCGTCTTCTACTCGCCGCCCTTCTTCCTGCCCGCGCCGGCCACGGCGCGCCACCCGGGCCGCGGCTGCGACCAGGATGGCCACGGAGACGTGGCTGTTGGCAGAGGAATATTAAGATTAGTATGGCACGATTAGGATACTTCCTTGATTTTTATCGGAAAAATTGATAGTTTCCTTGATTTGTTTTGTTCTAGATTAGTAGTAAAGCAGTGCACTGATATTTGGTTTCTGGTGCAGGAGCTTCAAGACAGCAGGGGCAGCAGGCTTCACTGCAATATATTTGTCTATGATTTTCTCCCCAAATCTGGAATTATTTGCCAC
The DNA here is from genome assembly GCA_902687465.1 of Secale cereale. Taxonomy (NCBI): domain Eukaryota; kingdom Viridiplantae; phylum Streptophyta; class Magnoliopsida; order Poales; family Poaceae; genus Secale; species Secale cereale. Next base: position 543,674,996 of record LR738711.1, read on the forward strand.
CTAAATTTTAATCCCCTTGAGAAAATGAGAGTATTTAGGGACTACGCTTTATGGATGTTGACAAATTTGATTGCAGGGGCTGGCAAAGTGTGTGCAGTGCTCTTTTCTTCCCAAATCTGAAATTATTTGCCACCTAAATTTTAATCCCCTTGAGAAAATGAGAGTATTTATGGACTATGCTTTATGGATGTTGACAAATTTGATTGCAGGGGCTGGCAAAGTAAGTGCAGTGCTCACCGTTGCATATATATTTAGGGATACATCAAACTTTAGAGTTTAGACAGAAAACATGATGACTAGGCAGGGAGGTTCATGCAGCATTGGAAGTGAGAAAATTTGGTGTACAATCAATGCCGCCTCCACTCCGCCCCGCACCTCTATATTGTCCTCGACGGCAATACGGGCGAGCTCACCGCTTGCTTCGCGTGCAACCACTTCATCTCCAACCTGTCGGAGGAGAGCATTGCAGACTGGGCAGACAGACAACAAGGTGTATCAGCACAACCTTGCCTCTTCCCCTTACTCTTCTTCACAAGCGAGCCAAAGACACCCCAAGCTGTGGCACGATGGCCCATCATGTATGAATGGGCTTCCAGACAAGCATGTGGCGGCTCAGACCAGGCTTGCTTGGCATACATGGCTGCAATGCATACATGTGACGGAAAACAGGCAGGGAAGCTTGGGCCTGGATATGCAATTATGCCTTTGTAAGTATTACTGATGCAATTTGTTTTTGAAAGATCCCTAAAGTCATTTACGGTTTTGCTCCTGAGAGTTGTTTACTATTGTTAATTGTATCAATGGTCAATTAACGACATAGACCAAGATACCATTAAACACCTTCAATAGATCGACTGAAATATGAACACTCTTGGCCCAAAGTTACAACATAGCACCAATTAAGTGTTAACCTCTTGGTTTTAATGATAATTATTCTACCATGTGTTTTTCTTCTGCTAGCATTCCATTAACAATGTCAGCTGTAATTATATATATACCTTAGAAATTCGGTGTGATATATTCTGCAAGATGTGTCTAAAACACTCTATTTTTCCATGACATTAATAATTGTTCTTTGACTATTTAAGTGAACGCTCTCTGAAATTTAATTCTCAGTTAAGTCTGGCCTTCTTTGGGTAATTTATATAGCATGCTCTGCAAGAATTGGATGCAGATCCACTATTTCCCCCCTCTGTATTTACTGCAATGCATATTTACCTGGGCCCTGTGTCACTGGCCCGCACTGCTGCCCCAAGCTCCATGAGATACTTGCCGAGGCAGTGTTTGACCTGCACCGACAAGTCTGACCTCGAGTTTGACGCTGACGAATTTGTCCAGCCCGACCATGGTCATTGACCTCTTTCTCCTCCTCCCAGAACCTCACCTACTCTTTCAAATAATTTTTATGAACTCCGATTCAGTTTGTCCACTATTTGGATTTATTCATATGTACGTCACATATATAATGTAGTTCCAAGGAGCATGATATTGTTCCAAGGATCTATGTACTGTAGCAAGCTCCTTGAAACTGCCGTGCTCAATGTGTAAAGAGAAGACAAGGCTGTTGATTCTGAATTATACATGACGTACAGATTAAATGATGGTCTGCATGTTTGGTTTTCCCTGTGAATTTTCTAGACATCGTTACAAGGATATCACTTTATTTTTTTATAGGAAAAACGTGCATCTCTGCATCAGAATTCTTTTGTGGTACGTTCTTTGTAAAGGTATGTCTCATGGTGTACCTAACTACCTATTCCAGTTCTGAACATTACTTGGTCAACCATGCTTTTAGAACTTCACCATACTGTTTGCATCTTTGTCCCAGTGAAGTTTCTCATGTGCGAGGCGTTGACGACGTAATGTGCAAAGAGCAAGATGTTGATTTCTGAATTATATATTTACATGCCGTATAGGTTAATGTTGATCTGTGTTTTCCCTTGTGGTTTTCCCTCCGACTTTCATGAAGACGTTGTATTGAGGTTATCACCTTATCTTTTTTATAGGAACAAAGTGTAATCTCTGCATCAGAATTGTTTTGTGCCACGTTCTTTGATTAGATATGCCTAAATGCTTACTGATCCAGTTCTGGACCTTACTTGGTCAACCTGTTTTTAGCACTTCATCATATTGTTTGCATCTTTGTTCCAGTTAAGTATATCATATGCAATTGAGGCTATCGTGCTGAAGGGTAGGAAGATGGAGGAGCGGGTTCTTACAGCAAGCCGTTAACCTGTTGATTTGTGAGTAATCTTATATGTATACATAATTTATAGGACTGTTGTTGTGGTGCTGACGGCGGCAACAAAGTGTGCGGCTGTTTGGTATGGAGAGAAATTCAGAAGGACAGGGAGAACGCAACTCTTCAGAACTCAAGTACACCTCTGAATCTATTTGTGAGCAATTCTTTTGCACTCAATTGGCCTATATATGTTTGTTATGCAAGTCATTTTAGTAAAATAGAATAGACAGTATTATTCCTTGCAAATTGTTGTGTGACTATTCTGGAGATGGTAAAATGTTCACTGTTATGTTAAATGTACCCCACTGTACTATTTTGCAATGCTTGAATGCTTACAAAAGAAATATTTGTTGGAATGTTTGAATGCTTATCAATAGTACATGTGTGATTCCCTAGGGCTAACCGAGCAAGTAGATGAAATAGATGAGATTAGAAGTGAGGGGAATTATGGGGAGCGGGAGACAGGAGGGGATATGAGAATAGAATAAAGCCTGAAGGTGAATGTAATTAATTAGATAGTTAATTATGTTTGCAAACAAGTAGATCCCGTCAGCATTTGATCTCTCCAAATTATTGCACATATAGGATTGCAAGACAAGTAGCTACATGTGAATTGAAATTATAAGGTGTGTGTATTCGAAATTTAAATTCCATTGAGACGTGCATTACATATGCATACTAGCTAGGGGACTCGCTACTCCGAATCACTATCGAAAGAAGTCACGAGGCATTCTCCCGTGATGATGAAGAGACAAAGCATTCCATATGCCTCAATAGTTGCGGTAGTTGCAACCCACACGGCACGAGGTCCATGTCGTTGAAGTTGCAAAGCTATCGGGGCGCCTCCTTGACATCCACTTCCCCAACACACCTTGCGCACTCAACCAGTATCGTTTCTTGTGTCGTCGCCCCGATATGCCACTTCAGATACATGCGTTGCATGTGCACGCTTACTATCTTTCCAAGTGTACCATGGAAAACAAAATCTTATGCCATTTTAATTTATTAAATAGTGCAGACGTACAAATATTCATTCATGAGAGTGCACCGAGAACAATTGTTTTGGACTTTTTGAAGTTAAAGTCTGTGACTTTGTACATAAATGCTTAGGTACATTACAAAGTAGAATTTCATAAGTATAGTCCTCTTAAACTTCAAGTACAAATTCATTTGTAATTTGTTTGCCTTTTATAATTGAACTATTTTTTCTATTTATACGTGAATTTTTCACGTGCAAGCTTACTAGTGTCCAAGAAATGATACAGTCAAGGAGATAAATGACCACATAATGAGCCAAATACAAGGTGAAGAGGTGACATATCTAAGCCTGGACACAGTGTGCAAGGCAACGACAAATACCAACATCATGATGAACATGCAGCCTACTAAGTTCCTCAACACCTTGACGTCCCCAGGAATACCAGACCATAAGTTAAAACTGAAGGTGGGTTTGCCAGTCATGCTCCTACGGAACATCAACCAAGCAGCAGGTTTATGCAATGGTACAAGAATGACAATTACACAACTTGGAAACAAATACATCGAGACACAAATAATCACAGGCACACATGTCGGCGACAAGGTATACATACCTCGAATTATCATGTCACCCAGCGACTCAAAATGGCCATTTGTGCTGAAAAGAAGGCAATATCCATTATCAGTGTGCTTCGCAATGACGATAAACAAGAGCCAAGGTCAATCCTTAAACAAGGTAGGCATATATTTGCCTAAGCAAGTGTTCTGCCATGGACAACTATATGTGGCACTATCAAGAGTGACAAACAAGGAAGGATTGAAGGTGATGATCGATGACGAAGAGTGTCCAACTGAAGATGTCGCAAAGAATATTGTTTACAAAGAGATTTTTTAATTGACAGTGAAGTTGATCAAGTCATTAGACAATTCGTGTATAATTACATAGTCACGGACAACCTTATCATACATTATGAACAACACATTTACTTGGTCGGCATGTTAAATTTTAAAATAGTTATTAATCCATAGATATATATATGTTTGATCTTTCCGCAAAATATTAAATTCAAAATTAGGATTTTATCCTTGAATATTTTTAACATAAAAAATATTGCAGCAGATGAAACAATGAAAGCACCAATGGATTACACCTACAATAAGCTTTTCGTAATCTCCCACACTCTAGCCACTATCCACAACACTAAAATATATTCACGAATAATCTCAAAATCCAAATCTTTCATAACGTTCTAGAGATAGTTCACCGATTAATTCCGCCTAAATAGTCATTACTAATCTCTCACACTCTAACACTCACATCTCTCCCATGAATAGTTTCCGATTCCCCAAATCTCCTCTATTTGTCTCTCTAAAAAAATAGTCATTAACCTCCTGGGCGAATAAATGTATGTGTACATATGGATCTTTAATATTTCAATAAAATATAAAAAAACTGTTCATCAGTTCTGTATCCGTGAATTAACTTTATTATGTGTGTACTCATAAGTTATTTCTACATTAATATTTCTATAAACTTGAAAAGTAATTTTTGAGAGCAAAAAATACAGATCGTACCTTTTTCATTTGGCCATGGATATCAACTCTATTGAATATACCATCATCTCTCTCATACCACATACTTCGAGAAGATCACAATACCAACTGTAATCCCTCTAATGAATAGTCCCCAAATCTCAATCTCTATTGTATCAGATCCATGAAAAAGTGCCTGCAGCATGGAGATTCAAATGTCTTCTTTACTAAATCTTGAGCGTGGTTGTGGCATGGAGATTTTACCAAACTATTTCTAATCTGGGATGACATTTGCCTCATGTGAGATGCACAAAAATTAGGGATTTTACCTGTGAACGGCTGAAGGCTCCCTCAAATCCATTCGGAAAAAAAGCTCGGGAGAGACGCTCCGGCGTAGATCTTCCATCCACTGAAGCTATGGTTGGCGCCGGTACGCCGCCGAGCCAGCGACAGGCGCATGCGCTGGTGCTGCCTCTGAAAAGCAGGGGAGAAGAGCTGCGCTAGAGGTCTCCTAGGGAAAACGTCTTGGTTCGACCATTTAAGGCTGGGGTAAAAAAATGAACAAAAAGAGCACGGTCAAAGCACACACTTGACGATATTTTGGTCCAGTCTTTTTCTAGACGATATTTGGTCCAGTCTGGGAATAAAGTATGCATGGAATCATTGCATCAAAAAAAAAAACGCATGGAATCAACTTCACATAGCCGTATAGTTCCATATAAAAAAAAGAATACTTCTAAGCTTCTCACAATAAAAGCTTAAATCTATCATACAAAATTTTCATGTAGAACACCGAGTTTAGTTTGTGAGCTCTCCCCACCGCTCCTAGCTCTCCCTCTCCCCGCCCGCGCCGCTGGCCACCCCGGCCGCGGCGGCCACCCCTTTTCCCCTACGGTCCCTCCGCCGCCGCCCCTAGGGGGCTATGGCCCGTTCCCGCTCCCCCTCCTCGCCGCCTGGCCCGGCGCCGGCCTACGCTCCGCTGGCATGGAGCACCCCGGAGAAGGGGGAAAGCTCGGGCGGATCCAGTGGTCCGTCGGGGGCACCGGCGACCCCCCTGTCCCCGTCGACGCGGGATCCCCGGCGGCCAGGCTGTCTCCAGCACGGATCTGATGCTGGGGAGTTGGGGGCTGGCCTTGGCCCGCTAGACGGCGGCGGGCGGTCTGGATCCGGCGCGGATGCGAGGGGGGAAGAGAGGGGCTTCGGCCCGCTGGATGATGGCCCGCCCTCCCAATCCGAGCGCCCCCGCCTCAAATCCATTGTGGTAAGCCACCTCCCCCTTCCTCCTCCGGTCACCGTCGACATTGATGAGGGATGGCAAGTCCATCAATCGCGCAAACTCCGCCGAGCCAGCAGGGAAACATTTAGTCCGCGTAGGGGTAGAGATGGCATGCGGCATCATCCAGCCTCCGGCCATCAGCCTTCCTCTGGCCGCGACGCCTTCTTAAAAAGATTCAGAGGTCGCTGTTTCCGTTGCCTCAGCCGTCGCCACCGTAGGATCGACTGCAGAGACCCGCTTCGCTGCATCCTCTGCCGGCGTCAGGGGCATTTTAGTTGGCAGTGCCCCAAGAATCGCTGCCACTCCAACACTGCCCCTGCTGCTCCTCCCCACCAACAGGCACCCTCTCGCCGGCCGGTTCGCGACCGCATCATTTTCCCCCCGCCCGCCGCTCCTCAGCCAGAGCCCTGCCGCACCATGGAGCCAGCTCCCCTCATCAACCACGCACGCCGCCCACGCAACAGCCACAAAGTGATATCCTCCTCGCCGGAGATGGAGCAACAAGTCTTCATGCTGAACCAGCATGCCGTGGTGGTCACAGCGGTGGGCACCAAGATGCACGCGGCGAGCCCACTGTCTCTGGGGCGTGCGCTCGAGCGGGAGTTCAAGATCCCGCCCCACCTGCTCCGCGTCACATGCCACGACCCTGAAGATTTCTTCGTCTACTTCACCATGCCAGCCCACAAGGACCTGGCGGTGCGGCACGGCTCCCTCTCAGTGGACGGGGTGCCGTTCCTGCTGGAGCCATGGCGGGAGGAGGCCCACGCCGTCCGGCTCAAATGGATGCTCCATGTGCGCGTGGTCATCGAGAAGCTTCCGCAGCAGCTCTGGACGATGGAGGGAGCAAAGGAGGCCATTGGAGACAAGGTCATCATCGACCGCCTCGACAGCAGAACACACGAGCGTGTCGACACCAAGCTCTTCGCTTGCTGGGTGTGGTGCTGGGACACGGCGCACATACCCACCCGCCGGACAATCTGGAAGCACGCCAGGGGGGCGGGACGGATCGAGGAGATGGTGGGGTTCTCTCCCCCGAGTCGTGCGGTGGCTCCACCCCCGGAGCTCCTGCAGTACGAGCTGTTGCTCCACCTGGACAGGGTGGAGGATTGGACGCCGCTCTCGCCGCGTTCGTCCCGCTCGCCGCAGAGTGGCGTCCCCTCCGACGACGACGAGCCAGACGAGAGGCCCTTCCCTCGCACCGAGGCGGGCGTCTGGGTCGCCGGGACTGAAGATGGCCGCACGGCAGCAGCCCCAGCACCCTCGATGCGCTCCGCCGCGCGGGTGGCTTCCACTGGCTGCCGGGGCCTGCCGCCCGCTGTGGGCCGGCGGGACGACGAGGGCGGGGACCCTGGCTACCAGCGGCGCAGCTGGAAGGACACGCTCCTGGGGCGGGGGCGCGCGAGCGACCGTCCCTCGGCCCCCACCCAGAAGGCACCGGCAGCCCGTAGCCGCAGCCGCACCCCCACCTCACGCCACCGCCAGGGCGCGCCGCGGGGCCGGCCGCTCTGCGCGGATTCCAAGCAGGCGATCGAGCCCAAGAGGAGGGAGGCCCCAGTGGCACGGCCACGTTCCTCCAACTCTGGGGGGAATGCGACGGCTCGCCGCAGGGGGCCGGCGGCTGATTTTTCTGCTAGTTCCTCCCTGCTCGCCCCGCCGCGCAAGCTGGGGGGTGCGGTGGAGCCGCAGATTCCTCCAGCCATCGCGGGGAGGGAAACGACCCCGGACCCGGTGGAGGATTTCTTCAGGGAAACCCCAAAAAGCATCCCCCTGCCTGAGAGGGCGGATGCCATGGCTTCGAAGCTCGACGAGGTGATCGCGGCCAAGCTGGTGAAGCCTCTCTGCTTCAACGACAAGGATGGGGGCGACAGCGAAGACTCCTTCAGCATGGGCCCGGCACTCTCCCTAGCTCGCCACACTCCGGTGGCGGCTGACACCCATGAGCTACAGCTTGGGGCTGTCACACAGAGAGTTACTGAGATCAAGCTTCAAGGAGAAGATGGAGAAGACCCTAAACAGCCCCTCTTCTCAAAGATTCAGCCGGCGATAGTTGGAAAACACCCGGCGAGGGACAAGACGCCGCTCAAAGGACGGCCTCAGGCCAAGGCGGTCCGGCACAGTGCTCGGCAGGCTGCCAACCCTTCTCCGGTGCCGGTTTCGCAGCGGGGCACTCTTAGGCTGGTTCAGGGCCTCGGCGTCCTGGGGCCAAAGGAGAAGATGACGGCGCGTGCTGCAGAGGCCCTGATCCGGCGCTTCGACGAGCCGCTCTCTGACGAAGACATTGCGGCCATCGCCAAGCTCACAAGCTTAGACGCACGTGCACTCAAGGCAATCGCCGGGGTGTCGAGCCTCCAGGAAGATGCCTCCGGGCCTGAACCTCCATGTTAGAGCGTCTAGGTCCTTTAGCCGGCCGACGACGACCAGCACTTCACTGGATTGAGGCTTCACCTCTCTTCAGCATGTTGGTCCGTTTCAGTGTTAGGTTAAGACGGTTAGATGTTTTCCGGCGGAACTTGGGGCCTATTGGTGGCCGCTGGAAACCCCAGGACTGTGGGGTGGTGTACCTGTTCCATCTTCTTTCACTGCATCTTAGTGGTCGTCGGTTTCCCTTTAAGGATGATCCTGGCTACCTCCATTTAGGAAAGAGTGTTAGTCTGTTGTTAGGATGATGCAACCCAACATCCCAATGATGAGTTGGAACGTGAGGGGCCTCAATACCCCAGCCAGGCGCGCAGTGATTAGGGACACTGCTCTTGCGCAAAAGAGCATCATTCTTTGCATCCAAGAGACCAAGATAGATTGCTGGTCCCCCGATTTAGTTAGAGAGGTAGGAGGATCTTGGTTAGACCAATGCGTTGTCCTTCCAGCCATTGGCACAAGAGGAGGGGCGGCCATCTTCTGGAACTCATCCTCGGTCACAATTCAGTCGCAGGCCATAGGCCGTTTCTCCATTACCGCCAAGGTGACCCATCCGGAGAGCAACACGGAGTTCTGGCTCACCACTGTATACGGCCCCTCAGACGAGGAACGGAAAGACGACTTCCTAGCGGAACTAGTATCCATCGCCCCCCCGATTGGCCAACCTTGGCTCATTAACGGAGATTTCAACATTATCTATGAAGCTAGGGACAAAAACAACGGCAACATTAACCGTAGAATGATGGGGAAATTCAGGGCAGCGATCAACGCAGGAAACTTACGTGAGATCAAATGCAAGAATCGGCGCTTCACATGGAGCAACGAACGGCGGAACCCGACCCTAGTGAGCATAGATAAATTATTCTGCAATATTGAATGGGAAGGGTTGTTCCCATCTTACCTACTTCACGCCGCAACCACCTCTTGCTCAGATCACTGCCCGTTGCTTCTCACTCCGGCGGCAGCTCCACACCGACCAGCGAGGTTCAGATTTGAGTATTTCTGGCCACGCTGTCCCCGGTTCCAAGAAACAGTCCAAAATGCATGGAATAGGCCTACGGCCGTCAACTGCGCTTTTGAAAGACTTAAAGTTAAGATGGGCCGTGTAGAAAAAGACCTCAAGATATGGAGCAAATCTCTCTTTGGAGGAGCCAAAGTGAAGATGCAAATTGCTCAAGAAGTGGTGCTACGCTTGGACATTGCGCAAGAGTCTAGAGCTCTCTCCAATGCGGAATTCAATCTTCGCAAGCTTCTTAAGGATAGGATTCTTGGGCTGGCAGCAGTAGAGCGTGCGAGAAAACGACAAGCTTCAAGGATAACATGGCTGAGGGCAGGGGATGCACCATCGGCTTTTTTCCAAGCAAAAATCAACGCTAGGAAAAGAAAAACATTCATCCATACAATACAGAGTCCGGCAGGAGATATTGTTTCCTCGCACGAGGAAAAGGAAAAAGCCATCCACTCCCATTTCTCCTCCCTTCTAGGCACAACTATGCAACGCGAGGTATCGGTCAACTGGCAATCCCTACAAATGCCTAGGCTTCAAGGGGGAGGCCTAGACAACCCCTTCACTGAAGAAGAGGTCTGGCGTGCCGTCAAAGCATCGCCGGCGGACAGCTCACCGGGGCCGGATGGGTTCTCCGGTGCATTCTTCAAATCATGCTGGCCTACAATCAAAGGGGACATCATGGAGGCTTTCAGACAATTCTACAACCTGCTAGGGGGAAACCTTAGAGCGGTCAACACTGCAGCGGTGGTTCTTCTCCCTAAAAAGGATGGAGCAACCACGATCAATGATTACAGACCTATAAGCCTAATACACTCCATTGGGAAACTGATCTCCAAAGTGCTTTCCCTTAGGCTAGCTACCGTAGTGCCAATGCTCATCTCTCCGGCCCAATCAGCTTTCCTCCGCACAAAGTGCATCCACGATAGTTTCCTATACGTCCAAAACTGCATCAAATCTCTTCATAGAAAGAAAACGCCGGCTCTCCTCCTCAAGCTTGACATTGCCAAAGCCTTCGACAACGTATCATGGGAATATATTCTGGAACTGCTACAATACAGAGGTTTTAGCGGGCGTTGGAGAGACTGGATAGCTCTCCTACTATCCACGTCCTCCTCCTCCTTCATCCTCAACGGAACACCCGGGAAAAGGATTAACCACCGACGAGGACTACGTCAGGGCGACCCCCTATCACCGTTTCTGTTCATCCTCGCCATCGATACTCTTCACCATCTGCTACAGGCGGCAGCCGATCAAGGCATGTTAGCGCCGCTCCCAGGCCGTGAGCTTAAGCTAAGAATCAGCCTCTACGCTGACGACGCCGTCATCTTCGCAAACCCTGTTAAGCAAGAGATTGATGCTCTAATGGACATCCTCCAGGAGTTTGGCTCAGCCTCTGGCCTCCGCATCAACCCATCAAAGTCAACAGCCTTACCAATCCGATGTGAAGACCTAGACCTAGATAGCATTCTACTGAGTTTCGGGGGAACGCTAGGCACCTTCCCGACGACCTATTTAGGCCTACCTCTCTCTCTATCAAGGCTCAAGTTGGCAAACCTTCAGTTCATCCTCGATAGGATTAGAGCGCGCCTGGCTGGATGGAAAGGAAAACTACTGCCAATAGCTAGCAGACGCATTCTCGTTAGATGCGTCCTTAGTGCCATGCCAACTTTCGCGCTAACAGTGTTGAAAGTCCCAAAGAAGTTGCTTAAGGAGATTGACAAAAGCCGACGTAAATTCTTATGGAAACAGGACGAACAAATCACGGGAGGGAGCTGCAAGGTTAACTGGTCGGCTGTCTGCGCTCCAACTTCGCTTGGAGGCCTAGGGATCCTAGACCTAGAATGCTTCAGCCGAGCTCTCAGGCTACGATGGCTCTGGACCTCCTGGACCAGCCCTGAAAGGCCATGGGTCGGGACGGAAACACCATGCAATGCCAAGGACAAAGCTTTGTTCGCGGCAGCAACAACTATCTCCATCGGAGATGGGAACACAGCCCTATTCTGGCACTCGTCATGGCTGGGAACAGACACATTAGCTAGTGCACACCCGGCGATCTACAAGCATTCTAGACGGAAAAACAGAACTGTAAAAGAGGCCCTCTCGGAAGGCACATGGATAAAAGACCTGAGCCATGGTAATGTTCTACTAATAATGGGAGATTTTCTGATCCTACACCGCAAGATACGAGCCAGGGGAATGATACTCCACGAGGAACAGAGAGATGGAATCCGGTGGGTGCTGGAAGAAAAAGGAAAATACACATCCCGCTCTGCATACACGGCCCAATTTCAAGGAAGAAGGCTAGTTGACTGGGATAAGCTCATCTGGCAAGCAAAGGTTCCAGGAAATATAAAGATATTCATATGGCTGCTTGTTCAAAACCGTCTTTGGACGTCGGACAGGCTTCAACAAAGGGGCTGGCCAAACAACTATTTCTGCCCCTTGTGCTTCCGCAATCTGGAGACGGCACAACACCTGTTCTGGGCCTGCCCGGTAGCCCGAGAAGTATGGTCAAGGGTGGGTGAAAGAGGAGGATGCCACATGCTAGACACAAGACACCACCACCACGGCAAGGATGCAAGCGATCTCTTCAGGATGGTCATGGCAAGCACACAGACAACACAAAGGAGGGCCTGCCAGGCCACGATGCTGTTGTCATGTTGGGAAATTTGGAGAGAAAGGAATAGATGCCTGTTCAACAAGAAGATTGCGTCGGCCCAAGAGATCTTCAGAGCCATTAACGACTCCATCGAGCTATGGAGGCAAGCGGGAGTATTACATCTAGAGAGCCCCTTCTGGGACCCCCCATGAGAAAATAATACATGTGGAATTTTGCTGCTATTTGGTTTGATGCCAAGTAACAAGCCCTAGGGCCAGCACCCAACTTTGTATTTCCCATTGCTTTCTGCTTATGATATGGAATGCCAGCAATTTGCTGGATCTTTCAAAAAAAAAAAATTCATGAAATGGACAAATGAACTCATAAATAGAAAAATCATTTCCTTTCAATAGTTATTATGTAAACAAAAAATGTAACATGATAATGTTAAATTACCAAATTAAAGTATAAAAACAAATCCAATCATAAATTTAAATAATTCAGCCACGCAAATCTATGAAACATAACTTCACATGGTTGTGGGTTCGATTCTGAATTATATATAAAAAATAAAAATATTTTTTAATACAACATAGACGCAGACGCTCATACATGCACGCATACACTCACCCCTACAAAAGCAAGCAAACACATCCTATGAGTGCATTCAAGAGATTAAGTCGACACATCATCTTGAGATTCATAAAGTTGACACAAACGAATTCGTTGTCGATGGTACGTCTACTCCCACTAAACTTACATTGCCGAATAGGCTAAAATAATTAAGGAAAATGCGATCACCAGTATCAAGTCAAGGACTTGAACCCCGATAAGCTAGGGATACCAGTGTAGTCCTAACCATATAACCATATGCCGGTTCGCAACAAAAAACACAATCCTTAATACCTTCTGAAACAAACTCACAAATACAATAAAATATTTAATATAAATTTATCATATATAACTTTCATATAATAAAAATATTAGCACATAAAAAGAAAATAATTGCGTCCTAAAATAATTAATGAAAGCTAAAATATCACATTATAATGTCAAAAGCATGAATAAAGTCAAAAGTCAAAGCCACTATAATCATAAATAAATAGTCTAGCCGCGCAAATGCGCGTGTAGCCCCGCTAGTTATTATTAATTTGAAATTAAATAGCAAAATGCTATATGTACCCAGCTCTGTGTACACAAGAGTGTACACAGAGGATGACATGTGGGTCCAGGGGGTCCTAGTTGACCCAGTCAATTGTCAACAGAGTTGACCTTGTCAACTGGTCAAATCTACTGAGTGGGGCCCCATGTCATAGAGACATTAGATTAACTAAGATTAATTAATTTTGTTAATTTATAATTAAACTAATTAATTAATAATTATTATTATATAAGAATAATTTTATTCGTTATTTTTAAAATCTTTTTTAAAGGGGGCATGGGCCCCATTCGCAGTGGCCCCGGAGGCCACCCGGGGCGGGTTAACGGGGCGGGCGCTCGCAGGAGCCCATCACGCGGAGGGGGGAGGCCGGCTGATGCCCCGAGGGGCGGCAGCCACTGGCAGCCGGAGGCGGCCGGGGACGGGAGGCAGGGGCCATGGGGCAATCGTCGGCGGGAGGAGCGGCAGGTGGAGGCGGGTGCGACCATCGACGAGTGGTGGCCAACGCAGACGGGCGGTGCGATAGGGTGGCTTGGGCGAGGCTGGTGGCCAGGGCGGCCGGAAGAAGGGCGCCAGCAGCGACGCGGGTTGGCGTGGCTAAGCGGGGCCAGGCGAGGCGGCAGCTACGGCAAGGGCGTCGGTTAGCAAGCCACAGCGGCGAGCTGGCGCAGGCAGGGGCGGTTGCGGCGGGTCGGCGAGCGCGGGGCGGTTGGGCACGCGGGCTCACGGCCAGGAGGTCGTGCGAGGTGAGCAGGGGAGCGTGGCAGGCGACGTTCGTCACGGGCGGCGCGCGAGGACCTAATGGGCATCTCCATCGACCAAACGGATGGCGGAGGCCACCGTTCAAACCGGTGCATCGGCGCGCATCTAACGGAGCAAGCAGCAGCAGCACAAGTGGCCTACAATGACAACTAGCAGAGGCGATGGCCTGAGTTGGATGTCAGGCGGGGATGGTGCTACGGCGCGTGAGCGGCGAATGAACGACTTTGGTCGCACCACATGAGTGCCATGGGCACGTTCCTGTGCTCAGGTGTCCACGACCATGACGGCAGCGACGACAGGGAGCACCGCGGCGGAGCAGAGCTCCGATAATAGTGGCGCGGCGTGGGGAGCGAGCTACGGGCGACTGGGAAGAGAGGGAAGGAGGAGCGGGGCTCACAGTGACCCCGTAGGGGTGCATAGTGGGCTCGGGGATGGCTTGCCGGAGCCGGAGCTGACTGGATCAAAGGCGGCAATGGCGGACGGCGCCGAGGAAGTAGAGGCCGAGGCGACGGCATTGGGGCTCCAGCTGCTCGATCCAAATGCGAGGTCGATGAGGCTGAACGTAGGGAGGCCGTCGGACTCCTTGGAACACCGGGAGAACGACGGTGACCGCGTCAATTACGGCGGCGAGGCCGTTCAGTGAGCGGGCAGAGAAGCGGATCTGGGGGAGCAAGGCCAAAGGAGTAGAGAGGAGAGCGGCAGGAGGGGGAAAGTGGTGGGAGCTAGGGTTCATGCGCCGAGCGGGCGTGGGTGGGCGCCACGGCGACGGCCTCAACCATGGCGGCCATCGTCGGTGCCCATGTCTCCCTCCTTAACAGAGGAGGGAGGGTAGCACTCGTGGGCTGGCGTGGCTCGGCCAGGGAGGCCAGCTGCGCTATTTGGCCTGGGGGAGGGGTGTTATTCTTTTTTACTTTATTTCTTTGTTTGTGTTTTGTTTTTGTTTTTATTTATTTTTGTTTTCTATTTAGTTTCTTATATCTTTAGTTTTATAAATTATAAGATTAGCATCTAAAATAGTAGTACTAACTAGCCCACTTCCACAAAAGGTTTAACACTTTAATAAAATAGGTTTATATTTGTTTATTAATTAAAATCATTTAACAATTGTTTTTAGCCACTGTTATATTCACAAAAGGGCATTTAAATACTTTACCAAAGTGTTGGGTCACCACCATAATTGGTTAGGGAATATTTGCCACACTTCGAACATTTTTGTTTGCATGTTTGAGAAATTTAAATTTTGGACTTGAATTTGAATTGTGATTTGGATCAAGTGAGAATTAGCAACAGTAAAAGTGATGACCTGTCATCATTAGCAGGAGACTACTGTAGCTCAATTATCCCGGCGTTACAAATCTCCTCCACTACAAGAAATCTCGTCCCGAGATTTAGGAGGTAGAAGGAAACAAAACGGGATATTCATCACCAAGATGATCCTCGTGTTCCCAAGTGGCTTCATCTTCAGAATGATTTGACCACTGAACTTTCAGAAATTTGATAGCCCTCAGATGGGTGCGATGTTCACCTTGAACGAGAACGCGGATTGGATGCTCTCGTTATGTGAGATCATCTTGCAGGGGTTGAGCTTTATAAGCCATGTGGTTGTCGCGATAAGACTTGTGAATCAGGGTCGGCATGACATTAGGCCTGCTAGGGGTATAAGAAATACCGTAGTCATAGTGTGTGATTGTTTCCATACATCGCTGTTTTCGGAGATCCAGACCTAGCTGAATAATCAGATACTTCAGACCTTGATGATCGATGAAGATCTCGCAGCGATTACCAAGAAGGAATGGTCGCCACAACTTCAGTGCAATTTTAACTAAAGCAAGTTCAAGGCCATGGACTGGGTAGGTTTTTCGAAAAGACATCTTGGAATTCACAAATAACTGAAGCGTTCTCAATTCTCACAAGAGGAGAATCATTTAACGCATTAAAGGAATAAATCCATGCTTCGGCATTTCGAACAAGATCAGCATGGTAGCTTACGATCACACTTCAAAGATGTAGTAGGTGGACGGTAATTGTGGAGCAAATAATAGAAGCGATATGTGTTTACCACCATTCAATTTCAACGGGTACGCTGTGACTAACCAGGGTGGTTCAACATTGCCCCGCGGAATGCAACTTGGAATTTCAGCAAAGTGATGGGGGTTCCAACAGGTAAGGAACGTCTGTGGTTGTCCCACCATTGAACAACGGGGTCTTTTGGGTAATACGCCGCGAAGGTGACATAGTTGGCAGGGGCTACATCAGCAGACTTCAACTCGAAAGTGATGTCATGGAGCCAGTCATCAGCATCAAGTGGCTGGGTTGAGCTGCGGTTGATGACAGGGTTGAGATGCGCAAAGTCTTGCAGATTCACCGGGGCTGGTTGCTGATTCATATTGGAATGTGGAAACTGAGCCATTACTCTTTCCAAAAACTGACGATTCTGCGCAAATTGTTGGATCATTCCGGATATGTATTCGAGCGTGGTGGAGCGTTGCCACCACGGCCACGACTAGCGGGTCTGACCAACCTACTTAAATGCAAGAGGGGGTAGTTTAGCAACGGGGAAGCAAGTGTAAGGATTCATTCATGATGTAACATGAACAATGAACAAAGCCGCGGCATGTACAAAACAGTAGTCATTGAAGACATACATATACATATACGGGGCCAATTACACGATGTTCGTATGAGTTCGGACAAGAGAAACATCATAGACATACTGGGCGGCACGTATGCACATGGTGGAGGGATACAATAATGGGACATAGCAAAGGCTACATCATCGTCGGAGAAAATCACTGGAGCGAGGAATTAGCAAGTGAAGACGCAGGGTGCCCTCGATAAGAGGATCATGCGGTCAGTGAAGATTGTGAAGCAAAACTTGGCCCTCATTTCAAGAAAGGCGTAATACAAATCTCTGGGTGGATGTGATAACAAGATCCTAATGTTATATTTTAGCAAAATCATTTAACCCGAATAGAAGAGAGGTCAGAGTCCCAGAGTATAGACGAGGAGTAAAAGATAATAATACCACCCAATGGCGACATGGGCCCGTAAGCCACACATCCATTTTAGTAAATCAGTTTTTCCAAAGACTAGACTCAACTTCGGGGAGTTTGAAAGGGGGTCCTATAGGTAGTTGGTTCTGATACCAACTTGTGATGCCCCCGATTTGACCGTACACTAATCATGCACGCAAATGTGTACGACCAAGATCAGGGACTCACGGGAAGATATCACAACACAACTCTAGACACAAATTAAAATAATACAAGGTTCATATTACAAGCCAAGGGCCTCGGGGGCTTGAATACAGAAGCTCGAAAGCAACAGAGTCAGCGGAAGCAACAATATCTGAGTACATACATAAGTTAAACAAGTTTTTTCTTAAGAAGGCTAGAAAACATCAACGGTCGAAGAGGCAAGGCCTCCTGCCTGGGATCTCCTAACTACTCCTGGTCGTCAACGGTCTCCACGTCTCCGTCGGGGTAGTAGTAGTTGACTGGGGTGGCATCTAGCTCCTCGGATCCGCCATCCGGTTGTAACAACCAGAAAGAAGGAAGAAGGGGTAAAAGGGGGAACAAAGCAACCGTGAGTACTCATCCAAGTACCCGCAAGCATCAGATATATACTAAGTATGCATCAGTATCAAATGAATAAGTTGTATATCTGGACTGAACCGCAGAATGCCAGAATAGAGGGAAAGGCCTAGCCTATCGAAGACTAGCATCTTCAAGCATCTTCTGGAAACCACCATCTTGCAGCAGTCGAAGGGAGTACAGAATAGCATTTTAATTAATAAGCATGTTGTATCAATATCCATCACATATCTCAAGTATCCATTTCTAGTTGTAATAGATTGGAATATAAGACTGAACGTACATTACCGTGGACACGTCTATTCAAATAGATAACTTCCCTGCAGAGGTGCACCACATTACCCACATGCTCGATCATCTCTGGCCGGACACACTTTTCGGGGTCAATGCCCGGCCTCGGAAGATCAACACGTCGCAGCCCTACCTAGGCTTAGCAGAGAGGTCCCCATCGGTCTACATCCTAAGCACTCCGGGGTCATGGGCCATCGCCTATTGCACTCCGAGTCGTTACGTGCAGGGCAGGTCCAGGCTCCGAAACTATAGGAAGGTGCCGGCCCAGCCATGCTGCAATGCTGAACTGGACGTCTGACAAAGCTTCGGCGGATACCACGACGCCGAGGCCCATAACTATTCTCGCGTGGCGGTTAGTGCATAAAGGCCAGAAGCCAATTCAAATCAAATACCCAAACCTTAGTGTATTGGGAGCTCGCGAAGATGAGCAGAGACTCGCGATAATGTGACCCCGTCGCCCCGTCTCGAGGAAATGCGGCAAGGGCTAGCCCAGCCTACTCGGGGGCGGCCTGCCTGCCCCGCCGTGCCTCGTAATTATTTCGCGGGTGCTCCACGGGGCCGCTCGACTTTCACATCAACATGCGGGTACCACTCAGGGCCGACCCGACTTTAGCAAAGGTCTCTAGTAAAGTCCGGGTAATCGTGTGTCCAAACATCATGGGGGAAACCCTGAGGAATCACCCTCGGTGGGTTCCACTCGATGTAAACATCAAGGTGAACTCAGGAGGAATCACCCTCGAGGTTCACACTTGAGGTGTTGCACGACAAAGTCGTATCGGTAATGGTGAAAGAGGAATCACCCTCGATGACCACGACCAAATAGCTACACTACAGAGTTATCATCAGGAGTGCGTTACGAGGTATCACCCTCCGCACTCGATAGTAACTATGCAGAGTCGTACAACAGAAGGGGCATGATGTGATGTGAGGTGTCAGATCTGGTCATCGATCACGCTGATCGAGTCGTCGATGATGAAGCAGGGGCAACAAGGACAAGGTGGGGGTCACTGATGGATTACTACCAACCTATACTAAGAAGTTTAGGATAAGCCGGTAGGGTACAATAGCAGTTACAAAAACAGGCTATGCATCAGAATGGGAGCAATCAATAATAGTAGCAAAATCTAGTGCAAGCATGAGAGAGAATAGACTAGGCTATATCGGGATGACCAAGGGGGGGACTGCCTGGAAGCTCCGCTGAAAAGGTCTGGTCGTCAGAGGCGTAGTCGTGCCCGGTAGCAGCGCCGGTGTCGGGGTCTACCGGAGAGAAGAGGGGGAAGAAACTGTAAATATAAAGCACACAGGTGCAGCACAGATGCAAAACATAACAACAAGCGGTGCTAGGGGTGTTCTAATGCAGTGCTACTCGATATCGACGAAGGGGAAAACATCCGGGAATGTTTTCCCGGTGTTAGGCATTTTCGGACAAGCGAACCGGAGGGGGAAAGTTGCATGTTTGCTATGCTAGGAGTATGTGGCATATGAACGGACCGCGTATTCAGATTTGTCTTGTCGTTCCGAGCAACTTTCATGTATAAAGTATTTTCATCCGAGTTATGATTTATTTTATATGATTTTTCAAAGTTTTAAAAAATATTTTGAAATTATTATTAATTTGAAATTAAATAGCAAAATGCTATGTGTACCCAGCTCTTTGTACACAACAATGTACACAGAGGATGACATGTGGGTCCAGGGGGTCCCAGTTGACCCAGTCAACTATCAACAGAGTTGACCGTTGACTCGTCAAATCTACTAAGTGGGGCCCCATGTCATGGAGACATTAGATTAATTAAGATTAATTAATTAAGTTAACTTGATATTTAACTAATTTATTTATTTATTATTATTACTATTATTATATAAGATTAATTGTATTCATTATTATTTTTAAATCTTTTTTAAAGGGGGCGTGGGGCCCCATTGGTAGTGGCCCCGGAGGCCACCCGGGGTGGGTTTACGGGCGCAAATGGGCCGGGCGCCCGCAGGCGCCCAACACGCGGAGGGGGGAGGCCGGCCGATGCCCCGAGCGGCAGCGGCCACTGGCAGCTGGAGGCGACCGGGGACGGGAGGCAGGGGCCGCGGGGCAATCGCCGGCGGGAGGAACGACAGGTGGAGGCGGGCGCGGCCATCGGCGAGCGGTGGCCGACGCAGGCGGGCGGCGCGATGGGGTGGCGCGGGTGAGGCTGGTGGCCCGGGCCACCGAAAGTGTAACATCCCAAATTTTCTATTTGGAATGTTTTAGAATATTAGCTAAGCATCTATACATTTTGTTAGAATTGAGTGATATTTGGAAAATTCAGAGGCAACTGTGTTTTATTTGAATTTGAATTCAAATTGGCATTTGAAATCTATTTCAAAAATCCATGAAAAATACTTGTGCAAAAGTATGAGAGGAACTATCATGACACTCCAAAAATGTCAGAAGAAAACAATGCCAAAAGTTTTGAGTTCAAATTTGAGTTTTATTTGGAATTTTCAAAAATATGTTCTTATAAAAGTTTGGATTTTGCCTCAGAAAAATAGTTCACTATTTAGGATTTATTTTTCTGAGAATCCTGATATATAATACTCCTATATTTTCTTTTCATTTTATTTTTCTAAAATAATTTTTCTTTGCGGGTTATTTAAAAAAAGGTACTATTTCTTTTGGGCCAAATCTGGCCCGATCGCCCCGTATCTCCTCCTTCCTCCCGCTCACACCCGATCCCCTGCGTGCCCATCACCAGAGATCGACGAAATCGTGGGATTCGTGATCCCTGCTGCCCCTCGTCCAAGCCTTCCTCCCACCACTATAAAACCCGACCCCCACCCCCCATTCCTGCCCCAGCTCGCCCCGCTCCACGCCCTAGCGCTGCCCGCCGGAATTCGCGCCCCCGCCGCCGCCCGCTGTTGTCGCCTCTCCGGCCATCCTCACCGCCACCCGCCACCACAGGTCGCCCCCTCTCTCTACCGCCCCCGCCCGTCCCCTTGCCTCGCCCGGAGGACCACTGGAGCAACGCCGGAGCCACCGCTCGAGCCCAACATCACCGGACCAGCATTACAGTGAGCTCCATCTTCTTCTTCAGAAAAAAATAATTTTGTTTCAGAATAGTTTCAAACTTAGAAATTCAATATTTAATTATCTACGAGGTATTTTTGGAGTGATTCCAATTGCGTTGGATCAAAACATTTATGAAGTTTCTGTTGGTGCATTTGGATTTCATATTTGGGTCAGGTCGCTCCAGAGATGGTATCAGAGCACACGCTGACCGTAGGACGTAACCCCTAGGATTGGAAAGCCAAAGGAAGAAAATTACATTATCATTATACTTTATTTCTCGTAATTCTCCCCTGTTCGTTCCTGACTTCTCCCGATTTCAACATTTTTTATGGCCGTCGTATTCACCCGAGTTCTGCTCCCAGAGTTTTGCCAGCCAGATGAGACGATGCCGTTCGACAAGAAGCTGGTTCAGATCGTGAAGAAGTTGAAGATTGCTCTACCCTCCATCACCGGGAAGCCCACCAAAGCACTTCCGACGGACACCCGCTACAGGATTGTGGTGCATATTCCAGGGAGGAATTTCGAAAGTTTCCAAAAGCCCATCGACTTTGAGTTTACCGCTTTCACTTGGATCCTCGGAAGAGACAGTGCTATTTATCGTGCACTTGGACATCTCCGAGAAGAGTACCAGGACGAGCTCGACCCATCAGATCTCGCCATGATTTCTCGCAGAGCTAGGAATGAAGATATCACCAGTACCGTGGAGGATGACTCCATGCTCTCATATGTCCAAGACCTGGAGACTCACATCAATAATCTGGAGGTTCAGACACGCAGAAGATCAAATGTATTCAGGACGCTGATCTTCCGTGAACTAGAGCTGTGTAATGCCCAGGATGGGACTATACCTCCCACGTGTCGATGCACGACTTAAAGGTATAAGCCCATCCTAGAATGATCTCAAGTTTGGTATCTTTGCACGACTCATGTAAAAGAGGGATTAAACTGCGAAAGAAGATAGTTGGCTTACACTCGCCACTTCACACAATACATTACATAAGCAAAACATCATTCAAAGCATCACAGCCCATCTAAGGGTAAGATCCAAAAGAAAGATACCAAAACAACATAAAGCCACAGGTCAGGATCGAATCCTAGTAGAAACCACTACTGATCGTCGAAAACGTCACAAGCAAACGGCCACGATCTTCATCGGACTCCCGGGTGAAGAACTTGAACCAGCTCCTGCAACATTCTCGGCTGAACCTGCATCTGGTGTGGTGAAGTAACTGTGAGCCACAGAGGACTCAGCAATCCCGTTCCTGGGTAACAAGACTATTTAAGCCTTGGGAGAGGATAAGGCTGAAGAAAAGAATAAGTGTCTGCAACAGCAACTAGCAACTAGCTTACGTGAAAGAGAGCGAGAAGAGAAGTGCCTCGGTCGAGAGGTGATCACGAAGTGATCCTAGCTAAAGCTCAACAAACATAACCCCACCGTGTTCAACTCCCGAATCCCTATTCGGAAATTGACAGTCACGGTACACACGCTGGTAGTGTATTGGAACATTGTGTCAAGTTATCTACAACCGGATATTAACAAGCTCCCATCTGCCACATAACCGCGGGCACGGTTTTCGGAAGTTCTTAACCCTGCAGGGGTGTTCCAACTTGACCCATTACAAGCCCACGATCCGCGGAGTCGCAACTCCAAAGTGGGAAGACCCGAGTATTCTTGGAATCCCGTGCTCAAGATACTCCGAACTAAGGTAAGGCTAATCCAGCAAATCCTCCCGGCGTGCCGACACCCTGATAGTAGCCGCGCGTATCTAGTCTCAGGCCACGACCGGATGAGCACAGCGTACAGTGGCCGAAATACCCAAGTTGCCAAGGGGGGCCCCGGACACGACTCTAGTTTGGACCAACACTCAAATCGAGCACTGGCCCAGGGGGGTTGAATTAATTAAGCCTCGGGTTAATTACTCCCTCGGAAAGTTTTAGTTGTTTAGGCGAATAGTACCAATGTTGGGACTTGCTGGAAAAGACTTAGCACTTAGCGGTTTATCAAGGGGGTCCCATACACACCAACCGTGTTAGGAACGCATAATCAAGGAACATAACACCGGTTTAAACGGTTCCTAACGGCATGAGTGGAACAAATCACCAAGCAAAAGGCTTAGCCTTCCACCCTTGCCAATATATAGATGATTTCAATTTAAGCATTTATATAGTGTGATATAACCCAACAAAACTTCAACATGAAGCAAGCATCTTCGATCTTCACCTGCAACTAGCAATGCTATAAGAAGGGCTGAGCGATGCGTACTTAGCCAAGCAACGGTTTGCATAGGTGGGGTGGTTAAACAAGGTCATGGTTACAAGTAGGAGGCTGACAGGAAGAACATGGGCATCGAGGCAAAACTATAGAGCGGAACTACTAGCAATAGGCAAAGATAGTAATGTTATCGGGGTTCGGTCATCTTGCCTGGGATTCCACAAGGGAGAAGAACGGATCCACGAAGTAGACGAAGCAACACAGTCGAGCGAATCCTCACAACTCCGGAACGAATCCGAAGCTAACAAGAGAAGCAACCGAAAAGAAAGAAACAACACGGTAAACACACAATCATAAGCATGTCATGATGCACAAGCAAGCATGATGCATGTCCGGTTTAAATATGCATGGCATGGCAAAGTGCACAAACAAAACTACAAGTTAAGTGGAGCTCAATATGCAACGAGTTGCATATTGACGAAACACCACATTTTATTATTTAATTGACTCTTATTTATTTACAAGACAAGATTAAATGTTTTTAACATGGCAAGAAGTGAAGCATAATAAAACTACACTATTTAGACATTTTAAATGAGGCCGGAAAAACAACAATAATTCCGAAAAATCCCCATGAGCATGTTTAGCAATTATTAAAGCAACAACAATTCACACATTATAATGTTGTTAAATGATGCGGATGACATGATCAAGTTTATGCAATTTTAATTAAAAGGTTAACAAGAAGAAGACATGAAGAAGATAAGAAGCATTTGTCACCGTGGTGGAAGGAGAGGGTGCCACGACAATGATCCGAAACTGATGCAACACAACATCTCGGTTCCGGTAACTCGTTGAGAGACCGGTGCAAAAGCAAAGGTGGAGTGAACGAGCGAAACAAGATGGAAGGTGGGGTGATCCCGTCACCGGGTTCCCACGGGTCGGCGACGAGGCAATCGAGGAACATGACAAAAGGGACGAAACGGACACGGTGCACACACGGGAAACATTTCATACAACACAACAAGCTAACGTTCTCGGGTCATCGTCTCGGGGTTATACCTTCGGAACAAACGTTTCGGGGTGGTTCGAGATCGTAGAGGAAGGAGTCGTTCTCGGGAGTCGGGGTACACGTTCGTAGATGGAAGTAGTGGTACTCGCGGTCGGAGAGGAAGTAGTGGAAGTAGACGTTCTCGTGAGTCGAGGAACACGTTCGTAGTCGTACACGGGGCAACGGTAGTCGTTCACGTAGGCGTCTCCGTTTCCGAAGAGGTACTTGTCGCGTCGGTAGTCGTACACGGGGCGACGATAGTGGTACTCGCGGCCGTCGTGGTACTTGGTGTCTTGACGATTCCGGAGACGCGGTAGAGGTACTTGGGGTCTACGGACTTGCCGGTCTCGATCCTTGCGATGGTAGGGGTACACGGTGTCGGTAGTGGTACTCGTTGATGTAGACGTTCTCGTATCCGTAGATGAACTTGTATTATGTAGATGTTCGGGTCGTTGCGGTCTTGCCGTCTTGTCATGTAGGCGTACACTGGTCCCCTGACAAGTTTAACAGTACAAGGCAACACAACAAAAAAGCACAGGAGCAAAACAAAAGGGGCAGCACGGGACGACAAGGCCATGGCAGCGGCATGACCGGCGGAAACGGCAGCGGAGGTTGCTCGGGGCGACGCCTTGGCACTGGAGCTGCGGTGCTTGGTCGACGGGGACGTTGCTGGACTGACGAGGGCGATGGGGATGGACTCGGGGCGGTCCATAGCTGCATCCTGCCGGATCCGGGCCAAAGATGGTCGGGGCGACAACGGTGGAGGCTGGCCGCGGTGGCCGGCGCCGGACGAGGACTGGAGGGCCGGAGGGAGGGGGCCCCCGGGTCGATCGGCGCAAGACCGGCTGCTCGAGGCGCACAGGGCGGCGGCCTGCGAGATCCGGCCGGCGCTGGAGAGGCCTGGCGACGGAGGACACGGGCGCGCTTCGCGCGGGAAGACGGAGGGCGGCTCAAGGGTGCGGGCATCGAGCCCTGGCTCGATGGGAGGCCGGAGGGAGGCGCATGCGCTGGCTGGGGCGGACGATGACTGGAGGGAAACGGAGGGCCAGGTGGCGCTGGTCGCGGGTAGGAGGAGACCCGCAGGGATCGGGCAGAGCTGGGGGATCGAGGCGCTGGGAGTGAGCGAAGGGAGAGATGGGAGAGAGAGAACGAGCTGGCGGCGGGCGAGGGGAAAACGAGGAGCGAGGGGCTGCGGTTCGCTAGGGTTAGGCTTAGAGGAGGGAAACGGGCCTTGAGGGATGATGGGCCAGAGAGGCCAGATGGGGTGGGCCGGCCTAAAAGACTGAGGAGGCTGCTCTCTACTCACTTTCTATATCTCTTTTCTTTTGCAGAATAAAGAAATAGAGAGAGTCAAAATTAATAAGAAAAGAGGCAAAGAACAAGAATAAAATGATGGACATTTTTGTAAGGCTTTATGGAATATTACCAACCCCACAAAATAGTTCCAACAAAAATAGGGAAGTGCAAACTAAAATAATTAGCTTGCCTTAAGGAGTTTGAAAGGAGTCCAAACTTTAGGAGGAGCCTCGATACAACGGAAAAAAAAATATAGGGAGGTTTGAGGCCAGGAAAGAGAAAAGGGAGGCATGGGGAAAATATGCAAGTGTGTTGGTTGATTCCAAACAAATGGAATAATTAATATAGCTCCCTAATATATTGAGAGGCTTTTATATGTTATAAAGAGAAGTCACCTTCCCTCGATTTAAATGGACCAAAGGTCCACACAATTTATTTAGGTTGAGATGCAAAGATTAAAAATGACATGATGGCATGATGCTATGATGCAATGCAAAAAATAAATAACACAAGCACAAAGAAACACGGAAGACCCCAGAACATCTGGAATCTTCTGGAATCTTCTGGAATCTTCTGGGACGTCGGTCTTCGGGCGTCACGACTCTCCCACACTAACAGAGGATCTCGACCCGAGATCCTAGAGATAACACCGGGTAAGAACGAAAAAGAAGAGGTAAAACAAAGTTGCTTCTTTGACAGACGAGTGAAACCAAAGAACCTTGAGAGGTTGAACAAAAAGAAAGAAGAATACAACGGAGATGAACGAATATGAAAACTCAGTTAGAAAAGAGGAACAAGGAACATTACGAGAACCTTGCAGGTTGAAAGACATGAAACAAGAGCTCACGAACCAAAAGAATATGAAACTGCAATGGTATGGCCAAGGAATAAGAATGACAGAATTTGGACAGCACTCCGTCTGAAATTCAAAGGAATTGAACATGAACTTGCCAAGTTGGAATGATACTTGATGAAATGAACAACATATTGCCTCCGAAACAATAAAAGAATGGCACAAGGGGTAAGAAAGATTCAGACAGCACTCCGGTTGAAAAGATAGGCAAAACTTGATAAGATGACGGAACTAGAATGGAGGACACAACACTCCGGTTAAATAGACAAGCAAGAGAGAATATGATCTTGATAAAAACGAGATGATGGTTAAAGAGAGCAATATCACAAAGCCTCCGGAATGAAATAATAGCATATAAATCAATGAAAGAATCGAACGGAGAGAAAAATGACAACTTCTCCCACGAATGAATTAGAAAATCCTCCTTATAGAGAAGGGTTGAACAGAGTTGTTGGGAAATCAACAACGAAACGAATAAGCTTCATGTGGGCTTATGGAAAACATCTCAAAATTAAGAGGTGACAACCAGCCACTGACGAAAACAATTGATTTGATTGAGATCAACAAGGAGACGATAAACTTATATCACCGGAATGATAATGAAGAACTTGGGTCATTTATAAGCACCATAAATAGCAACAATCCTTAGGGAAAGCTTTTAGGTGAATTACAACCCAAGATTACTCCAATGAATAAATTGAAGGGTTGGAAAGATCTCCTGAACAAGGAAATTATGGGTTTAAATATCTCATTCTTGATAACTCATGAATCATGAAACATGAAGGAATTGACAAGAATGACATAACACCATCTGAAAAGATAAGGTAGAAAGAATTGCAATTGGAAAGCATGATGAAGAATGCTTGAGCTCCAACAAGAATCTTGATGAAGACTTCGAGGATGAATTAAAACATGATGAACCACCATGAGAACTCCGGTAATGAAAGCATGAGAAGTGAAAGATGAAAAGAATAAGATTCAAGGCCTGCGATGAATTAGATGGAGCTTGAAATGATATAAATGAAATAACATGGAGCTCCGGAAAACAAGATGAGCAACTTAGAACTGAGAATATGATATGATGAACAAGCTCCAGACAAAAGAATTAAGTCACCTTGAAGGAATAAGAATAAGAATTATGTCATGCATCTCCTTCACCAATTTAAATTGATGACAACCAAAGGATTTGGCATACTACTTATTCTCGTTGCAAAGAATTAAAGAGAGATCTCTCACAAGCTTGGATAAATCTTCAACGAAGCACCGGTAGGATTGTGAAAAGAACAAATGAATTAAAACGATAACAACGGAAGGGTAAACTTGAATGAACCACCGTAAAAATATGGAGACGAACGAAAAGACATCAATGAAGAATATTTGGAGGACGAAGTTGAAAACTGAGAACGAAGAAATATTCTGAAATGATGGCCTTCGGATGATCACAATGGAAAAGAATTCATGAAAAAAATCTTGAGAGAACGGGCCAAGATTTAAGAGAAACACTTCTCCGGTCTACAAATGCTGTGAATGGAAACGAGAACCACCTTGAAGAATTGTTGAGCACTCCGGAATGAAGAATTAAAAAGGTTGAAACCACGATGAAAAGAATTTGAGAATAACTCCGGAATAATTAGAAGAGTCAGGTAAGATCCTGGAAAAAAAGACCAGTGGGTTAGGGCCCACTCAAAAGAAATCACCGTTGGAAAAGATTGCTTAAGAGATATTGCACCGGTTGAATTAAATGGCTTGAATAAGGAGACAAAGCTCAAAATAATTTGACATGATTAAGAATGGAATTATGAATCTTCAGCACTCCGGATATGAATAGCAAGAGGAGAATGATTAATTGGTGCACCGGAATAAGAAAGCATTGTGAAAAGAGGAAAAATGATAAGATCAACACCGAAATCTTGAATTACATCCACCGGCAGAATTTGAGAACAAAAGAATGATGAACTTGAAGCTCTTGAGCATCTTCCTGAGGAATCACCGGATAAGAACATTGAAGGAAATGAATGAAGAAACCTCACATGAATAAAATGGATACTTCATCTGAGAATTCCAGCTCCATAAAGAAAAGGGAGGGAGGGTGGGGAAATAAAGACGACTTGGGATGAATGAAACAGACAATCGTCAGATTTCTCAATGACGTCCGTATGGAATAACTTGAAGAGAAGGCACACCGGTTGAAAGGAATTAACATGAAAATCTTGATGGTCAAGAAGGACTAGCACTCCCATAGAAATATGAGAACACCGATAAGGAAAGGTATGGAATCAACATTTGACATCGAAGCAACTCGAATACCAGAATCAAGACAAGAACAAAGGATAGATATGTTTATGAAGAAGATTATGTTGTAACATATCTATCCGAACAGAGAATTGACGAATGAATTACACAGGTACATCAGCTTGACGAGAAGCCACTTGGGAGAAGGAAAAGGTAAATAAAAAAAGGAACAAGGATCAGATAGAACAAATACAAGATGGAAGCTTCATTCCACATCTTCGTGCTGAAAGCTCATGGAACGTGTTACAAAAGGGTTTTGCAATCCCCGGATCAGCATAGCCAAGGACCCTTTAAGATGCAACTCCCGATCAGAACAAGTCCATAAACCACTTCACTCAATGTAGAACCCCGAACTTCATATCGTGCATCCGTTGGAAGAATGCCTAGAACTACTAGATGAACCCACCTATTAATTTCCGAAAGTTTCCAGTTATGCAATCAGGTGTTGGGGATACAGGGGAAGCACCGCGCACTCAACTCTAATCCTACATCCAGCTGTATCCATCCTTCAACACATAACCAGTTGTTCTCGGAAACCGTTTACCTCGGACCTTCGAAACGCATCCACTATACAAGCTTTGGCAATACTCCCGAACTACCTCCCCAGTACTGGGTGATGTCGGGGTTATCTTGCAACTAACCGCATAGGAGAGTTTTCGATGTCGGCCGTCTTAAGTATTCTAGTACTGCCGCGATGGATTTGTGACGACAACACCTCGGAGCTCAACTCCCCGGGACACTGCCACAACCCCTAATGACAGGAGGCATCGAGAACAATGTTCTCGTCACAAAGACATCGGAACAATCCAAACAATACTCGCGAGATCCTAAAAAAAATTTGGTGCATTTTTTGAAAGTAGAAGAGGCAAGAGTAGTCGTCAGGAGTCCTCACCAAAATGAAAAGAGAAGAGGAGCAAAATAAATCCTACTCTCCGATATATATATAGGACTCAAAACATTTTAAGTGTGTGCCTAGACTCAACCATCAACGATTCGATCAATCAGTGGGGGCTTCTAGGTTGGAGATGGCTCTGAATACCAACTTGTAATGCCCAGGATGGGACTATACCTCCTACGTGTCGAGGCACGACTTAAAGGTATAAGCCCATCCTAGAATGATCTCAAGTTTGGTATCTTTACACGACTCATGTAAAAGAGGGATTAAACTGCGAAAGAAGATAGTTGGCTTACACTCGCCACTTCACACAATACATTACATAAGCAAAACATCATTCAAAGCATCACAGCCCATCTAAGGGTAAGATCCAAAAGAAATATACCAAAACAACATAAAGCCACAGGTCAGGATCGAATCCTAGTAGAAACTACTACTGATCGTCGAAAACGTCACAAGCAAACGGCCACGATCTTCATCGGACTCCTGGGTGAAGAACTTGAACCAGCTCCTGCAGCATTCTCGGCTGAACCTGCATCTGGTGTGGTGAAGTAACTGTGAGCCACAGAGGACTCAGCAATCCCGTTCCCGGGTAACAAGACTATTTAAGCCTTGGGAGAGGATAAGGCTGAAGAAAAGAATAAGTGTCTGCGGCAGCAACTAGCAACTAGCTTACGTGAAAGAGAGCGAGAAGAGAAGTGCCTCGGTCGAGAGGTGATCACGAAGTGATCCTAGCTAAAGCTCAACAAACATAACCCCACCGTGTTCAACTCCCGAATCCCTATTCGGAAATTGACAGTCACGGTACACACGCTGGTAGTGTATTGGAACATCGTGTCAAGTTATCTACAACCGGATATTAACAAGCTCCCATCTGCCACATAACCGCGGGCACGGCTTTCGAAAGTTCTTAACCCTGCAGGGGTGTTCCAACTTGACCCATTACAAGCCCACGATTCGCGGAGTCGCAACTCCAAAGTGGGAAGACCCGAGTATTCTCGGAATCCCGTGCTCAAGATACTCCGAACTAGGTAAGGCTAATCCACCAAATCCTTCCGGCGTGCCGACACCTTGATAGTAGCCGCGCGTATCTAGTCTCAGGCCACGACCGGATGAGCACAGCGTACAGTGGCCGAAATACCCAAGTTGCCAAGGGGGCCCCCGCACACGACTCTAGTTTGGACCAACACTCAAATCGAGCACTGGCCCAGGGGGGTTGAATTAATTAAGCCTCGGGTTAATTACTCCCTCGGAAAGTTTTAGTTGTTTAGGCGAATAGTACCAATGTTGGGACTTGCTGGAAAAGACTTAGCACTTAGCGGTTTATCAAGGGGGTCCCATACACCCCAACCGTGTTAGGAACGCATAATCAAGGAACATAACACCGGTTTAAACGGTTCCTAACGGCATGTGTGGAACAAACCACCAAGCAAAAGGCTTAGCCTTCCACCCTTGCCAATATATAGATGATTTCAATTTAAGCATTTATATAGTGTGATATAACCCAACAAAACTTCAACATGAAGCAAGCATCTTTGATCTTCACCTGCAACTAGCAATGC
Organism: Secale cereale; assembly: GCA_902687465.1. Lineage (NCBI taxonomy): Eukaryota > Viridiplantae > Streptophyta > Magnoliopsida > Poales > Poaceae > Secale > Secale cereale. Next base: position 543,706,057 of record LR738711.1, read on the forward strand.
TATAAGAAGGGCTGAGCGAAGCGTACTTAGCCAAGCAACGGTTTGCATAGGTGGGGTGGTTAAACATGGTCATGGTTACAAGTAGGAGGCTGACAGGAAGAACATGGGCATCGAGGCAAAACTATAGAGCGGAACTACTAGCAATAGGCAAAGATAGTAATGTTATCGGGGTTCGGTCATCTTGCCTGGGATTCCACAAGGGAGAAGAACAGATCCACGAAGTAGACGAAGCAACACAGTCGAGCGAATCCTCACAACTCCGGAACGAATCCGAAGCTAACAAGAGAAGCAACCGGAAAGAAAGAAACAACACGGTAAACACACAATCATAAGCATGTCATGATGCACAAGCAAGCATGATGCATGTCCGGTTTAAATATGCATGGCATGGCAAAGTGCACAAACAAAACTACAAGTTAAGTGGAGCTCAATATGCAATGAGTTGCATATTGATGAAACACCACATTTTATTATTTAATTGACTCTCATTTATTTACAAGACAAGATTAAATGTTTTTAACATGGCAAGAGGTGAAGCATAATAAAACTACACTATTTAGACATTTTAAATGAGGCCGGAAAAACAACAATAATTCCGGAAAATCCCCATGAGCATGTTTAGCAATTATTAAAGCAACAACAATTCACACATTATAATGTTGTTAAATGATGCGGATGACATGATCAAGTTGATGCAATTTTAATTAAAAGGTTAACAAGAAGAAGACATGAAGAAGATACGAAGCATTTGTCACCGTGGTGGAAGGAAAGGGTGCCACGACAATGATCTGAAACTGATGCAACGCAACATCTCGGTTCCGGTAACTCGTTGAGAGACCGGTGCAAAAGCAAAGGTGGAGTGAACGAGCGAAACAAGATGGAAGGTGGGGTGATCCCGTCACCGGGTTCCCACGGGTCGGCGACGAGGCAACCGAGGAACATGACAAAAGGGACGAAACAGACACGGTGCACACACGGGAAACATTTCATACAACACAACAAGCAAACGTTCTCGGGTCATCGTCTCGGGGTTATACCTTCGGAAGAAACATTTCGGGGTGGTTCGAGATCGTAGAGGAAGGAGTCGTTCTCGGGAGTCGGGGTACACGTTCGTAGATGGAAGTAGTGGTACTCGCGGTCGGAGAGGAAGTAGTGGAAGTAGACGTTCTCGTGAGTCGAGGAACACGTTCGTAGTCGTACACGGGGCGACGGTAGTCGTTCACGTAGGCGTCTTCGTTTCCGAAGAGGTACTTGTCGCGTCGGTAGTCGTACACGGGGCGACGATAGTGGTACTCGCGGCCGTCGTGGTACTTGGTGTCTTGACGATTCCGGAGACGCGGTAGAGGTACTTGGGGTCTACGGACTTGCCGGTCTCGATCCTTGCGATGGTAGGGGTACACGGTGTCGGTAGTGGTACTCGTTGATGTAGACGTTCTCGTATCCGTAGATGAACTTGTATTATGTAGATGTTCGGGTCGTTGCGGTCTTGCCGTCTTGTCATGTAGGCGTACACGGGTCCCTTGACAAGTTTAACAGTACAAGGCAACACAACAAAAAAAACACAGGAGCAAAACAAAAGGGGCATCACGGGACGACAAGGCCATGGCAGCGGCATGACCGGCGGAAACGGCAGCGGAGGTTGCTCGGGGCGACGCCTTGGCGCTGGAGCTGCGGTGCTTGGCCGACGGGGACGTTGCTGGACTGACGAGGGCGATGGGGATGGACTCGGGGCGGTCCATAGCTGCATCCTGCCGGATCCGGGCCGAAGATGGTCGGGGCGACAATGGCGGAGGCTGGCCGCGGTGGCCGGCGCCGGACGAGGACTGGAGGGCCGGAGGGAGGGGGCCCCCGGGTCGGTCGGCGCAAGACCGGCTGCTCGAGGCGCACAGGGCGGCGTCTGCGAGATCCGGCCGGCGCTGGAGAGGCCTGGCGATGGAGGACACGGGCGCGCTTCGCGCGGGAAGACGGAGGGCGGCTCGAGGGTGCGGGCATCGAGCCCTGGCTCGATGGGAGGCCGGAGGGAGGCGCAGGCGCTGGCTAGGGTGGACGATTACTGGAGGGAAACGGAGGGCTAGGTGGCGCTGGTCGCGGGTAGGAGGAGACCCGCAGGGATCGGGCAGAGCTGGGGGATCGAGGCGCTGGGAGTGAGCGAAGGGAGAGATGGGAGAGAGAGAACGAGTTGGCGGCGGGCGAGGGGAAAACGAGGAGCGAGGGGTTGCGGTTCGCTAGGGTTAGGCTTAGAGGAGGGAAACGGGCCTTGAGGGATGATGGGCCAGAGAGGCCAGATGGGGTGGGCCGGCCTAAAAGACTGAGGAGGCTGCTCTCTACTCACTTTCTATATCTCTTTTCTTTTGTAGAATAAAGAAATAGAGAGAGTCAAAATTAATAAGAAAAGAGGCAAAGAACAAGAATAAAATGATGGACATTTTTGTAAGGCTTTATGGAATATTACCAACCCCACAAAATAGTTCCAACAAAAATAGGGAAGTGCAAACTAAAATAATTAGCTTGCCTTAAGGAGTTTGAAAGGAGTCCAGACTTTAGGAGGAGCTTCGATACAACGGAAAAAGAAATATAGGGAGGTTTGAGGCAAGGAAAGAGAAAAGGGAGGCATGGGGAAAATATGCAAGTGTGTTGGTTGATTCCAAACAAATGGAATAATTAATATAGCTCCCTAATATATTGAGAGGCTTTTATATGTTATAAAGAGAAGTCACCTTCCCTCGATTTAAATGGACCAAAGGTCCACACAATTTATTTAGGTTGAGATGCAAAGATTAAAAATGACATGATGGCATGATGCTATGATGCAATGCAAAAAATAAATAACACAAGCACAAAGAAACACGGAAGACCCCGGAACATCTGGAATCTTCTGGAATCTTCTGGAATCTTCTGGGACGTCGGTCTTCGGGCGTCACAAGCTGGAGGATAAAGCGCGGGAGAACTTCGACGGACATGAAGAGGAAGTCAAGGACTTCATGGAGAGACTCGACAACCTGAAGACTTATGTTGCCACATTGAAGGAGAAGATGGACCAGGGAGAAGACCTCTTTCCGAGTGGTGACGACGGACCCCTTGTGAGCAATGACAAGGATTATGAGGAGAGCTCCACTGAAGGACGCAAGAGGAGATACACCGCCAGAGGACGCCGCACCAAAGGACGCACCGCTGGAGGACGCAATGATATTTGAGGAGGATTTTTCTAGTCGACCACCATGTTATTTTATTTTATCGTTTATCGATTAGGCCGCTATTTTCGATTAGTCATGAGATTTTGTATCGGAGATTGAACCTTGTTTGAGATGAATGAATGAATGATTGGTGTGATAATGTTTGTGCATTCATATGGGTAGTGCCATTTCTCTTTAGACCCTTATTCTATTCTAACTTCTCATACACTCCAAAACACCAGATGCCTCCAAGACGTGACCCCGAATCCAACTTCCCATCGGAGCTCACCTAGCTGATCCAACAGCTGAACGCCTTGACGCAGTTACTTATCCAGAACCAAGGCAACAACAACAACAACCCACCTCTACCACCCCCTGTGTGATCACATGACCCGTTTCTTGAGTTGAATCCGCCGATGTTCTCTAGCAGCACCGAGCTGATTGTTGTTGATGGTTGGCTCCGCAAGATCGGGAGGGAGCTAGAACTGCTGGAAGCACGGATGCGGAGAAGGTGCGCTTTGCCGCACATCAGTTTGAAGGACCCGCAACCTCTTGGTGGGAGAATTACACCACCACTTACCCACTGCCACGGTCACATGGGATCAGTTTCAGCGGGCCTTTCACACTGCTCATGTTTCAGCGGGAGCAATGAGTCTGAAAAAGCATGAGTTTCGCAACTTATGCTAGGGGAATCGTACTGTGGGGCAGTACGTAGATGAGTTCAGCCTGTTAGCTCGCTATGCCCCGGGTGATGTGGCCATAGATGCCGCAAAGCAGGAAAAATTCCTTGTAGGACTCAACGATGAACTGAGTATGGAGCTGATGGTGGCAACCTTCAACAACAACTAGGAGCTGGTAGATAAGGCCATCGTTATTTAAGGCAAGCAGCAGCAGATAGAGAGCCGCAAGCAGAAGTATGGCCAGGGGAAGTACAACTCTGGAGCTCAGCAGAAGCCACGCTACGCCCCGTACTCGGGAGGACACACCCATCACACCCATGGAGGACATAATCGTGGAGGACACAACCATGGAGGGAATGGGGACAACCGCCAAGGAAACAAAAATGTCAAATCTGTAAATGGAGGTAATGGCAACCAACACCGTCCTGCTCCGGCTCGGAAGGATCTGAGTCATATCACTTGTTTCAAATGCCAGAAGACAGGACACTATGCCACTGATTGTCCCGAGGCCAAGTGGGGAAATGGAAACGGAAACGACAACGGTAACGACAACTCAGCAACCAAGAAGCCCAATCATTTCCCTATGCTCATGCGAACGACATTTATGTGGAGGAGGTTTATGATCAGCCAGAGACTGTGGTTGGTAAGTTTTTATTAAATTCACGTCCATTATTGGTACTTTTTGATTCTGGTGCAACGCATTCATTTATATCAAGGGTAGTTGTGGAAAAGTACAGGTTGCCCAATAGAACCCTTAGAAGTCCCATTCAGGTCAGTTCCCCCGGAGGTGAGATGATAACAGGCTTAGGTTGTCACTCGAACCTCAGCATCAGAAATCATGAGTTCCCCGTAAACCTCATTGTACTGGAGTCCCTGGGATTGGACGTAATCCTAGGCATGGACTGGCTGACCAAGTTTGAAGGAAACATCGATTGTGCCCTTAAGTCGATTTTACTCACCACCCCAGAGAAGAAGAGGATCAAGTATGTTTCCAAGCACACACCAAGGAAGACTCAGGTGAATTCCCTTACAGGAGTTGTTCAAGAGGAAGTATCGGTAGTACAGGACTTTCCCAATGTATTCCCGGAGGAATTACCAGGAATGCCACCAAATAGAGACATTGAATTCTTGATTGAGTTATTGCCCGGCACAACCCCAATATCCAAGAGACCTTATCGGATTCCCCCGAATGATTTGGAAGAAATCAAGATGCAGATTAATGAGTTATTGGAGAAGGGATATATTCATCCAAGCTCATCACCTTGGGGAGCCCCAGTTCTTTTGGTAGAAAAGAAGGATGGAACTCTGAGAATGGTGTGGATTATCGTTCGTTGAACGAAGTTACGATCAAGAACAAGTACCCTCTGCCGATGATTAATGACTTGTTTGATCAGCTAGTTGGAGCCAAGGTATTCTCCAGGATCGATCCTTGATCAGGGTATCATCAGCTAAAGATCCGTGAATAGGATATACCCAAATCCGCTTTCACGACAAGGTATGGTTTATATGAGTATATAGTCATGTAATTTGGATTGAATAATGCCCCTGCATAATTTATGAGCATGACGAACAAGGTTTTCATGGAATTTCTAGACAAGTTTGTCGTGGTGTTTATCGATGACATATTAGTTTTCTCCAAGAGCGAGGAAGAGCACAATGAACATTTGCATCTTGTTCTGGAGAAACTCCGAGAACACCAATTATATGCCAAGTTTAGTAAATATGAATTTTGGTTGAAGGAAGTCGGATTCCTCGGACATGTCATTTCAAGAGAAGGAATAGCAGTCGACCCCGCAAAGGTGGAAGCAGTCACCAAATGGAATTCACCCACCCCAGTCAAGGAGATCCGCAGTTTTTTCGGACTTGTAGGTTATTATCGGAGATTTATTGAGAATTTCTCCAAGATTGCTAAACCCATGACTGAGCTGTTGAAGAAGGAAACTAAGTACATTTGGACCAAGTATTGTGAAGCCAGTTTTCAGGAACTGAAGAAACGTTTGGTTACAGCCTCAGTGCTAATTTTGCCGGACGTACACAAGGATTACCAAGTATATTGTGACGCTTCTCGTCAAGGACCCGGAGGAGTTCTCATGCATGAGGGAAAGGTTGTAGCTTATACCTCCATACAACTACGACCTCACAAGATAAACTACGCCACACACGATTTGGAGTTAGCAGCCGTAGTGCACGCACTCAAGACCTGGAGACATTTCCTTGTGGGAAACAAATGTGATGTTTACACATATCATAAGAGTTTGAAATACATTTTCACGCAGAAGGAGTTGAACCTCAAGCAGAGGAGATGGCTAGAGTTGATCAAGGATTATGACATGAGATTGCATTACCACCCAGGAAAGGCTAATGTTGTAGCAGATGCCTTGAGCCGTAAGAGTTATGTGAATACCCTTACAGCGGGAGGATTACCCCAGGAGTTAGCCGATGACCTTAGAGATCTTCGACTGGAGATAGTTCCGAGAGGATATGTTGCAGCATTGGAAATTCAGTCCACTTTGGCCGGAAGAATTCGTGAAGCCCAGAAGTTGGACAAGGAAATTGCTGAGATTAAGAAAAGGATGAATGAAGGTAAAGCTAAAGGCTTCTGTGAGGATGAATACACAACTATATGGTTTGAGGATCGTATCTATGTGCCCAATGATCCCGAGCTCAGGAAGCTAATTCTTCAGGAGGCCCATGATTCACCGTACTCGATACATCCAGGCAACACCAAGATGTATCAGGATTTGAAGGAAAGTTTCCGGTGGACATGTATGAAGAAGGATATTGCCGAGTACGTAGCAGTATGCGATGTGTGTCAACGAGTAAAGACGGAACATCAGAAACCAGCAGGGTTACTCCAACCTTTGCCGATAGCCGAGTGGAAATGGGAAAAACTCGGAATGGATTTTATCACAGGATTACCGAGGACACATTCAGGTTATGATTATATCTAGGTAGTGGTTGATCGCTTGCCAAGGTAGCTCATTTCATTCCTGTGAAGACCGCATATACCAGCGCTAAGTTAGCCAAGATATACATGACCAGGATTGTATGTCTGCATGGAGTTCCGAGGAGTATCGTGTCAGGTAGAGGAACACAATTTAGATCAAAGTTTTGGAATCAGTTGCATGAAACTTTGGGTACAAGGCTAGAGTTCAGTACAACCTTTCATCCGCAGACAGATGGACAGACCAAGAGAGTCAATCAGATTCTGGATGACATGTTGAGAGCTTGTGCGCTAGACTATGGATCTAGATGGGATTATAATTTTCCTTACACGGAGTTTTCGTATAACAACAGCTACCAGACCAGTCTGCAGATGGCCCCTTTCGAAGCTCTATACGGAAGGAGGTGCAGAACACCATTGATGTGGGATGGTGTTGGATACCGAAAGCTTTTTGGTCCCGATCTTATCAGAGACTCTGAAGAGAAGGTCAAGCTGATCATGACAGACTCAAGATAGCTCAGTCGAGACAAAAGAGTTATGCCGATAGTAAACGCAAGGAGGTAATGTACGAAGTGGGAAACCGAGCATATCTCCGTGTGTCTCCACTTCGAGGAGTCAAGAGGTTTGGTGTTAAAGGAAAGTTAGCACCCAGATTCGTAGGCCCCTACAAAATTCTCGAACGCAGAGGAGAAGTTGCATACAAGCTGGAATCTCCGGAAGGATTGTCAGGAGTTCACGATGCCGTTGAAAGATATAGTGCCCCTAGAGGCCATACAGCTAGACAGTGATCTGACTTATGAGGAGAAGCCCATCAGGATTCTCGAGACTGCGAACAGAGTCACCCACAGCAAGATCATCAAGTTCTGCAAGGTTCTGTGGAGCCACCACTCCGAGGAGGAAGCCACCTGGGAGCGAGAAGAAGATCTCCGTCGAGACCACCCGCACCTATTTGCTAACCAACCTGAATCTCAAGGACAAGATTCATCTTAAGGTGGGTAGGTATGTAACATCCCAAATTTTCTATTTGGAATGTTTTATAATATTAGCTAGGCATCTATGCATTTTGTTCGAATTGAGTGACATTTGGAAAATTCAGAGGCATTTGAAATCTATTTCAAAAATCCCTAACAAATACTTGTGCAAAAGTATGAGAGGAGCTAACATGACACTCCAAAAATGTCAGAAGAAAACAATGCCAAAAAATTTGAGTTCAAATTTGAGTTTTATTTGCAATTTTCAAAAATATGTTTTTATTAAAGTTTGGATTTTGCCTCTGAAAAATAGTTCACTATTTAGGATTTATTTTTCTAAGAATTTTGATATATAATAATCCTATAATTTATTTTCATTTTATTTTTCTAAAATAATTTTGTTCGTGGGTTATTTTAAAAAAGGAAAGGTACTATTTCTTTTGGGCCAAATCTGGCCTGATCGCCCCATATCTGGAATCGCGGGATTCGCGATCCCTGCTGCCCCTCATCCAAGCCTTCCTCCCCCACGATAAAGCCCGACCCCCGCCGCCCATTCCCGCCCCAGCTCGCCCCGCTCCACGCCCCAGCGCCGCCTGCCGCCCGCCGTTGCCGCCTCTTCGGCCATCCCTGCCGCCACCCGCCACCACAGCCCCCCTCGCTCTGCCGCCCCTGCCCGTCCCCTCGCCTCGCCCGGAGGACCACTGGAGCAACGCCGGAAGCGCTGCCCGAGCCCAACATCGCCGGACCACCATTATAGTGAGCTCCATCTTCTTCTTAAAAAAACAGTTTTGTTTCAGAATAGTTTCAAACTTAGAAATTCAATAGTTAATTATCTACGAGGTATTTTTGAGTGATTCCAATTGCATTAGATCAAAAAACTTATGAATTTTCTGTTAGTGCATTTGGATTTCATATTTGGGTCAGGTCACTACAGGAAGCAGGGCGACAGCGGTGGCACGGGTCGGCGTGGCTAGGCGGGGCCAGGCGAGGTGGCATCTGTGGCAAGGGCGGCGGTTAGCAAGCCGCAGCAGCGAGCTCGCACAGGCAGGGGCGACTGCGGCTGGTCGGCGAGTGTTGGACGGTTGTGCACACGGGCTCGCGGCCAAGACGGCGTGTGAGGCGAATAGGGGAGCGAGGCAGGAGGTGTTCGTCACAGGTGGCGCGCGAGGACCTAACGGGCATCTCCAGCGACCAAACGTACGGCCGAGGACACCGTTCATACCGGTGCATCGGTGCACATCTAGCAGAGCAAGCAGCTGCGGCACAGGTGGCCTACGACGGCGATTAGCAGAGGCGATGACAGGAGTTGGATGTCAGGGGGCACGGTGCTACGGCGCGTGAGCAGCGAATGAATGGCTTTGATCGCATCACATGAGTGCCTTGGGCACGTTCCTGTGCTCAGGTGGCCACGACCACGACGGAACGGAGCACCACGCCAGAGCAGAGCTCTGGTAATAGTGGCGTGGCATGGGGAGTGAGCTACGGGCAGCAGGGAAGAGAGGGAAGGAGGAGTGGGGCTCACAGTGATCCCGTAGGGGTGCATAGTGGGCTCGGGGATGGCTTGCCGGAGCCGGAGCTGACCGGATCGAAGGCGGCAGTGGCGGACGACGCCGAGGAAGAAGAGGCCGAGGCGACGAAGTTGGGGATCTAGCGTCTCGATCCAAAGGCGAGGTCGATGAGGGTGAACGTAGGGAGGCCGCAGGACTCCTTGGAATGGTGGGAGGACGACGGTGGTCGCGTCGATTACGGCGGCGAGGGCGTTCAATGAGCGGCAGAGAAGGGGATGTGGGGGAGCAAGGCCAGAGGAGTAGAGAGGAGAGCAGCGCGAGGGGGAAAGTGGTGGGAGCTAGGGTTCGTGCGCCGCGGGGACAAGGTATAACCGCCGGGGGCGTGGATGGGCGCCACGGCGACGACCTCAGCCGTGGCGGCCATCGCCGGTGCCCACGTATCCCCCGTGAACAGAGGAGGGAGGGGGTGGCGTTGGTGGGCTGGCCTGGCTCGGCTAGTGAGGCCAGCTGGGCCATTTGGCCTGGGGGAGGGGGGGTTTTCTTTTTTACTTTATTTCTTTGTTTGTGTTTTGTTTTTCTTTTTAATTATTTCTGTTTTCAATTTAGTTTCTTCTGTCTTTAGTTTTATAAATTATAATTTTAGCATCTAAAATAGTTGTACTAACTAGCCCACTTCCACAAAAGGTTTAACATCTTAACAAAATAGTTTTATATTTGTTTATTAATTAAAAGCATTTAACAATTGTTTTTAGCCACTGTTATATTCACAAAAGGGCATTTAAATACTTTACCGAAGTGTTGGGTTACCACCATAATTGGTTATGGAATATTTACCACATTTTGAACATTTTTGTTTGCGTGTTTGAGAAATTTAAATTTTGGACTTTAATTTGAACTTGAATTTGAATTGCGATTTGGATCAAGTGAGAATTAGCAACAGTAAACGTGATGACGTGTCATCATTAGCACGAGATTACTGTAGCTCAATTATCCGGGCGTTACAATGTGCCAACTCTAATTTCAAAATAAATTCCTCTTTTGTGTGCCTATACCGCTCATGAAGCGGCGAGGGGTGGCTAATATTTTTCATGCAAGATGTGTTATTCTCAATATGATTGTTTATTCACTTGTCATTGCACGAGAGTATGGCAGTAATATGGATTCCTGCTACCTCTTGAGCTTGCGTTGTATTCCCTCGAAGAGGAAAGGGAGATGCAGCACAGTAGCGTAAGTATTTCCCTCAGTTTTTGAGAACCAAGGTATCGATCCAGTACGAGACCACGCGCGAGTCCCTCGCACCTGCACAAACAAATAAGAACTTCGCAGCCAACGCGATAAGGGGTTGTCAATCCCTTTACGGTCACTTATGAGAGTGAGATCTGATAGAGATGATACTTTATATTTTTGGTATTTTTGGTTTAATAAAACAGCAAATAAAAAGCGGTAAAGTGAAGTAGATGTGGATTGATATGTTGAGAATAGACCCGGGGGCCATAGTTTTCTCTAGTGGCTTCTCTCATGATAGCGATATTCTACGATGGCTAAACAAATTACTATCGAGCAATTGATAGAAAAGCGAATAATTATGAGACTATCTAGGCATGATCATTGTATATAGGCATCACGTCCAAGACAAGTAGACCGAAACGATTCTGCATCTACTACTATTACTCCACACATCGACCGCTATCCAGCATGCATCTAGTGTATTGAGTTCATAAGAACAGAGTAACGCCTTAAGCAAGACCACATGATGTAGAGGGATAAACTCAAGCAATATGATGAAAACCCCATCTTTTTATCCTCGATGGCAACAATCCAATACGTGCCTTGCTGCCCCTACTGTCACTGGGAAAGGACACCGCAAGATTGAACCCAAAGCCAAGCACTTCTCCCATTGCAAGAACTATAGATCTAGTAGGCCAAACCAAACTGATAATTCGAAGAGACTTGCAAGGATATTATGAGCACACATAAAAAGTTCAGAGAAGAACCAAATATCTTTCATAGATAACCTTGATCATAAACTCACAATTCATCGGATCTCGACAAACACACCGCAAAAAGAGATTACATCGAATAGATCTCCTCGAAGACTAAGGAGAACTTTGTATTGAGATCCAAAGAGAGAGAAGAAGCCATCTAGATACTAGCTATGGACCCGAAGGTCTGTGGTAAACTACTCACAACTCATGGTGAGGGCGATGATGATGATGATTAAGGCCTCCGTGGTGGATCCCCCTCCGGTGGAGCTCCGAAACAGGCTCCAAGATGGGATCTCCATGGGAACAGAAGCTACAGCGGTGGAATTAGGGTTTTCTCTCTGCGTATGGAGTTTCTAGGGTACATGGATATATATAGGAAGAAGGAGGGCACCGGGGGCCACACGAGGCAGCCTCGAGGCAGGGGCGCGCCCTGGGAAGGGGGGGCGCGCCCCCACCCTCGAGGGCAGCCCCTCTGTCCCCTGATTTGGCCCCGAAGTTTCCCGTGCGTGATTTTCTCCAAAAATATCTCTCGCGAAGGTTCCATTCCGTTTGGACTCCGTTTGATATTCCTTTTTTGCAAATCCTGAAATAGGCAAAAACATCAATCTGGACTGGGCCTTTGGGTTAGTAGGTTAGTCCCAAAAATGATATAAAAGTGAATGATAAAGCCCATTAAACATCCAAGACTTCATAAATAATAGCATGGAACAATAAAAAATTATAGATACGTTGGAGACGTATCAATTCCTAGTCCCGAAATGAAAAAGAAATTTACTTTATGTTGTCAAATAATAAATTCCTTGGAAAGTGTTTGTTTGGAGGGCACCCGTGGATACAGATAAGCCATGGATTGTGAAAGAATGGTGGACAAAGGTATATACTTTATTTTCTGTTTGGGAACCGCCTATGATATATCTAGCATGGAAGGTGTTGGAAACTCTAAGTCTTTTTATTTGACGGGAAAAGTATACCTCCCAAAAGTTTTATCTCCCAATTTTTAAGCTTTGAGCTCTAGCACCTCTACAAATCCCTACTTCCCTCTACAAATAGCCTATCTTTTATTTATGCAATTTTTATTTATTTTCATTTGAGTCTCCATCTTCCCTTATAAAGCACCAACTACGGAACACTATTATCACACTTGAGCACTGGATGCAGCTAATATTTGGATGTGTTGCATGAATGGATCAATGAATGAGCATAATGGGCTAGGGATAAGTTGCTTCAGTGTTGATATTTTGAAAAGACATGAATGTTTGTTGGTATGCTTGAGTATTAAAGTCTTCATGCCAAAACTAGACTATTGCTTTGAATCATATAAAAGTACAAATGTCCATGCTGCAAAAGAAAATAATATGTGATGAACATGATAGGCAACATTCCACATCGAAAATTCTGTTTTTATCATTTACCTACTCGAGGATGAGCAGGAATTAAGCATGGCGATGCTGATACGTCTCCAACGTATCTATAATTTGATTGTTCCATGCTGTTATATTATCATTCTTGGATGTTTTACAATCATTTTATAATCATTTTATATCATTTCTTGGGACTAACCTGTTGACATACTGCCCAATGCCAGTTGATGTTTTTTGCTTGTTTTTTACATCACAGAAAATCAATACCAAATGAAGTCCAAATGCAACGAAACTTTTTGGAGAATTTTTTCGGGCCGGAAGACACAACATGGGCTGAAGAAGTACTAGAGGGGGCTCCGCGGGGAGCAAAACCCACCAGGGTGCGCCTGAGCCCCCTGGCGCGCCCTGGTGGGTTGTGCCCACCTCGGTGGCCTCTCGCACCACCTATTCGCTCTATAAATACTCCAATATTCTAGAAACCCTAGGGGAGTCGACCAAATTTTATTCCAACCGCCGCAAGTTCCAGAAACACGAGATCCAATCTAGAGCCCTGTTCCGGCACTCTGCTGGAGGGGAACACGATCACGAAGGGGTTCTTAATCCTCATTGGTGCCTCTCCGATGATGCGTGAGTAGTTTACCACAGACCTACGGGTCCGTTGGCAGTAGGTAGTTGGCTTCTTCTCTCTTTGTATCTCAATACAATGGTCTCTTAGAGATCCATTTTATGTAATGATTTTTGGCGGTGTGTTTGTTGGGATCCGATGAATTGTGAGTTTATGATCAGATTTGCCTTGATTTAATATCCATTCTTTATTATTATAGCCTCATATTTCTTCTCCGATATTTTAGTTTTGTTTGGCCAACTTGATCTATTTATCTTGCAATGGCAAGAGGTCCTTTGTAACGGGTTCGATCTTGCGGTGTCCTTTCCGAGTGACAGAAGGGGCAGCAAGGCACACATGTATCATCGCTGTTAAGGATAAAAGGATGGGGTCTATTCCTACATGAATAGATCTTGTCTACATCATGTCATCGTTCTTATTGCATTACTCCATTTTTTCATGAACTTAATACACTAGATGCATGCTGGATAGCGGTCGATGTGTGGCGTAATAGTAGTACATGCTGGAAGGAGTCGGTCTACTAATCTTGGATGTGATGTCTATATACATTATCATTGTCTTTGATATCGTCACAATTATTTGCTCTTCTATCAATCGCCGAACAGTAATTTGTCTACCCACCGTTGCTATTTTTCTCGAGAGAAGCCAGTAGTGAAATCTATGGCCCCCGGGTCTATTTTCCTATCATATACTTTCATATCTATATTGACATTGCCTTTTCCATTATTTGCAACTTTTATTTCCAGATCTATATTATCAAAAAAACCAAAATACCTTATTGCTTTTTATTTGTCGTTCTTCAGTTTGCATCTATCAATCTACCTATTTACCAATCTTTTACCCGGGAGGGATTGACAACCACTCTACACATCGGGTTGCAAGTATTTGTTATTTGTGTGCAGGTACCGTTTACAGAGTGTTGCTTGGTTCTCCTACTGGTTCGATAACCTTGGTCTCATCACTGAGGGAAATACCTACCATGGTTGTGCTGCATCATCCCTTCCTCTTTGGGGAAATACCGACGTAGCTTCAAGCGACATCAAGGCCGCACTTTATCCTTGCCATAACGGTGAGATGGGGTAGCGGGGTGTTTGGCCTCGTCAGCTTCTCTGTCCCACCCTCTAGGGGGACGGTCCGGCTATTCGGTGCATGTGTGTGCTGGACGCGTTGGCTATACGGCCTCGTCATCGAATTATGGCAGTAATCGTCACTCGGATAACTTTTGATTAGCCGTTCGTGGCCGTACCCTTCTTCGACGGCTAGGAATTTAGTCCATCAATCGTTGAGGGTATCCTGCTCAGCCTTGATTCTGTGTTTTTGTTTCTTCAGGCTGCCGGCGGTGGCTACAAGCCTTCGCTTGAACCATTCCTGCTCCCACGGGCCTTCATGGACGATCAAATCTTCATCCCCGAGACTTGCCTCCTCTTTAGAGGATGGGAGGTAGTTGCTATCTTCGGAGTCCTTGAGGTCTTCTGGATTGAATGAGTCCTCCCGCCCCATAGGGTCATCCTGCTGATGTTCGCCGGCTGCTGCTCCGGTGAGGTCATCTGTATTATTTACGATACTGTTTTCCGTGGAATCTGCGTTGCTCGGGTGGCTTCGACGTGCCTTTGATCGACAATGCTGTCTACGACATTTGGGTGGCTCATCTCCGGGCTTGTTATTGTCTTGATTAGGAGTGTTATCACCGTCCTTGGGGGTGTCCGCCATGTAGATATCAAAGGTGGACGTGGCCGACCAGCGGCTGGTGACAGGGGGGGGGGGGCATCGGTGATAACCATAGCTCCGCTATCCTCGACCATGTATTTGGCGTTTTCCGAACTATAATCTAGCATGTCGGTTAAATCTTCGAGAGTGGTGTAACATCCGAAATTTTCAACTTGGAATATTTTACAATATTATCTAAGCATCTATGCATTTTGTTTGAATTGAGTGACATTTGAAATTCAGAGGCAACTGAATTTTATTTGACTTTGAATTCAAATTGGCATTTGAAATTTATTTCAAAAAGATCCCTCATAAATACTTGTGCAAAAGTATGACAGGAGCTAACATGACACTCTAAAAAGTCAAAAGAAATTAATGCCAAAACTTTTGAATTAAAATTGGAGTTGATTTGGAATTTTCAAAAAAAATATATAAAGTTTTTATTTAGCCTTTGAAAAATAGTTCATCTTGTAGGTTTGATATTTCTGAATTTTTTGATATATATATGTCCTATATAAAATATACTTTATTGCTCAGAATTTATTTTTCTTCTCTCTCTTTTCAAAATAAAAGCCAGCGCCCGGCGCCATCAAGGCCAACTGGCCCCACAGTGCCGAGGCCCACCGACGAGCCGAGCCAGCCGGCCAGCCCTAGCGCACCAGCCCCCGAGCCGCTCCAGATCAGTCGCCCAATCTCTTTCCCTCCCCTTTTCTCTCTCTGACCTGTGGGGCCCACGTGATCATCTTCCTCCCGCAACCACCCCGAATCACATACGCGTTCGGAGCAAGTTGCCGACCGCGATCTTCGTGGGATTGCGCTCCGAGTCCGCCCCCTCCTCCAAGTCTTTGCCCTATAAAGCACCCTTAATCTCCTCCCTCGATCCCCCTAAAACCGTACTCCAAATCCTGTCACCGCCACCGCCGTTCATCGCCGTTTCCGCCGTCGATGAGCCCTCATCGCCCCTCAACCTTCGGCCATCGGCCTAGCCTAACCACCCGCATCTTGCTGACATCTCTTCGTCTCCCAGGAATGACTGAAGCCGCTGCCACGAGCATCGTCGCCCGCCGCCGGAGTTGTAGATCACCAGGAGATCCGCCGAGCTCGTTCCACTCGCCTTCGTCATCTTCGACCATCACCGAGACCAGCTCGATGATGCCCTCGCTTCGCCGCATCTGCCTGCCGCCTCCGCCGCCTTCCCCGACCATCGGAGCACCTCCGCCACTGATGCTCGAGCTCACCTCGTTGTCGACCGTCGCTGTAAGCCGCCGGATTCCCTCCCTCGTCTAATCTAGTTTGTACAGCCTAGATTAGTCTGAGCGAAGGGTTAGGTTTATTTTTATTAGATCAGTTTTTCTTTGATTTAGGTTACGATTTAGATTGTTTGGTTTATTTTTTCTATTTAGTCTAGACTGCATGATCGGTTTTAATCTATTAATTGCACGTGCATGTCTTGCTAAGTTTCGCCTGAGCGTTAGATAACTGAGATCGCACCCCTTAAGCCGAATAGCACCCATATGTTTTTTTGCATTTTCGTTTCTGTTTCTAAAACACAAAGTTACAATCTTGTAAAATCTATTTCTCTTAGGTTATTTAGTATTTTATTCTGATTTTTTGCTCTAGTTTCAAAATTTCCTAAAGTTTCTGTAGAAATCAATTTTGGCCATGTTTGAGATTTTTAAATATGATTTAGATGAATTTTGTTCAGAACACTATTTTTTCAATATCTTGAGCTAGGAATAATATCTTTCAATGATTCTTTTTTCTACTTATTTCTTATGACCTTGTTTATCAGTAGATTTAGTTTGGTGAATTTTGGTTTTATTAAAATTAGTTTATCAGAAAACAGTACTGTTTTCTATTTATTGGTTGTTGCACTATTTCTTTTACATTAAATTGTTTTAAATTAGTTTCTTTTGTTATTTTTTTAGTTCTGATTAGTTTATGTCGTGTTAATAGTCGAACTTTTATTTGTAGGAAATGTTTTAGTATTTTATTTCTTTTTTCTTACTAGAAAACTTGTATTGGGCATAAAAGGAGTTCTATAATAGCTTTTAATCCGATTCTTTTGGCATAAAAATTATTTGTTGTTTTCCTTTCTGTTGTTTAACAAAAACCTTATTTTGTCCCGTTGAAGAAAGTTTTAGTAGTAGAAGACTATTTTTATAGGTTGTTTCACTTGTAGTAAAAACCTTGCATTGGTTTATATGACTTTCTTTCGTTTTGTCTTTGGATCTCATTGTGTGTTATATTGTTTGCCATTTACTAAGTTTTACTTGCTGTTATGTTAGTATATTGTATGATAGTGTGCTTATTATGTTTTGTTTGTTTCGATAGAGTACCCAGAGTGCGTGGCTTGTTACTACGAGTTGCTAGCTTTCGAAGATCTTCAACAAGGCAAGTCTTTGATCATGAAATTTTACTACCTATGTTTTATTGCGTTAGTTGATATCCTCCCCACCATGCATGTAGTAGGAAAAATTGAAGTTATGTTCTTGAGTAGTATCATGTGGTAGGTGTGGGGACCTCGACTCAAGAGTCGAGGTCACCGGATGCACGTGTACAGTGATCCCAGAGATCAATGCTCACTGAACACAGAGAAGCTGAATAACAAGAGTCTTACATCCATACATACCGTTTTACACAAATTATGACCATTATGGCCAAGTATTACATAGATAGAGCCTCATGGGTTGAATAGCAAATAAACTTGAATAGCGGAAGTCTTCGTAGATAAGTAGAACCCATGCCATCTGCCTTAACTCTACAGGCATTCTGACTGGGAAAGCATCCTAGTTCGCATGTTCGTCTCCATGGAATTCTTCTTCAAATTCCTGCTCCTCCATGCCTGGCCAATTAAATAACCAGTGGCAAGCCAATGAGTACTTTGAATGTACTCGCAAGCAACCCATGATTTGGTTCAACGTAACAATGCAAGTTGTATAACAATAAGCAACCTAGCTACAAGCTAGCTAAGTTATTCTACCATTGTAAAACATGCATCAATGTACTTGGGTAACCTCGAGGACAGGTTACATATATCAACATAAATAAGGTTCAAATCATATCTGGTTCTTTCAACGAGTCAAGTCACCACCTTGACTCAACACACACACACTTTCATCGAGATTGTAAAATTCCGGACATAGTTTAAGTAGCACCTCCCAACTGTCCAT
Source organism: Secale cereale (assembly GCA_902687465.1). NCBI lineage: Eukaryota > Viridiplantae > Streptophyta > Magnoliopsida > Poales > Poaceae > Secale > Secale cereale. The sequence continues at coordinate 543,724,184 of LR738711.1, forward strand.
GACCGTGGACACGTCTATTCGAATAGTTTTACACTCTGCAGAGGTTGCACACTTTACCCACAAGATCCGGGAAGCTTTCGTGTCACCCACGATCCCGCAGTACCTCAAGTACTCGAGGGAAGCACCCGGTCATTACCTTTCCCTAGACGACACTAACATAGGGTCCACTCATTGGTGCACGACCCTCGTGTATAAACGATAGATCATGGGTCTTGCCCTTTTTACAATGTCACGCATACATGAAGGGACCAATGGTGTGCCCGGTGCCCTGTAAAAACAGTCATGGTCGCCTATCCAAGCACGACCCCATCCCGGGAGTGACCTCAAGTCTCCCCCATCACTAGTGATGTGGGCACCATGCTAGTATCAGCCTAAGTAATCAATAATGCCCCATCCCATAAGGGGTAGAGTGGTTGCACATGTTTGGTTGGGACGGTAATCACACATAAATCTAATCCATCATTTTACCCACACACGAGAACTTTCTTTGGTACACCATTTCTTCCTCAAGTGGTGACCTTAACTCAACAACACCCTCGGGCATTAGGGGCACCGGATGGGGTTTTCGAAAAGAATGCAACCACGAAGGATTCATGGTACATATGCATCATCATGTATCAACAACTAACCCTTTGTCATATCATCTATGCACATGGTAAGGATCATGAGTAGGTGTATGCATCATGTGGTGGCTGATGACCCACAACCGTAAGGGATCTATTGCAGCGTTTTCGATAAGTAAGAGTGTCGAACCCAACGAGGAGCAGAAGGTATTGATAAGCGATTCTGAGCAAGAATTTACTGCAAGCACTGAAAGATAACTTTTAGGGGTTTTCTCGGTATAAGCAACATGAAAGTAGAAGCAAGTAATGTAAAAGATACTGAGAGTAACAAGTGGCCCAATCCTTTCTTAGCAAAGGAGAGGCCTAGCAACTGAACTTATAAAGACTAAAGCGTTCCTGAGGACACACGGGAGAGGTAGTCATGTGCTTTCACCATATTCCGTATCGTTACTATGTTATGTGTTGATAAGTGTTGAGTGGGTGGATCTATGCTAGTGCACTCTCTAGACTAAGATGAATGCACTCTTATGATTAAACACCTTGCAAGCATCCACAAATACAAGATATAATTTAAGGCAAAAGCCTAACCATAGCAATACGATCGAGATCCATTATTCCCTTATGCAAAAGCGTGCGAACTGGGGTTCAGGTTTCTGTCACTCCGGCAACCCACCATAAGCATTCTTTATGCACAATGTATTCTCCTAGGTCCTTAATAAGGCGAAGTGTTGGGTGTTCGACTCACACAACACCACTAGTAGAATGACAACACAACTTAAGTATCAAACAATACATATTACTTCAACAGCATATGACTACTAACAACAAGACTTTCCCCATGCCCTCAAGAACTAAGGTAACTACTCACGAGACATAAAAGAGATCATGATCAGTGGGGATAAATATGTGATAAACAATCTAGACATAATAATATTTCTCCAACAAAACTCAATAGCATTCACCACAAAGTAGTAATCAACACCGATGGAGTAGAGAGGATAGGTAGTACGAGTTACAACACGAGTTGCGATTGTAAGATGAGATTTGGATGAAGATGAAGATGGTGCTGGTGTTGGGGATGATGTTGATGATGATCTCGATGATGCCCGTGACGATGGTGATGACGATGGCGACGATATCCCCTTCCGGGAGGTGATCTCCCCGGCGGAATCTGCCCGCCGGAGATGCCCTTTTCTTCTCCGTAGGTTTCCGCCTCGGAGCGGCGGCGGAACTCCGTAAAAAGTCTTCTTTTTAGGGTTTTCAGAGAACGGAGAGTATATAGGGAAAAGGGGGCATCCAGAGGTGGGCCAGGGGCTCTAGGCGCCCCCCCGGCGCGGCCAGGGGGGGCGCCCCCAGGTCGCCTGGGCACCCTATGGCCCCCCTCTGGCTCCCCTTTTGCGTGTCTTCGTGATTCATCTGAAAAATATCTCCCGTCAATTTTCAGGTAATTTGGAGGTATTCTTCTTCAGCAACTCAGCGTCCACTTTTTACTGCTGAATCCTGCGTCTGCTGTTCCGGCATCGGAGAGTTTGCAAACTGTGTAAAATAGACCAAAACAACATAAGAACATCACCGTAACGTGAAATATATCAATGAATAAGGATAAATTATGATACAAAATAGTGATGCATTTTGGACGTATCAACACCCCCAAGCTTAGACCTCGCTTGTCCCCAAGCGAATATGAACTCGGTAAACCTGTCCACAAGTTTAGAGAGTGAAGTGTCAATAAATAGAATACGGACAAGAAGCATCATATTTTCTTTACCAACTCAAATATCCTCAACAGCAATCTTCAACTCATAAGGCCCTTATGAAAGAGTGATAACACTTATATTCAAAAGTAGGGCTAAGGAAACTCATTATATCATGGCAAACATGTCCTTTGGTCAAAGAACAACAATATATTTAACTTTTGCTCTTATATTTGATGAGATCAATTGAAGCTTTTTGAAAATAACATGTTAATAGGCAAGAAGTGAAAGTGTTAACACAAAGGAAGATGTTTGCCTTAGCTGGGCATGACAAACAACTTACTTATCGAATGATAATGTCAACAAGGATATGATATGACAAATCTTAATGCAACTTTATATGAATGAATCCTTATCAACATCAAACGTCTGCTCTCTTTGAGAAATAGAAGGAAGTAGAAGTAACTGACTCAACTTAAAATTAAAAGATAGGCCCTGCTCTAGGGTAGTAGGGAAAACTCATGTGCCATCCTCAAATCAAACAGAATGAAAACAAGTTTTTAGGGGTGCATGATTTGTCAACGAATGCTAATAGATAACTCAATTGCTTTTTGAGCTGGACAAGTTTCGAGGAATGGCTCCCCGCACGAGGATGATAACATCCTCTTATTCTCCTTTGTTTATCACTGCCAAAGTTTTCTGATTTCTCATGAACAAAGCGTGAAGGAGGGTTTGTTTGTTATATTATTTTTAAGCCGGGCGCACTCTATGCCAGCTCCTTCTCGTATTATGGGTTTGCACATTATACATGCAATCCCGGGGTGAAGCTTGTCCAACTCAAAAAGACTATGAATTAGCTATTACTTCCTCATGAGCTAAAATAGAGGCACACAATAAAAGATTTTGAACATTTAAGGATAACACATAAATTATATACTTTTAGGAGGTGGCAGTGGAATACCACGAGTAGGTAGGTATGGTGGACTCATATGGAAGGTATTGGCTTAAGGGTATGGATGCACAAGCAGAATACCGCTTAGTACAGAGTTAGGCTAGCAAAGGTTTTGAAAGAACAGACAATTGATGATGACTAAGATGCAAAGCAATATAAAGCATGAACATTGAAATAAGCATAACACATCAAGTTGTCTTCCTTGTGAGCATAACACTTCAAGCATAATAACATAAAGGTTTTGGCTATGTTGATACTTTAAGAAAATCATGCTTGTTGTTATGACCAAAGCTATGTTTGCCAAGATTAAATAAAGTTTCATAGCCATACCTGACATAAGGTCAATACTCCCCATAAGAATCATCATATAAGGTCGATTGCGTGAAGAGAATACCGAGTGCAGCAAAAGGAACCAATAAACTTCTCATTAATATTCCATCATGGACGACTCCACACTCACGTATACAATTCTTCACCGAAGGAGTGACAGACCTCAATGCACACACCTATCTCATATAATAACCTCCCTAGACATGATACGACTCTACTTGACTCTAAAAGACAAAAGGTAAAGATAAAGATACCGGGCACTCCCCCAAGCTTGGAACAAGCCAAGGGAATGCCATTACCCCAGGAGATTTCACTCATCATCCTTGTTGGCGTTAATCACGTAGTCCTTGGCGAAACGCTTCCATGGATATCTTGCTAAAGTCTCATATGAGAGGCTCATCTCCTGAATCCTGCATTCAGCACCCATACTCATGCACATAAACCTTAGTTCATACTCACAGTTCTGGTTATGTAGATCATTAATTTGCCCTTGGAGCTCTATAATTCTTTCTTCAGACGCGGTGATTCTTTCCCACATCTCCTTCATCTCCTTCAAGAAGTAGTTCTTCAGCTCGTTGGTGATGTCAAAGTTAGCTTCAACACCACGCTCGATCATCTTCTTGTACTCGAAGACTTCTTGCTCCACTTCTTCCAGCCTGGCCTGGATGCTCCCTTCCTTGATAGGTCCCTTCAGATCTTCTTGATGAAGGACACCGTCCTCCATCCGAACAACCTGAGGGTGCTTCTTCACCTCAGCGAGGTAGGGGTTGATGACGATGACGACGAACTTGTCCTTGGGGGAACTTGGAGAAGCCATGGCACCTAAATTCAGCTGAAAGATTCCCTGGCAGAAACAGATCGAAGAGAAAACACGCGAAATCGCAAGATACGTTGCCGGAACAATCCGGGCAAATATATAGGAAAAAATTATGCACAGAAAGGAAGGTAACGGACCAAAGCGGGGTCGGAGACGGGCTCCGGGGTGTCCAGGCGGCCTGCCGGCGCGGCCCAGGGGGGGGGGGGCGCCAGGCGGGCGCCTGGACTCCCTGGAGGTCGTCTCCGGCTCCACTTAGACTCGGAATTTTACTAATTTTGCAGAAACTCGTAATACGGAACTTTTATGGCAGTTCGCGATGTTTCCTTACCGTACTACATACCTTTCTTTATTCTGCTTCTGCTGGCGTCTGAAACAGGGCTGCAACATGTTCTTCATGGTTTGTTGTGTATATTATATTCACATCAACATTGACAGGGTCTCCTGCTATGTAATGTTTAAGTCTTTGCCCATTCACAACTTGAGGTTTGGTGCCTTCAAAATTGTTAATCTTAATTGCACCAGACCGATAAACTTCTTCAATATGAAATGGTCCTTCCCACCTGGAAAGTAGTTTACCTGGAGAAAACCTGAAACGGGATCTAAACAACAAAACTTTATCGCCAACATTACATTCACGTTTCAGAATCTTCCTATCATGCCACTTTTTTACCTTTTCCTTGAACATTTTAGCGCTCTCGTAAGCTTCACTTCTCCATTCATCTAGAGAAGTTAAGTTCATGAGACGCTTCTCACCAGCTAGTTTTGGGTCAGCGTTAAGCTCTCTAACAGCCCAGAAAGCTTTGTGCTCTAACTCTAATGGCAAATGGCAAGCCTTGCCATACACCATCTTATAGGGAGACATGCCCATGGGGTTTTTGTAAGCAGTTCTATATGCCCACAAAGCATCTCCTAACTTGTTTGACCAATCCTTCCTATTTCTGTTTACTGTTTTCTGCAAGATCAACTTAATCTCTCTATTGGTGAGCTCAACTTGCCCACTAGTTTGAGGATGATATGGTGAAGCAATTCTATGATTAACATCGTATTTGGCCAAAGCTTTTCTAAAAGCTCCGTGCATGAAGTGTGATCCCCCATCAGTCATGAGATACCTTGGTACACCAAACCTGGGAAATATTACATCTTTAAGCATTTTCAAAGATGTCTTGTGATCAGCACTTTCAGTGGGGATTGCTTCAACCCACTTGGTCACATAATCAACAGCTACTAAAATGTGAGTGTACTTGTGCGAAGAAGGAAAAGGACCCATAAAATCAAAACCCCAACAATCGAAAGGTTCAATCACTAGTGAGTAATTCATAGGCATCTCATTCCTTCTACTAATGTTACCAACTCTCTGACATTTATCACAGGCTAAAACATAATTTCTAGCATCTTTAAAGAGAGTAGGCCAATAAAAACCTGATTGAAGAACCTTATGTGCAGTCCTCTCACCGGCATGATGTCCTCCATAGGGACTATCATGACACCGTCTGAGAATGTCCTTCTGCTCATGTTCCGGAATGCATCTTCTCACGATCCCGTCGGGACCTTCTTTGAAAAGATGTGGGTCATCCCAAAAGTAGTGCCTCAAATCATGAAAGAACTTCTTCCTTTGCTGAAATGTTAGACCTGGGGGCAAATACTTTGCAACAATAAAATTAGCATAATCTGCATACCAAGGATCGGAAAGAGATTGTACTTTTACAATGGCAAGTTGCTCGTCTGGAAAACTATCGTTAACTGGGATGGGGTCATGCGGTATATCTTCCATCCTTGAAAGATTGTCCGCCACCGGATTGTCTTCCCCTTTCCTATCAACAATCTGCAAATCAAATTCTTGAAGAAGGAGTACCCATCTGATAAGCCTTGGCTTGGCATCCTTCTTTGTCATAAGATACTTGATGGCAGCATGATTAGTATGAATAATAACTTTGGAATCAACAATATACTGCCTAAACTTATCACAAGCAAAAACTACAGCTAAGAATTCCTTCTCAGTAGTAGCATAATTTCTTTGAGCACTATCAAGGGTTTTACTAGCATAATGTATAACATTCAATTTCTTATCAACTCTTTGTCCTAAAACAGCTCCAACAGCAAAATCACTTGCATCACACATAATCTCAAAAGGTAAATTCCAGTCAGGTGGTTGTACTATAGGAGCAGTTATTAAAGCTTTCTTAAGCACTTCAAAAGCTTCCTTACAATTTTCATCAAATACAAAAGGAACATCCTTCTGGAGAAGATTAGTGAGGGGTCTCGAGATTTTAGAAAAGTCTTTAATAAATCTTCTATAAAAACCTGCATGACCGAGAAAACTACGAATACCTTTGATGTCCCTTGGATAGGGCATCCTCTCAATAGCTTCGATCTTGGCCTTGTCCACTTCAATTCCCCTTTCGGAAATCTTGTGGCCAAGAACAATTCCTTCATTAACCATAAAGTGGCACTTTTCCCAGTTGAGTACCAAATTTGTCTCCTCGCATCTCTGCAAAACTTTATTAAGGTTGTGAAGACAATGGTCAAAAGAAGTTCCATAGACGGAGAAATCGTCCATGAAGACTTCCATAATATCCCCGCAGAAACCATGAAAGATAGCAGACATACACCTTTGAAAAGTAGCAGGGGCATTACATAAACCAAAAGGCATACGCCTGTAAGCATAAGTACCAAAGGGACAAGTAAAAGTGGTCTTCTCTTGATCGACAGTGTTAACATGAATTTGAGAGAAGCCATAATAACCATCGAGATAACAAAAGTGGGTATTTTTGGATAACCTTTCAAGCATTTGGTCGATGAACGGCAACGGATAGTGATCCTTCCTGGTTGCCTTGTTCAACTTCCTGTAATCAATACACATTCTATATGCAATAATAATTCTCTGAGGTATTAATTCATTTTTATCATTAGGAACCACAGTTGTACCTCCTTTCTTAGGAACACAATGTACCGGACTTACCCACTTACTATCAGCTATAGGGTAGATAATACCTGCGTCTAGAAGCTTGAGAATCTCAGTTCTCACGACATCCATCATCTTCGGGTTCAACCGTCGTTGATGATCTACAACTGGTTTAGCATCAGGCTCAAGGTTGATAGTATGTTGACAGATAGATGGACTAATCCCCTTAAGGTCATCAAGGGTGTAGCCAATTGCGCCTCGGTGTTTACGAAGTACTTCCAATAATCGCTCCTCTTCATATCCTGAAAGGTTAGAATTGATAATAACAGGATATACTTTCTTTTCATCTAAATAAGCATACTTGCGCGTATCGGGAAGAGGTTTAAGATCGAACACCGGGTCTTCTTTCGGTTTTGATAAAATTCCCAAAGGTTCAACCGGAAGGTTGTGCTTCAGGATAGCAGGCTGCCTCAAGAATATTTCATCTAGTTCATTTCTTTCCTGCATATGAAAATCATTCTCGTGGTCCTCCATGTATTGCTGCAAAGGATCATTAGGGGGAATAGCAATAGAGGCAATACTTTCAATAATTTTATCATCACTAGGTAAATCAGTACCACGAGGCTGCTTAGAGAACTTAGAAAAATTAAATTCATATGGCTCACCATCGAATTCAACAGAAACTTTACCTTTCTTGCAATCTATTATAGCTCCACAAGTTCTAAGAAAAGGTCTACCAAAAATAATTGGACAAAAATTGTCCCTCTCTGAACCAAGTACTAGAAAGTCGGTAGGGTATTTTACCTTTCCACATAGGACTTCAACGTCCCTCACAATTCCGATAGGAGAGATAGTTGTTTTATTTGCAAGATGAATAGTAACATCAACTTCTGCAAGTTCACAAGGGGAAATCTCACCGATGATCTCTTCATAAAGTGAATAGGGGATAGCACTTGCACTCGATCCCAAATCGCATAGCCCATAATAATTGTGATCTCCTATTTTGACAGATACCACTGGAGTACCTGAAATTGGGCCTTTATTCTTGGCTGTGACAAGGTTAGTGGAAACAGCACAAAAATTTATATTGGAATCCAAAACATCATTAGTAGCAAGGTCTTTAATCAATGCAACTTGAGGATCGACCCTGATCTGGTCCTCAGGCTCATCAACTCTTCTCTCACTTTTATTTATTATGCCTGTCACAAGAGAGTGCTCCCTTATCCTCGTGGGAAAAAGGAGGCTTTTCATATATAACTGCAGGCAAAATAGGGTCAGCAACATAAATATCAATAGGTGGTTCTTTAAAAGGTTCATGGTGCTGGTCTCTCTTCTTTTTAAAAGAATCAACGTGAGAGGCAAAATTCTTACACAAATCAATCACTAGATGGGAATCAAGACCAATCTTAGAGCAAAAAGTATTGAAGTAATTAGTTTCCACATAGCTCTCAATATAATCATGTTCATAATTTATAGCGGGTTCAATACCTTTATCAATTTCCCAATCTTCAGTATTCCTCTGGATTCTTTCAAGGAGATCCCACCTTTCTTCAACACTCTTCTTCTGAAACACCCCACTAGAGGAGGCATCCAGCATCTCCTTATCCTGACGAGAAAGCCTGGCATAAAAATTTGTAAGTATAATTTCCTTGGGAAGCTTATCAATAGGGCATTTGAGCATTAGGGACTTCAATCTCCCCCAAGCTTGAGCAATGCTTTCTCCGTCACGAGACCTAAAGTTATAGATAAAATTCCTGTCTCGATGAATTTCATGAAGAGGATAAAACTTAGTATAAAAGAGAGACATAAGCTCCTGCCAGTCCAGCAAGTGTGAGTTATCGAGAAGCCCATACCAATCTAAAGCTTTATCTATAAGTGATACGACAAACAATTTCCTCATGACAAACTCCCTCGATACACCTGCAAGCTTAAATAATGAACATAATTGTGACAGATATAGCAAGTGTTCACCGGGATGTCTGTCTCCTGCGTAACGATTAGCCAAAACATAATCGATAATACCAGCTGGTACTCCCTCCGTTCCTAAATATAAGGTGTATTAGTTTTTCAAAAAGTCAAACGTAACCTATGTTTGACCAACTTTATAGCAAAATATATAAAGATTTACAACACTAAATATACAAAATATAAAAATATACTTCATGAGCAATCTAGTGATAATGGTTTGGTAGTCTAGACATTGATATTTTTGTCTATAAACTTGGTCAAAGTTAGACAATTTTGACTTTTTGAAAAAATAATACACCTTATATTAAGGAACAGAGGGAGTATTTTATAAGGCACAATTTCAGTAGGGGGAGGATCAACCACCACAGGTGTGGGGCGTCTTCCCGCAAGCAACGATCCAATAATAGGGTTGTCCATAAGGACAAGGAGCAGCAAATAGCAAAAATAAAAACAGAATTATAAAAAAACTTTCTTACCAGTTTCACTTTACCAATAGCGCTACGCTCCCCGGCAACAGCGCCAGAAAATGGTACTTGATGACCCACAACCGTAAGGGATCTATTGCAGCGTTTTCGATAAGTAAGAGTGTCGAACCCAACGAGGAGCAGAAGGTATTGATAAGCGATTCTGAGCAAGAATTTACTGCAAGCACTGAAAGATAACTTTTAGGGGTTTTCTTGGTATAAGCAACAGGAAAGTAGAAGCAAGTAATGTAAAAGGTACTAAGAGTAACAAGTGGCCCAATCCTTTCTTAGCAAAGGAGAGGCCTAGCAACTGAACTTATAAAGACTAAAGCGTTCCTGAGGACACACGGGAGAGGTAGTCATGTGCTTTCACCATATTCCGTATCGATACTATGTTATGTGTTGATAAGTGTTGAGTGGGTGGATCTATGCTAGTGCACTCTCTAGACTAAGATGAATGCACTCTTATGATTAAACACCTTGCAAGCATCCGCAAATACAAGATAGAATTTAAGGCAAAAGCCTAACCATAGCAATACGATCGAGGATCCATTATTCCCTTATGCAAAAGCGTGCGAACTGGGGTTCAGGTTTCTGTCACTCCGGCAACCCACCATAAGCATTCTTTATGCACAATGTATTCTCCTAGGTCCTTAATAAGGCGAAGTGTTGGGTGTTTGACTCACACAACACCACTAGTAGAATGACAACACAACTTAAGTATCAAACAACACATATTACTTCAACAGCATATGACTACTAACAACAAGACTTTCCCCATGCCCTCAAGAACTAAGGTAACTACTCACGAGACATAAAAGAGATCATGATCAGTGGGGATAAATATGTGATAAACAATCTAGACATAATAATATTTCTCCAACAAAACTCAATAGCATTCACCACAAAGTAGTAATCAACACCGATGGAGTAGAGAGGATAGGTAGTACGAGTTACAACATGAGTTGCGATTGTAAGATGAGATTTGGATGAAGATGAAGATGGTGCTGGTGTTGGGGATGATGTTGATGATGATCTCGATGATGCCCGTGACGATGGTGATGACGATGGCGACGATCTCCTCTTCCGGGAGGTGATCTCCCCGGCGTAATCTGCCCGCCGGAGATGCCCTTTTCTTCTCCGTAGGTTTCTGCCTCGGAGCGGCGGCAAAACTCCGTAAAAAGTCTTCTTTTTAGGGTTTTTGGAGAACGGAGAGTATATAGGAAAAAGGGGGCATCCGGAGGTGGGCCAGGGGCTCCAGGCGCCCCCCCGGCGCGGCCAGGGCGGGGGGGGGGGGGGGCGCCCCCAGGCCGCCTGGGCACCCTGTGGCCCCCCTCTGGCTCCCCTTTTGCGTGTCTTCGTGATTCATCTGAAAAATATCTCCCGTCAATTTTCAGGTAATTTGGAGGTATTCTTCTTCAGCAACTCAGCGTCCACTTTTTACTGCTGAATCCTGCGTCTGCTGTTCCGGCATCGGAGAGTTTGCAAACTGTGTAAAATAGACCAAAACAACATAAGAACATCACCGTAACGTGAAATATATCAATGAATAAGGATAAATTATGATACAAAATAGTGATGCATTTTGGACGTATCAGTGGCTCTCAACAAGTTTACCTCCGTCACTCTTTATCATCATGCAATCGGAAATAAAAGGGTTCCGAGGAACAAAAGGGGGTTTCATGGTCAAAGGGCTGCTTGCCTGGATTGGCTTGGTCTTCAAGGTCTTCAAATCCTTCCCCTCCTTCTTCTTCCGCAACTTCGTCAAACACGGTATCTAATCGTCGCAATAAATAACGGGAAAATAAGATAATAATAAAAACATAAAAATCAAAGTGCTCAGAAAAATGTCAACTTATTTTTATAAAATATTAGAGGGAAAACTAAGAGGGCAAAAATTCTTAGTTTGGGATTTGGAGTGACAGAATTGTGTACATGGATTTTTGAGCAGAGGTTTTAGTGTTCAAATTTAAATTTGAACAGAACAGAAAAGGTTCAGGAATATAGGTGAAAGTGATATCATTAAATAGGTTGGAATTTTACAAGTTTTTAGGAACTGGAATTATTTTATATGGATAAATATTTTATCCTGTAGATTTATTTGAAAAACCTACAGAAAAGAAAAGGAAAAGGGCTACTGTGCAACTGGGCCAGAACGGCCTCAGCGCACAGGCCCAGAGAGTTTTCGGCCCAGGCGAGCCGAGCGGCACGCGCGCGTCGGGTTTAAACCTGACGGGTGGGGCCTAGCGGCCAGTGGGAGAGAGAGCAGGCGAGGGGGATGGTAGGCTGACAGGCGGGGCCTGCCTGTCATCCCTAACCCCCATCCAGAGGGCCGGCGAGCTCACCGTCGGCGATTCAGGGCACAGTAGGGCGAGCTAAGGGCAGGGACGGAGTCAGCGTGAATTCGCCGTTCGGGTGGTGGTGGAGGCAGTCGCCGGAGTGGTCGGATTCGCCGGCGACGAGGTTGCACGGCGGAGAGGCGTCGGGTGGTGGTTGCTCCGTCCGTTTCCGACTGCACCAGAGAGGGGAAAGAGAGGGGAAATGGTCAGTGAGGCTCGGCGGTTTCAGATCGAAGCTCAGGGATAGCGGGGACGGCCTGTACCGAGCGGACGACGGCGAGCCGCCGCGGCGGAGCTCGAGCTCGATCTCAAGCTCGAGAGCTTTTGGGAGAGAGCTGGGAGTGTAGGGGGGCGCTTGAGTGAGCTCAGAGGCGAGTGATGGAGAGGAGAGGGCTCGGGGAGGCCTTTATATAGGCGGGCGGCGGTACACCAAGGAGGTGTGCGCCGGCAAGCTCGTTGTGGTCGCTACAGGCCACGGGGGATCGCCGGGGCGTGTTTGGGGGTGCTTGTGGGTGTGGTTCACGTCCAGAGGGGGGAAGAGAAGGAGCGGGGGAAGGCTCCAGAGGCTCGCGCGTGTGAGGCCGGAGATTGGAGCTCGCGGGCGGCCGACGCACGTGCGAGGGATACCACACGAGGGAGAAGGAGGACGGGGCCGACCGGCTGCCGTGTCGTGGAAGTCGAGGCGACCTCGAGAGACACGATGCCGTTGCCCTAGGTGGTCGGGCGCCTCGGGAAGGTCGCAGCTACAGTGCGGGAGCGCACTGTAGCGCGCTCCAGAGCGCCCGTATGGCGGGCATGACCGTGTCCCACGCGCTCTGGGCGCGACCACCGTGTCCATTGGCTCTAGGGGTAAGTAAATAATGCGGGAGGGGCATTGGATGCGAAGGAGAGCTTCTAGAAGAAGAGAGGGCTAAGAGAGAATGGTGAAAACTACTGTCCAGAATGTAAATTGGGGTTTTACCCCTACTCAATCATTGAGCTGAGGCCAGGGGAGAGTTACTGGAGGTAGGAGAGGACTAGGAGGAGTTGTGGTAAGAAGTTGGGCTCAAGGAGAACAAGGAAAGAGGTGAAAGTGCTAACTTTCGAAAATCACCAGAAGGTGTTTGATGTGGTTTTGAGCAATCAAATGATTTCCACTAGACATGAGACGTAACAGGATCAAATGGTATATAAACATAGGGTGTTCCACCAAGTTTGGGCTCATTTGAAGAAACTTGCCAAAGTAACTTTGGTGAACCCTAGAAATCAACAGAAATGGATTTACCAAGTTTAAGTTAAGCAAATCATCCCTCCTTGATTCACCACTTGGTTTAGTGTCATCATTTGGGATTATGATCATGCCCACAAAGTTTGAAGCCTCAAGTAAAAAGTTGGTAATGTAAAGTTGTTCAAATTTGAATCTGAACAAAAATGGTTTTCGGGTACTCTGATCAAGTTACCCTTCTCCAAAACTTGTGCCATTTGGTCTAGATGCATTATTAGAGCATTCTAGCATGTGTACCAAGTTTGAGAGCATTTGGACAAGTTTGGCAATGTAAAGTTGCTCAAACTTCAAAAATGGACAGAATGGTTTTGAGGGGTTTTGATGAGGTTTTAGTGCTTCCCAAGGCATGGGGCTTGGCAAGATCATCAAATATGTCATATATGACATTATAGAATTTCCCTGGAATTTTTAGAGAATATTTCCTTTGTAAATATTTCAAATGCTTGAAATATCCAGAAAGGGTTTCTCAGGGATTTGTCCAATGTTTTGAACATGACCAAGTGTTGAAACTCTTATATATGGAAAATATATGTCCTAAGAGTCTCCCTGAATTTTGGCAAATATTTTTGAAATATTTAAATAATTTTTCCCTATTAAAGACCATTTCCGGCCTTAAGGAAAAGCTTTTAAATAAAATAGGAAAATAACTTTTAAAATTATATTTTTGTGGTTTATGGGAGTCCTATATGTACTAGGTTTCAAATATACTCTTTGAAATATTTTTCTCACCCTAAATCAAGCACTTGCAGTGCAAACCTCAATTCAGGGGTTTTTGGAAAACTAATTTTTGAAAATACTTTTTGGCCAAATTATTTTTGTAAGAAAATACTATACTGTTATATACACTTGGTATGATCATTGGGCAGAAGTTTGGGGTAAGGAGATGAAATATACAAGAGGGAGTAGTTGACTTTAAAGAGCACCTGAAAATCAGAGGGGGAAAAACTTAATTCCAAATAAAAGCCAAATGATGCCAAAAAATTTGCTGGTCCAAATTTTCATGCTTTATTAATGCAAATGGCATGTTACAAAATGCAGGGTGTGACAGTAGGTTGACCCAAATCATATGTCACCATTTCCCGGGATGTTGTAGTTTATTATGCTATGCTCGTAGATGGGGTTGGTTGAGTGATTCATATGGGAGATGTGAGAGTCAAGATGATGACAACCCCATGACTTAAAGATGCTCAAGATGGACTTCAAATTCACTACTGGGTGGAAGACGGATTGCTGGGCACCCTGGAGCAACCAGCGGATGGTCGGGATGCATGGAGAAGCGCCATGACATCTTGCAGAAAGATTCACCCAGCCATAAAGAGACGTAAGGATACCCCTTGACCGGAAGCTTACCTGTGCATCCGCAAGCCAATATGAGCTCTGGCTGGGTTGACCCTAGGTGTGACTTTGGACGGACGGTGCCACGAGATGTAGAAGAACGATAGGATTGAATGGGCACCCGCAATGGCCTAGAGGAACTCTATGAAAGACCTCGTTTTGTTCATCCCATCTTCAACCACCAAGAAGTGCGAGGACCTAAAGGAAGGAGCAATTCTTGCGGGTAAAGTGCACAAGACTCTGCAGAGTGAAATCTATTCGATTAGTTGTGTCCCCGGTTATGGACAACTGAGCCTGTGGCATTGGAGCTATTCGGAAATCTCAACACCAAACATAATTAATTAATTATTGGGTTATTAATAATTTTGGGAATGAGACACTGGTTGGCGGAACCATCTCAATAGAAACCAATATTTTGTAGTAAATTGCAAGCAAGTCCTTTGTTGTAGGGAAAATTAGCTTTTTTGCAAAAACTTAAACTTAGAGCCCCACAGCCAAATTGCATATAGTGTTAGTATTTATTTGTTGTTCTCTCATCATGACTTGCCGGCATATTCAAAATGCTGACCTACATGGCTACAACGTCTTATGTTGTAGAGGAGTTTTCCGACCAGGAGTGAGGCTATGATTCGCTCTAGGTGATTTCCCTCTGGAGTCGGATGGGCTCGCTTATCGTCTATGCTTCCGCATTTAGTTTATTTTTCTCATGAGTTGGTCGTCAGGCGAATTTATTATGAGGTAATAAAGACTCGATATGAGAATCGTGTAATAAATTCAGGTGTGATTGAACTTTAAAATTTTCATCAATGTACTGTGTGTGCCAGCATGATCTTGGGATGGTACAGATACACACAAACTTGAATTATTTTGGGTTGGGTTGTTACAGAGACGGTATCAGAGCACATGCTGACTATAGGACGTAAGCCCTAGGATCGGAAAGCCATAGGAAGAAAATTACTTTATTGTTATAATTTATTTTCCCGTAATTCTCCCCTATTTATTTTTTTACTTCTCCCGGTTTCAACATTTTAGATGGCCGTCGAGTTCACCCCAGTTCTGCTCCCGGAGTTTTGCCAGCCAGATGAGACGATGCTCTTTGGCAAGAACTTGGTTAAGATTGTCAAGAAGTTGAAGATTGCTCTGCCCTCCATCACCGGGAAGCCTATCAAATCACTTCCGCTGGACACGTGCTATAGGATTATGGTGCACATTCCAGGGAGTACTTTCGGAAGTTTCCAAGAGCCCATCGACTTAGAGTTTACCGCTCCCACTTGGATCATTGGGAGACACATGGCTATGCATCGTGCACTTGGACATATCCAGGAAGAGTACAGGGCCGAGCCTGACGCATCAGACCTAGCCATGATTTCACGCAGAGCTATAGATGGAGAGATCGTGCGCACCGTGGATGACAACTCCATTCTCTCATATGTATAAGAACTATAGACTTACATCAGGACTCTGGAGGTTTAGACGCGCATTAGCTCGAAGACGTTCAAGAGGCTGATCTTTTGTGAACTGGAATTGGAGGATAAAGCCCGTGAGGACTTCGAAGGGCATGAGGAGTAAGTCAAGGACTTCATGGTAAGAATGAAGACCTGAAGACTCATGTGGCCACATTGGAGGAGAAGATGGACCAGGGATAAGATCTATTTTCGGGTGGTGAAGATGGACCCCTCGTGATTAATGATAAGATTTACGAGGAGAGCTCCACTAATGGACCCAACAAGAGGAGACACACCGCCAGAGGACGCTGCACCAGAGGATGCACCGCTGGAGGATGCAAGGATATCTGAGGGGGATCTTTAGTCGACTGCCATGTTATTTTGTTTTATCGTTTATTGATTCGGCCATTATTTTTGATTAGTCGTAAGATTTTGTAATCCAAAATTGAACTATGTTTGAGTTGAATGAATAAATTATTTGTGTGATAATGTTTGTGCATTCATAGGGGCAGTGCTATTTCTCTTTAGACCCTTGTTCTATTCTAATTTCTCACCCACTTCAAAACAACAGATGCCTCCGAGACGTGACACCGAATTCAACTTCCCGCCGGAGCTCACCCAGCTAATCCAACATCAGATTGCCTTGATGCAGATGCTCATCCAGAACCAAGGCAACAACAACAACAACCCACTGCCACCACCCCCTGTCGAGAACCTGACCTGTTTCTTAAGGCTGAATCCGCTGGTGTTCTCTAGCAGCACCGAGCCGATTGTTGCTGATGATTGGCGCGGCAAGATCGGAAGAGAGCTAGTAACTGTTGGATGTACGGATACGTAGAAGATGCGCTTTGTCACACATTATCTTGGTGGACCCACAGCCTCTTGGTGGGAGAACTACACCACCACCTATACCATTGGCACCATTACATGGGATCAGTTTCAGCAGGCCTTCCGCATCGCTCATGTCTCAGTTGAAGCCATGAGTCTGAAGAAGCGTGAGTTCCACAACTTACGCTAGGGGAATCGTACTATGGGGCAGTACATGGATGAGTTCAGCCAGTTAGCTTGCTATACCCCAGATGACGTGGCCACATACAACAATTACCAGGAGCTGGTAGACAAGGCCATCATTATTAAAGGCAAGCACCAGCAGATAGAAAGCTACAAGCAGAAGTTTGGCCAAGGGAAGTACAATTCTGGAGCTTAGCAGAAGCCCTGCTACACCCCGTACTCGGGAGGACACACTCACCACACCCATGGAGGACATAACCATGTAGGTAATGGGAAAAATCGTCAGAACAACAACAACTTCAAGTCTGGCAATGGAGGCAATGGCAACCAGCACCGTCCTGCTCTAGCTCAGAAGGTACTGAGTCATATCACCTGTTTCAAGTGCAAGAAGACGGGATATTATGTCACTGATTGTCCTGAGGCCAAGCAGGGAAATGGAAACGACAATGGCAACTCAGCAACCAAGAAGCCTAATCCTTTTCCCCGTGCTCAGGTGAACCACATTGATGTGGAGGAGGTTTATGATCACCCAGAGACTATGGTTGGTAAGTTTTCATTAAATTCACGTCCAGTATCGATACTTTTTGATTCTCGTGCAACACATTCATTTACATCAAGAGTAGTTGTGGAGAAGTACGGGTTGCCCACTAGAACCCTTAGAAGCCCCATTCAGGTCAGTTCCCCCGGAGGTGAGATGACTGCGGGCTTAGGTTGTCACTCGAATCTTGGCATCAGAAAATCATGAGTTTCCCATATACCCCATTGTACTGGAGTCCCTGGGATTGGACGTAATCCTAGGCATGGATTGGCTGACCAAGTTTGAAGGAAACATCGATTGTGCCCACAAGTCGATTTTGCTCACCACCCAGGAGAAGAAGAGGATCAAGTATGTTTCCAAGCACACACCGAGGAAGACTCGGGTGAATTACCTTACGGGAATTGTTCAATAGGAAGTGCTGGTAGTACATGACTTTCCCAGTGTATTCCCGGAGGAATTACCAGGAATGCCACCGGACAGAAACATTGAATTTCTGATTGAGTTATTACCCGACACAGCCCCAATATCCAAGAGACCTTATAGGATGCCTCCGAATGATTTGGAAGAAATCAAGAAGCAGATTACTGTTGGGGAACGTAGTATTTTCAAAATTTTCCTACGATCACGCAAGATCTATCTACTAGATGCATAGCAACGAGAGGGGAGAGTGTGTCTACGTACCCTCGTAGACCGAAAACGGAAGCGTTTATCAACGCGGTTGATGTAGTCGTGCACCTTCACGATCCGTCCCGATCTAGTACCGAACGTACGGCACCTCCGCGTTCAGCACACGTTCAGCTCGATGACGTCCTCGCCTTCTTGATCCAGCAAGACGGGCGAAGTAGTAGATGAGTTCCGGCAGCACGACGGCGTGGTGACGGTTGTTGATGAAGAACAATCTCTGCAGGGCTTCGCCAAGCACTACAGAAACTAGACGGAGGATAAACTAGAGGGTCGGGGTAGCCGGCACACGGCTTGGTGTATCTTCATGTGTCTTGGGTGCTAGCCCTACCCCTCTATTTATATGTTGAGCCTTGGGGTCGAAACTTGGAGTAAAAGCCTTCACAAAGTCGGTTTCACCCGAAAGGCAAGAGTCCTTCTCGGACTCCAGGGCCAGACGCCAGGGTTCCCGGCGTCTGGACCCAGACGCCAGGGACCCTGGCGTCTGGCCCCTGGACTCCGCAAAACTTCCTTTTGCGCTTTCCAAAAACCTTGTGTGCTTTCCCTTTTGGCCCAAATAACGTGTTCTCGTACCCAAACACTTCGGGAAACATCCGGAACCCCTTCCGGTGAATTCCGGAACCCTTCCGGAGGTCAAACACTATTATCCCATATATTAATCTTTATCTCCGGACCATTCCAGAGTTCCTCGTCATGTCCGTGATCACATCCGGGACTCGGAACAACATTCGGTCATCAACATACATAACTCATTAAATACTATATCGTCAACGAAACGTTAAGCGTGCGGACCCTACGGGTTCGAGAACTATGTAGACATGACCGAGACACTTCTCTGGTCAATAACCAATAGCGGAACCTGGATGCCCATATTGGCTCCTACATATTCTACGAAGATCTTTATCGGTCGAACCGCATAACAACATACGTTGTTCCTTTTGTCAAACGGTATGTTACTTGCCCGAGATTCGATCGTCGGTATCACTATACCTAGTTCAATCTCGTTACCGGCAAGTCTCTTTACTCGTTCCGTAACACATCATCTCATGACTAACTCATTAGTCTTTTGCTTGCAAGGCTTATTATGATGTGTGTTACCGAGAGGGCCCAGAGATACCTCTCCGACACTCGAAGTGACAAATCCTAATCTTGATCTATGCCAACACCACGAATACTTTCGGAGACACCTGTAGAGCATCTTTATGATCACCCAGTTACGTTGTGACGTTTGATAGCACACAAGGTGTTCCTACGGTATTCGGGAGTTGCATAATCTCATAGTCATAGGAACATGTATAAGTTATGAAGAAAGCAATAGCAGTAAAACTAAACGATCATAGTGCTATGCTAACGGATGGGTCTAGTCCATCACATCATTCTCCTAATGATGTGATCCCGTTGATCAAATGACAACTCATGTCTATGGCTAGGAAACATAACCATCTTTGATCAATGAGCTAGTCTAGTAGAGGCATACTAGGGACATACTGTTTTGTCTATGTATCCACACATGTACTAAGTTTCCGGTTAGTACAATTCTAGCATGAATAAAAGACATTTATCATGATATAAGGAAATACAAATAACATCTTTATTATTGCCTATAGGGCATATTTCCTTCAGTCTCCCACTTGAACTAGAGTCAATAATCTAGATTACAAAGTGATGATCCTTACACCCATGGAGTCCTGGTGCTGATCATGTTTTGCCCGTGGAAGAGGCTTAGTCAACGGGTCTGCAACATTCAGATCCGTATGTATTTTGCAAATCTCTATGTCTCCCTCCTTGACTAGATCGCGGATGGAATTGAAGCGTCTTTTGATGTGCTTTGTTCTCTTGTGAAACCTGGATTCCTTCGCCAAGGCTATTGCTCCAGTGTTGTCACAAAAGATTTTCATTGGACCCGATGCACTAGGTATTACACCTAGATCGGATATGAACTCCTTCATCCAGACTCCTTCATTTGCTGCTTCCGAAGCAGCTATGTATTCCGCTTCACACGTAGATCCCGCCACAACGCTCTGCTTGGAACTGCACCAACTGACAGCTCCACCGTTCAATAAAAATACATATCCGGTTTGTGACTTTGAGTCATCCGGATCAGTGTCAAAGCTAGAATCGACGTAACCGTTTACGACGAGCTCTTTGTCACCTCCATATACGAGAAACATATCCTTAGTCCTTTTCAGGTATTTCAGGATGTTCTTGACCGCTGTCGAGTGATCCACTCCTGGATTACTTTGGTACCTCCCTGCTAGACTTATAGCAAGGCACACATCAGGTCTGGTACACAGCATTGCATACATGATAGATCCTATGGCTGAGGCATAGGGAATGACTTTCATTTTCTCTCTATCTTCTGCAGTGGTCGGGCATTGAGTCTTACTCAACTTCATACCTTGTAATACAGGCAAGAACCCTTTCTTTGACTGATCCATTTTGAACTTCTTCAAAATCTTATCAAGGTATGTGCTTTGTGAAAGTCCAATTAAGCGTCTTGATCTATCTCTATAGATCTTGATGCCTAATATATAAGCAGCTTCACCGAGGTCTTTCATTGAAAAATTCTTATTCAAGTATCCTTTTATGCTATCCAGAAATTCTATATCATTTCCAATCAATAGTATGTCATCCACATATAATATTAGAAATGCTACAGAGCTCCCACTCACTTTCTTGTAAATACAGGCTTCTCCAAAAGTCTGTATAAAACCATATGCTTTGATCACCTCATCAAAGCGTATATTCCAACTCCGAGATGCTTGCACCAGTCCATAGATGGATCGCTGGAGCTTGCATACTTTGTTAGCACCTTTTGGATCGACAAAACCTTCTGGTTGCATCATATACAACTCTTCTTTGAGATATCCATTCAGGAATGCAGTTTTGACATCCATTTGCCAGATTTCATAATCATAAAATGCGGCAATTGCTAACATGATTCGGACAGACTTAAGCATCGCTACAGGTGAGAAAGTCTCATCGTAGTCAACTCCTTGAACTTGTCGAAACCCTTTCGCAACAAGTCGAGCTTTGTAAACAGTAACATTACCGTCTGCGTCGGTCTTCCTCTTGAAGATCCATTTATTTTCGATGGCCTGCCGATCATCGGGCAAGTCAACCAAAGTCCACACTTTGTTCACATACATGGATCCCATCTCAGATTTCATGGCCTCAAGCCATTTTGCGGAATCTGGGCTCATCATCGCTTCCTCATAGTTCGTAGGTTCATCATGGTCTAGTAACATGATTTCCAGAACTGGGTTGCCGTACCACTCTGGTGCGGAACGTAATCTGGTTGATCTACGACGTTCAGCAGAAACTTGATCCGAAGTTTCATGATTATCATCATTAACTTCCTCACTGATTGGTGTAGGAATCACTGGAACAATTTTCTGTGATGTACTACATTCCAATTCGGGAGAAGGTACAGTTACCTCATCAAGTTCTACTTTCCTCCCACTCACTTCTTTCGAGAGAAACTCCTTCTCTAGAAAGGATCCACTCTTAGCAACAAAGACCTTGCCTTCGGATCTGTGATAGAAGGTGTACCCAACAGTTTCTTTTTGGGTATCCTATGAAGATTTACTTCTCCGATTTGGGTTCGAGCTTATCATGTTGAAACTTTTTCACATAAGCATTGCAGTCCCAAACTTAAAGAAATGACAGCTTAGGTTTCTCGTCAAACCACAGTTCATACGGTGTCATCTCCACGGATTTAGATGGTGCCCTATTTAACGTGAATGTAGCTGTCTCTAATGCATAACCCCAAAAGCGATAGTGGTAGATCGGTAAGAGACATCATCGATCGCACCATATCTAATAAAGTACGGTTATGACGTTCGGACACACCATTACACTGTGGTGTTCCAGGTGGCGTGAGTAGTGAAACTATTTCACATTGTTTATACTGAAGGCCAAACTCGCTAACTCAAATATTTTACCTCTACGATCATATCGTAGAAACTCTTATTTTCTTGTTACGATGATTCTCCACTTCACTCTGAAATTCTTTGAACTTTTCAAATGTTTCAGACTTGTGCTTCATTAAGTAGATATACCCATATCTGCTCAAATCATCAGTGAAGGTCAGAAAATAACGATACTTGCCGCGAGCTTCAACACTCATTGGTCCGCATACATCAGTATGTATGATTTCCAACAACTCTGTTGCTCGCTCCACGGTTCCGGAGAACGGAGTTTTAGTCATCTTGCCCATGAGGCATGGTTCGCAAGCACCAAGTGATTCATAATCAAGTGATTCCAAAAGTCCATCACTATGGAGTTTCTTCATGCGCTTTACACCAATATGACCTAAACGGCAGTGCCACAAATAAGTTGCACTATCATTATTAACCTTGCATCTTTTTGGCTTCAATATTATGAATATGTGTATCACCACGATCGAGATCCAACAAACCATTTTCATTGGGTGTATGACCATAGAAGGTTTTATTCATGTAAACAGAACAACAATTATTCTCTAACTTACATGAATAACCGTATTGCAATAAACATGATCAAATCATATTCATGCTCAACACCAAATAACACTTATTTAGGTTCAACACTAATCCCGAAAGTATAGGGAGTGTGCGATGATGATCATATCAATCTTGGAACTACTTCCAATACTCATCGTCACTTCATCCTTTAACTAGTTTCTGTTCATTATGCAACTTCCATTTCGAGTTACTACTCTTTAGCAACTGAACCAATATCAAATACCGAGGGGTTGCTATGAACACTAGTAAAATACACATCAATAATCTGTATATCAAATATACCTTTGTTCACTTTGCCATCCTTCTTATCCGCCAAATATCTAGGGCAGTTCCACTTCTAGTGACCATTTCCTTTGCAGTAGAAGCACTTGTTTCAGGCTTGAGTTTAGCTTTGGGTTTCTTCACGGGAGTGACAACTTGCTTGTCATTCTTCTTGAAGTTCCCCTTCTATCCCTTTGCCCTTTACTTGAAACAAGTGGTCTTGTTAACCATCAACACTTGATGCTTTTTCATGATTTCTACCTTCGCCGACTTCAGCATCGCGAAGAGCTGGGAATTCCTTTCGTCATCCCTTGCATATTATAGTTCATCACGAAGTTCTACTAACTTGGTGATAGTGACTAGAGAACTTTGTCAATTACTATCTTATCTGGAAGATTAACTCCCACTTGATTAAAGTAATTGTACTACCCAGACAATCTGAGCACATGCTCACTGGTTGAGCTATTCTCCTCCATCTTGTAGGCAAAGTACTGTCAGAGGTCTTATACCTCTTGACACGGGCATGAGTATGAAATACTAATTTCAACTCTTGGAACATCTTATATGCTCCGTGGCGTTCAAAACGTTTTTGAAGTCCCGGTTCTAAGCCGTAAAGCATGGTGCACTTAAACTATCAAGTAGTCATCATATCAAGCTTTTGTCAAAACGTTCATAACGTCTACATCTGCTCCTGCAATAGGTCTGTCACCTAGCGGTGCATCAAGGACATAATTCTTCTGTGCAGCAATGAGGATAATCCTCAGATCACGGAACAATTCCGCATCATTGCTACTAACATCTTTCAACTTGGTTTTCTCTAGGAACATATGAAAAATAAACGGGGAGCAACATCGCGAGCTATTGATCTACAACATAGATATGCTAATACTACCAGGACTAAGTTCATGATAAATTAAAGTTCAATTTAATCATATTACTTAAGAACTCCCACTTAGATAGACATCCCTCTGGTCATCTAAATGATCACGTGATCCAAATCAACTAAACCATGTCCGATCATCACGTGAGATGGAGTAGTTTCAATGGTGAACATCTTATGTTGATCATATCTACTATATGATTCACGCTCGACCTTTCGGTCTCCAGTGTTCCGAGGCCATATCTGCATATGCTAGGCTCGTCAAGTTTAACCCGAGTATTCTGCGTGTGCAAAACTGGCTTACACCCGTTGTATTTAAACGTAGAGCTTATCACACCCGATCATCACGTGGTGTCTCGGCACGACGAACTTTCGCAACGGTGCATACTCAGGGAGAACACTTATACCTTGAAATTTAGTAAGGGATCATCTTATAATGCTACCGTCGTTCTAAGCAAAATAAGAAGCAAAATAAGATAAACATCACATGCAATCAAAATATGTGACATGATATGGCCATCATCATCTTGTGCTTTTGATCTCCATCTCCAAAGCACCGTCATGATCACCTTCACAAAACATGATCATCTCATACAAAAACCGTATAACTCATCATGTCTTGACCATATCACATCACAACATGCCCTGCAAAAACAAGTTAGACGTCCTCTACTTTGTTGTTGCAAGTTTTACATGGCTGCTACGGGCTTAGCAAGAACCGTTCTTACCTACGCATACAAAACCACAACGATGTTTCGTCAAGTATGTGCTGTTTTAACCTTCACAAGGACCGGGCGTAGCCACACTTGATTCAGCTAAAGTGAGAGAGACAGACACCCGCCAGTCACCTTTAAGCAACGAGTGCTCGTAACGGTGAAACCAGTCTCGCGTAAGCGTACGCGTAATGTCGGTCCGGGCCGCTTCATCTCACAATACCGCCGAAGCAAAGTATGACATGCTGGTAAGCAGTATGACTAGTATCGTCCACAATCTCATTGTGTTCTACTCGTGCATATCATCTACGCATAGACCTGGCTCTGATACCACTGTTGGGGAACGTAGTATTTTCAAAATTTTCCTACGATCACGCAAGATCTATCTACTAGATGCATAGCAACGAGAGGGGAGAGTGTGTCTACGTACCCTCGTAGACCGAAAACGGAAGCGTTTATCAACGCGGTTGATGTAGTCGTGCACCTTCACGATCCGTCCCGATCTAGTACCGAACGTACGGCACCTCCGCGTTCAGCACACGTTCAGCTCGATGACGTCCTCGCCTTCTTGATCTAGCAAGACGGGCGAAGTAGTATATGAGTTCCGGCAGCACAACGGCGTGGTGACGGTTGTTGATGAAGAACAATCTCTGCAGGGCTTCGCCAAGCACTACAGAAACTAGACGGAGGATAAACTAGAGGGTCGGGGTAGCCGGCACACGGCTTGGTGTATCTTCATGTGTCTTGGGTGCTAGCCCTACCCCTCTATTTATATGTTGAGCCTTGGGGTCGAAACTTGGAGTAAAAGCCTTCACAAAGTCGGTTTCACCCGAAAGGCAAGAGTCCTTCTCGGACTCCAGGGCCAGACGCCAGGGTTCCCGGCGTCTGGACCCAGACGCCAGGGACCCTGGCGTCTGGCCCCTGGACTCCGCAAAACTTCCTTTTGCGCTTTCCAAAAACCTTGTGTGCTTTCCCTTTTGGCCCAAATAACGTGTTCTCGTACCCAAACACTTCGGGAAACATCCGGAACCCCTTCCGGTGAATTCCGGAACCCTTCCGGAGGTCAAACACTATTATCCCATATATTAATCTTTATCTCCGGACCATTCCAGAGTTCCTCGTCATGTCCGTGATCACATCCGGGACTCCGAACAACATTCGGTCATCAACATACATAACTCATTAAATACTATATCGTCAACGAAACGTTAAGCGTGCGGACCCTACGGGTTCGAGAACTATGTAGACATGACCGAGACACTTCTCTGGTCAATAACCAATAGCGGAACCTGGATGCCCATATTGGCTCCTACATATTCTACGAAGATCTTTATCGGTCGAACCGCATAACAACATACGTTGTTCCTTTTGTCAAACGGTATGTTACTTGCCCGAGATTCAATCGTCGGTATCACTATACCTAGTTCAATCTCGTTACCGGCAAGTCTCTTTACTCGTTCCGTAACACATCATCTCATGACTAACTCATTAGTCTTTTGCTTGCAAGGCTTATTATGATGTGTGTTACCGAGAGGGCCCAGAGATACCTCTCCGACACTCGGAGTGACAAATCCTAATCTTGATCTATGCCAACACCATGAATACTTTCGGACACACCTGTAGAGCATCTTTATGATCACCCAGTTACGTTGTGACGTTTGATAGCACACAAGGTGTTCCTACGGTATTCGGGAGTTGCATAATCTCATAGTCATAGGAACATGTATAAGTTATGAAGAAAGCAATAGCAGTAAAACTAAACGATCATAGTGCTATGCTAACGGATGGGTCTAGTCCATCACATCATTCTCCTAATGATGTGATCCCGTTGATCAAATGACAACTCATGTCTATGGATAGGAAACATAACCATCTTTGATCAATGAGCTAGTCTAGTAGAGGCATACTAGGGACATACTGTTTTGTCTATGTATCCACACATGTACTAAGTTTCCGGTTAGTACAATTCTAGCATGAATAAAAGACATTTATCATGATATAAGGAAATACAAATAACATCTTTATTATTGCCTCTAGGGCATATTTCCTTCAATTACTGAGTTATTGGAGAAGGGATATATTCGGCCAAGCTCGTCACCTTGGGGAGCCCATATTCTTTTGGTAGAGAAGACGGACGAAACTCTGAGAATGGTTGTGGATTATCGTTCATTGAACAAAGTTACCATCAAGAACAAGTACCCTCTGCCGATAATTAATGATTTGTTTGATTAGCTAGTTGGAGCCAAAGTATTTGATAACCCACAAGTATAGGGGATTGCAGCAGTTTTCGAGGGTAGAGTATTCAACCCAAATTTATAGGTTCGACACAAGGGGAGCCAAAGAATATTTCCAAGTATTAGCAACTGAGTTGTCAATTCAGCCACGCCTGGAGATTTATTATCTGCCGCGAAGTGATCAGTAGCATAGTAGTATGATAGTTTTGGTAGTAGCGGTAGCAGCAATAGTAACGATAGCAGTGATACCAGTGGTTTTGTAGCAGTTGCAATAGTAACGGCAGAAGTAGTAACTTAGCATGATCAATATGTAGGAAATTCGTAGGCATTGGATCGGCAAATTTTTAGATGTATTCATCATGTAACAGTCATAACCTAGGGTGATACGGCACTAGCTCTAGTTCATAAATGTAATGTAGGCATGCATTTCGTAAATACTCATACCAACTTATGGATATAACTTGCATGACATCTTTTGTCCTACCCTCCCATGGCAGCGGGGTTCATAAGGAAACTAAGGAATGTTAAGGCCCCCTTTTAATAGAGTACCAGAACAAAGCATTATCACATAGTGAATACATGAAATCCTCAAACTACGGTCATCACCGAAAAGTATCCCGCATATTGTCACTACAGGGTTTACGAATCATAACACATGATAGGTGACTATGACTTGCAATGTCAGATCTAGAACATAGATATAATGGTGATAACATAAACGGTTCAGATCAGAAATCATGGCACTTGGGCCCAAAGTGTCAAGCATTAAGCATAGAAAAGTCCTAACAACATCAATCTCAGAACATAGTGGATACTAGGGATCAAGCCCTAACAAAACTAACTCGATTACATGATGAATATCATCCAACTCCTCACACACCAGCGAGCCTACGAAGGAAATACTCACTCCTGGTGGAGAGCATCATGGAATTGGCGATGGAGGAGGGTTGGCGATGACGAAGACCAAAGATCCCCCTCTCCGGAGCCCCAAACGGACTCCAGATCTGGCCTCTCGATGAAGAATAGGAGGTAGCGACGGCTCCGTATCGTGAAACGAGATAATTCTTCCACCCTGATGTTTTCTCTCCGAAAATGTGATTTTATAGTGTCAGGGTTGGAGTCTGCGGGGCCACCAGGTGGGGACAACCCACCTGGGCGCTAGGAGGGGGCGCACCCTGGTGGGTTGTGCCCACTCATGTGCCCCCCCTCCGGTGGTTCTTGGCTCCAGTAATTTTCTTTTGTTGAATAAAAAATCCTCCTAAAGTTTCGTTCCAATCTGAGAACTTTTATTTCTGCACAAAAACAACACCATCGTAGTTCTGCTGAATACAGCATCAGTCCGGGTTAGTTTCATTCAAATCATGCATATTAGAGTGCAAAACAAGAGGAAAAGCGTTAGGAATAGTAGATACAATGGAGACGTATCAACTCCCCCAAGCTTAAACCTTTGCTTGTCCTCAAGCAATTCAGTTGATCAACTCAAAGTGAAAAAGGAAAACTTTTACGAACTCTTTTCTCTTGTTTACATAAATAAGCTTAAGTAGCACCCATGTTTTCAGCAAAGATCATGACTAACCATGTCAACAATAACTCTTAGAAATTATATTAACTCATATCTATAGCGTACACAATTAGAGATCAATAATAAGATATCTCAAATGTCAACACTTTGTCAAAGCAACCATGATATAATATGACAACAGTGGTATCTTGCTAGCCCTTTCTGAGACCGCAAAACATAAATGCAGAGCACCTCCAAAATTCAAGAAGCGACTAGACATTGTAATTCGTGGTAGAGAAGATCCAGTCATGCTAACACCCAACATTCACTACACACAATGCATGAGGATGACAACGGTCCTCTCAGATCTAGCGCTTATTTGAGAAGGTGATGACTCAACATAAAAGTAAATAGATAGTCCCTTCGCAAAGGGAAGTAGTTTTGAGAGATGCACCCTTCATATTTACTTCACGACCATCAGTTATCAATATCTTCCATGCTAAACACATTAGTAGCGCTTACCAAGCGATAAACTAAAGGTTTTTACTCTGTAGGAGTTTTTGTTTGATTATTGGATAATAGACATTGGATATCAGCATGAGTAGGATATGGACACCATGAACATAAATATCATAGAGGCTATGTTGGTTTTGATTGAACTACATGCATGAACATGTGCCAAGTCAAGCCACTTGAAACATTCAGAGGAGGATACCATATCATCATACTACATCACAATCATTTTAATGCAATGTTGACCTCCAAGATAAATCATTATCCACTCCTAGCCACTTAAGCATGGCATGAGAAACTATAATCTCTAATTGTCATTGCAAACATGTTTGATCATAATAGGCCGAAGCATGGATACTAGGTTAAACATATTTACAAAAACAAAAACAAGTTGAGTTCATACAAGTTTCTCTCTACCACGGCCAGTTCACCAAATATCGTCATTATTGCCTTTCACTTGCATGACCGAATGATAAAATAATAATAGTGCAAGACTGCCATGGACTAAGCTGGAATCTGCAAACATTTTCTTCAAAAAGGAGAAGGCAAGGTAATATGGGATTTTTATTAGATCAATAGTAATGCAAATGGAAACCACTCATCATTTTCATCGTGGTCTTCTCCTCGGTATGACTTAAAAAACAGAAAAGAAATTCAGAGAAACACACGGAAATATTTTTGGAGTTTTTGGTTTTTTTCAAAGAGGGCAAAATAAAGAAAGAAAACAAAAACGAGAAAAACTATTTACATGGGAGAGCTCCCAACAGACAAAAGAAGAATCAAGAAATCTTTTCGGCTTTTCTTTTAAATACTACATCTAAATGAACTAGAAAGAAAAAACGAAAAGAAAAAGGAGATATTTTTGGATTTTCTCAAAGTTTTTACAAACACAAAAGAAGAAAGTGAGAAAATAAGTCTAGTATTGACAATACAACGAAAAAGTGTGGACACCGACAACTGGAATGAAATGTGTGAACATGAATATAATGCCGATGGAAATAAGTACTCCCCCAAGCTTAGGCTTTTGCTGTAGCTTGGTGATCACCATCCGTAGTAGCCATCCGGTCCCATGTTGAAGTGTTGTGGTGGCGGCACCTAAGTATCCCACTCCTGAGGCTCCTCCTCAGCTGCTGCCTGGGCAACCCGATATGCAACAATGTCTGCTGGCATAATCATGTATCCGCCCCTGGCAATAGGATCAAACAAAGCAGGTGCAGGCAACAGAATAATATCACGAGTAACTTCGCTAAAGACTAAGTTATAAGGAACATCCGTAGTAGTGTTCTCGCCATCAATAAAGTGGTGATATATCATAGCCTGATGATCTAAATAAACCTTGGGGAAACGATAATCATGCTGGCGTATCTAAATGCTAAAGCGACTCGCTAAACAAGTGGCATAAATACCTCCATGAATTTTACCGTTGGACCCATTGAGGTGAAGGCGGCATGCCACAATAGCCCGTAAGATATAAGTGTTGTCGCCCTCAAGTGCGCGACGTAAAACAACAAAGTCTAGAGCACTGAGTGCACCAACCTTCTCTCTAGCAAGTAAACACTTGATAATGAAAAGAGAACAATAATGCATAGAAGGAAAATGCAAGCTAGTGGCAGTGACACTTGACATCCCTCTCTCATCTACCATTGTCAGAGTACGGTAAAAACCTGATAACCCACAAGTGTAGGGATCAGTTGTAGCCTCTTTCAATAAGTAAGAGTGTCAAACCCAACAAGGAGCTAAAGGTAGAACAAATATTCCCTCAAGTTCAATCAACCACCGATACAACTCTACGCACGCTTAACGTTCGCTTTACCTAGAACAAGTATGAAACTAGAAGTACTTTGTAGGTGGTGTGGGATAGGTTTGCAAGAATATAAAGAGCACGTAAATAAAAGCTAGGTGTTGTTTAGACAAAGAAGCAATAAAGTTAGAATATCGAGTGTGGAAAAGTGGTGGTAGGAGTTGTGAAATTGTCCCTAAGTAATTGACTACGTTACTAGACCGATAACAAGTTTTATGTGGGAGAGGCCATTGCTAGCATGTCATCCCTCACATGGAATTCTATGCACTTATGATTGGAACTATTAGCAAGCATCCGCAACTACTAACGTTCATTAAGGTAAAACCCAACCATAGCATTAAGATATATTGGTCCCCCTTCAATCCCGTATGCATCAAATTCTATGCTAGTCTCGAAGTCGTTGTCACTCTTGCCCTCCAATACATAGTCCTATCAACATACAACTAACCCTACGGTGTGATCCACACGCGCGCTCATATGATGAGCACGAAAGGACATCAACATAACCACGAGCAAATTAAGCCAATCATAGCAATTCACCAATTACCGATAGGACAACAAAAATCTACTTAAGCATCATAGGATGGCAACACGTCATTGTGTAATAATATGAAGCATAAAGCACCATGTTCAAGTAGAGGGTACAGCGGGTTGCGGGAGAGTGAACCGCCGTAGATAGATGGGGGAAGGTGATTAAGATGTTGGTGAAGATGACAAAGGTGTTGGTGTAGATCTCTGCCACACGGTGATGGCCCCGGCGGTGTTCCGGCACCACCGGGAGAGAGGGGGAGAGATCCCCCTCCTTCTTTTTCTTCTTCTTCCTTGGCCTCCCCCCTAGATGGGAGGAGGGTTTCCCCTCTGGTCAAGGCCTCCATGGCGGCGGAGGGACGAGAGCCTCTCCGAGATTGGATCTGTCTCTCTGTCTCTCTTCTGTTTCGCGACCCCTATTTCTGACCTTTCACCGTTTCTTAAATTCCCGGAGATCTGTATCTCCAATTGGGCTGAAATTTTAACAAGATTTTTATTTGGATATTATCTTTCTTGTGGCCTAAGAAGGGCGCCAACCGCCTTACGGGGTGGCCACAAGGCCCCAAGGCGCGCCACCCGCCTTGTTGCCGCCTCGGGCATCGTACGCGTTGATTCTTTTTCCGTAAGTTTTTATCACGTTTGGACTCCATTTGATATGGATATTCTAGGAAACAAAAACTAGGCACTGGATCAATATATTAGTCCCAAAAATAGTACAAAAAGTTGCCAAAAGTATATGAAAGTTGTAGAATATTGGCATGGAACAATAAAAAACTTATAGATACGACAGAGACGTATCAGCATCCCCAAGCTTAATTCCTGCTCATCCTCGAGTAGGTAAATGATAAAAAGACAATTTTTGATGTCGAATGCTACCTAGCATAATCTTGATCATGTAATCTAATCATGGCATGAATATTAAGACACAAGTGATTCAAAGCAATAGTCTATACATAAAATAATTTAATACTCGGGCATCGCAACAAACAATCAAGTCTTTCAAAATATCAATGCTAAAGAACGCTATCATGCTCCATCTTCGTAACACAAAATATAAATCATGCACTACCCCGGTGTCAGCCAAGAAATTGGTTCATAATTTTTAATGCGCTTCAGCTTTTTCAACTCTCACGCAATACATGAGCGCGAGCCATGGATATAACACTATGGGTGGAATATAATGCGGTGGTAGAGGTTTATGTGGGCATTGTATCACGTGAATCCCATCCATCTTCGTGAATCCGTGCATCCCCTCATCGCCAATAATTTGATCAAGATCGTGTGCTTGCTGTTAGTCCGGCCTCTTTTTGCACAAAAACGCCCGCCTCCAACCACATTTGCCCTGTCAATTCTGCAAAATAAACCCCAGCGAGGGCAGCTCTCCTAGTTCACCACTCCCCAATCATTTTCCAATCTCAGAGCAAGCCCACGACCTGTATTCCAACGACGGCCACGGCGACATGCATCTTCCTGAACAATCATGGCCACAGGTAATCGCCACGACGACCACGAACGAATCCATCTCCCAACTACCGATCAACATGGTGGACATGTCCTCCTTGCTGGATATAGTGCAACCAACTACCATGGCGGTTTCTGCTATCAGGGACAATGAATCTACATCGACTTCGACGGCTAGAACCTGCTTGCCCTCGTTCCTCCCTAATTTAAGTGGGGACCCTAAATTTTCCTCAGCATGTACCCATCTGGAAGCCCATCTCACTTGCACTGCTATGGCCACAAAAACCGCTACAGCTTCAGACGATGAACTGAATTTAAGTACGACACATGGAGCGTCAGGTAACAAATCAGAAAAAACTCTAATTGATTTGTGTACGTTGTAATGGATGAAAAATAAGTCTTTTGTGAAAATGTCTCTTTGTTATTTTTTATGACTTGTTGCCGTGTTGCATAGAGTATACCAAGATCTAGGAGCATCATTATATACTAAATTATGTATCAGATCACTTTGCTTCAGTCCTTTCTGTCAGCATTGTTGGCTGAATACATATTGGGATGTACTTAGTATGCCAATATTGTGTCATTTCTTTGGTTAATTTACAAGGCTTATCATGTACATGTGGGTGCTGCAATAGGATCAACACATAGCTGGCAAATGCAGATGAGCAGGAAAGGATTTAGTACACCTATAAAGAAAGCAAGCGCGCCTCTATTAGTAAGTCAATTGCTTTCATCGAATATGGTTGTATTCAGTTCAGTTTTTTGTTAATGAAGGTGATTATTTATTCATTATTTATGTTCCAATGCTCGTGTTTTATACCTGAGTGTGAAGATAATTTGAAGCCTAAAGTTGGGATGGCATTTGAAGGTCTGAAGGTTGTGGAGGAGTTCTACAAATCTTATGCACATCACTCTAGTTTTGGAGTTCGTATCGAACAACAAAAGAAGTTGGAAAATGAAGTAGTTCCTACTAAACGATACATGTGTAACAGAGCAGGATTCAAGTCAGAGAAGGGTAACACGATTGGTGATCCATCAAAGAAAAGGCGTAAGAACACGGACAGAAGGTGTGGTTGTGATGCACATATCTTTGTGAAGTTGTGTGCTGATGATACCTACAAGATAGAATCATGGGTCGAGCACCATAGCCATGGTCTTGTGCCACCTGATAAGTGTCATTTGATCAGATCAAATCGTCGAGTTAGTGAGAGAGCAAATAACACATTGTACACATGCAACAAATCAAGCATAGGCACCTGCCAGACATACATGCTCCTCCACGTCAGTGAGGGTGGGTTTGCGGAGGCTGGATGCACAAAGAGATACTTGCAAAACTACTACCGTGGCCTCAGATTAAAAATCAGGGATGCAGACGCACAAATGTTTGTGGCCCAGCTAGGTAGAAAGCAGGAAGTTAATTCAACATTTTTCTATGATTTCATTGTGAGTGATGAAGGAATGTTGGTTTATGTGTTCTGGGCAGATGCCACAAGTAGGAAGAACTACAAACATTTCGGTAGTGTGGTATCCTTTGATTCTACATATACTACTAATCAGTATGACATGATCTTCGCACCATTTACAGGAGTTAATCGTCACTTACAAAGTGTATTCTTTGGTGATGCATTCTTACTAAATGAGAAGAAAGAGTCATATATTTGGTTGTTTGATACCTTCCTGTGAGCAATGGGAGGGGTAGCGCCGAGACTCATCATAACCGATGAAGCTGCTAGCATCAAGAATGGAGTTGATAAAGTTTTTCCAACCTCAGTACACAGATTGTGCATGTGGCATATAATGGAAAAACTTCCCGAGAAGATTGCACCGATGATTAGAGAAGAATCTGAATTTTGGAAGAGGATGAATGCATGTGTATGGGGTTCAGAAACTGTCACCGAGTTTGAGTTAGAGTGGAATTCCATAATTTCAGACTTTGGGTTGGAGGATAATGAGTGGTTGACTAAAAGGTTTAGCTTTAGAGGGTCATGGATACCAGCCTATTTCATGGACATATCACTAGCAAGCATTCTGCGAACTACTTCAAGGTATGAAAGTGCAAATTCATTTTTTAACCGATTCATTCATCGCAGACTCATTTTTGTTGAGTCCTGGCTTAGATTTGCAACAACTTTAGAACATCAACGTCAAGAGGAGTTGATTAAAAACAATTCATGCATCCATAGGACCCCCTAATTAGTGACACCATGGGCAATGGAGAGACAAGGTAGTGAAGTATTCACATGTGAGGTGTTTGTGAAATTTCAGGAACAAGTTATTGTTGCAAGAGACCACTGTTGTGTTCAAGGAATTGCACAAGATGAGGGAATTAAAATAGTGACCTTCAAAACAGGTGCTAGTAGGGTAAGGGAGGTCCAATGTGACACGAAAACCATGATAGCTAACTGTTCATGTAAGTTATTTGAGTCACATGGAATCCCATGCCGCCATATTATCCAAGTGATGCGAACTGAAAATCAACAGGAGCTTCCAACCTTCTATATCATGGAAAGATGGCAGAAACAGTGTAAAATATATGAAAGTTATAATAATTACTAATATTTTCTTTTCCAAATCATATGGTTGACATCATTTTTTTGTAGTGAGAGTGTTTACGATGAACAAGGGAACCTTCTAGAAGAAAAGCCCGCCGACTCCTTGGCTGCAACTGTGAGGAAGAAGATTTCAACAGTGTGAAACAAGTTGGAAGATCTAATTCAAAGAGCCAAGCAATCAGATGAAGGCGTGGACTTTTTGGTAGCAAGTGTTCTGAGTATTGACGAACCTCTTAACCAAATGGTTCCTAATGCATTCAAGCACACTAGGCAAGAGGAATACGAGGCGTTTATTGGTTGCAACATTCCTACTCAAATTGACATACACCCACCAAATGATGCTCATTTGGTTGGGATATGTAAAAGGATAAAAAGAGGAAAGGAAATGAATGGGGAAAAACAAAAGGAGAGGAACAAAGAAGCCAGCGCCAAGGTTGCACGGTTGTGTGAGACATGCAACCAAATAGTTTTTCGTGACAGTCGCAATTGCCCAAGCAGAAAAGGTCAAGGAAAAGAAACCATGAATGTGAAAGACATGCTTCCAAATGGTCAATCATGATAGCCCCAACTCCGCAAAAGACACATGGCTTATTAATTCCATTTTGTTAGTTTTACTGAATTTTTCAATCTATGTAATGGATGAGAATTTATTTTTATTCTCCAGATTTTGTCTTATTTCTATCACATTGGACACGTGTTTAATTCAATCTATGTAGTGGCCAGTACATGCATGGAGTTCCATTTGTATGGTGCTTTGGAAGCTTGATCTTGTTTATGTATTGTTCAAGAAAATTTGAGTGCAGACAGAGGCACTAGGTTTCCAAGGAGCAACAACATGGTGTTTTATCCATTGATTCATTTGGGCTGCTAGCTACTGTTAGCCTGCATCATGTCCAGAAATTTGGAAGATACATTAGACTACCATCATTTGAGTTATATTGCATCATGTAGTATGTAAGGGACACCTCAAATGCCAATATGAATAGGTAAAAGAAATAGATGTGTGTTTCTTTAGTTTCCATTCACAACTCTGAAGCTGTACAAGATCACAACTCTGAAGCTGTACACCCAACAATGGTTGCATTCTACAAGATCACAATCCACATTCAGAAGCTCATTTGCAAGTACTACGTGCCTACATCTAACATGAACAAGTAGTACATGCATTCAGAAGCTCAGTGTGCAAGTAGGATAGGCATGCTGAGACTTGGTTGCCATTGCTCTCAAGGGAGACTGCAGCAAGTCACAGTACACTCTGTACTCGCCGCCCACGCTAGTCTGCAACGTGTAAGTAGAAGGTGCAGGCGTTACGGCCGTCGATGGCCTCGTCGGTTGCGACGAGGTGGACAACTGTAGAGGTTGGGCAGGCAATTGCCTCAACGGCGGGAACCGCCGACGTGCTGGACGACTGCAGAGTGCAGAGGTTACGGTCATTGGTGGCATCGGGGGCTGGGCCAGCGATGAGGTGGACGACTTCGGAGGTTTGGGAGGGCGGTTGACTCGGCGGCGGGGAACTCCGACGTGCTGTATGTGTGCAATGTTCCGCCGGCGCCTCGATGGGGCGAGCTAGATTGGCGGGGCCGTCGGGAGAGCAGCATGGGCGGAAGGGATTGAGAACAGATTGAGGTTGTGATGTTTTTATTTGTCCAGGGGGTACTTTTGCAAATAAGAAATCCGGAGGCGGGTGGTTTAGTGTAAAAATACATTCAGATGAGGAGACACACATGATTTACATCGGATGATTGAGAAGGAGTGGATACATGGATGACGGATTCACGTGATACGACGTCGTTTATGTGGAGAAGATAAAAAGGAGAAAGTCTCGCATAAACTAGGTAGATCAAAGGGCTATGGAGATGCCCATCAATCGATATTAATGCGAGGAGTAGGGATTTCCATGCAACGGATGCACTAGTGCTATAAGTGTATGAAAGCTCAAACAAAAAACTAAGTGGGTGTGCATCTAACTTGTTTGCTCATGAAGACCTCGGTCATTTGAGGAAGCCCATCATCGGAATATACAAGCCAAGTTCTATAATGAAAAATTCCCACTAGTATATGAAAGTGACAATATATGAGACTCTCTATATGAACAACATGGTGCTACTCTGAAGCACAAGTGTGGTAAAAGGATAGTGACATTGCCCCTTCTCTCTTTTTCTCTTTTTTTTGTTTTCTCTTTTTTTTGGCGGGCTTCTTTGGCCTCTTTTATTATTTTTATTTCCTCACATGGGGAAATGCTCGAATAATGATGATCACCACACATTTATTTACTTACAACTCGATAAAAACTAATACATGATGACTATATGAATGCATTTGGCAGTGTACTAGGATGTGCAATAATCTAGCATAACAAAGATATAAAAAAAATGGACAAGCCCAGAAAATATCATGCTAGTTGTGTTACCATCATGCAAAGCAATATGACAATGAACGCTCAAGTCATGTATATGATGATGGAAGTTGCATGGCAATATATATTGAAATGGCTATGGAAATGCAATAATAGGTAGGTATGGTGGCTATTTTGAGGAAGGTATAAGGAGGGTTTAATGCACCGGTGAAAGTTGCGCGGCACGAGA
This sequence comes from Secale cereale, assembly GCA_902687465.1. Lineage (NCBI taxonomy): Eukaryota > Viridiplantae > Streptophyta > Magnoliopsida > Poales > Poaceae > Secale > Secale cereale. The sequence continues at coordinate 543,762,021 of LR738711.1, forward strand.
GAGGCTAGCAATGGTGGAAGGGTGAGAGTGTGTGTAATCCATGGAATCACATTAGTCATAAATAACTCACATACTTATTGCAAAAGTTTATTAGCCCTCGAAGCAAAGTACTACTATGCACGCTCCTGGGGGGAGGTTGGTAGGAGTTAACCATCCCGCGCCCCCGACCTCCACACAAAGTTAGACAATCAAGGATAAATTGTGCTCCAACTTCTTAGCATAATGGGAGACCATACATGCATGCTTCGGGAATCACAAACCTTAACACCAATATTCTTACTAAACCACAATCATTCACTAGTACCTCCCACATAATAGCATCTCTATATCCAAAACTATTGCAAGGAATCAAACATATCATATTTAGTGATATACAAGTTTTATGTAGGATTTTATGACTAACCATGTGAATGACCACTTCCTGTTGACTCTCTAAATAGATATAAGTGAAGCAAGAGAGTTTAATTATTTATACAAAATATATGCCCATGCTCTAACAAATATAAGTGAAGCAAAAGAGCATTCTACAAATGACAATTTTCTATGTAGAGAAACGGGCAATCCGAACTTCAAATGATATAAGTGAAGCACATGAAGCATTCTATAAAGCCATACTCAAAAGATATAAGTGAAGTGCAAAGAGCATTCTATAAATCAACCAAGGACTATCTCATACCAGCATGGTGCATTATTAAATAAAAATTACACGACGCCCCAAGATTTACACATATCATGTGATGAATAAAAAGATAGCTCCAAGTAAAATTACTGATGGTCGTTAGAAGAAAGAGGGGATGCCTTCCAGGGCATCCCCAAGCTTAGTTGCTTGGGAGTCCTTGAATACTATCTTGGGGTTCCTCGGGCACCCCCAAGCTTAGGCTCTTCCACTCCTTATTCCTTCATCCAACGTCATCTCACCCAAAACTTGAAAACTTCAATCACACAAAACTTAACAAAACCCTCGCGAGATCCATTTGTATAATAAAGCAAATCACCACTTTAAGTACTGTTGAAAACCCATTCATATTTTATTTTTGCATTATAAATACTGTACTCTAACTTCACCATGGCTTATATCATCGATACGATCCATAGATTCATCAGAACACGCAAAACAATGCATCAAAAACAGAATCTGCCAAGAACAGAACAGTCTGTAGCAATCTGAACATTAACCATACTTCTTTAACTCTAAAAATTCTTAAAAATTAGGAAAAAATAAATAACTTGTATAGAAGTACTGTGTAAAAATTTCAGAAACTTTTGATGTTCCAGTAAAAAAAATGTAAATTCACGCATTACAGCCAAAGTTTCTGTTTTTTCACTGCACATACCAAACAAGCAATCTAATCATCCTAAAGGTAAATCTTGGCACATTATTTTTATAATACAATGAATCTGTACAAGTGGATAATTATTTTTGTTGAAAAGTTTATGTAATCAAGGTTCACAAAGTTTCCATGGGCATGAACAAAGTTCAAGGCTAGCTCCCACTTTAACAGTGCTCGTCTTTCTTACTTTCACTTTTCTTTTTGAAAAAGTTTTAGGTTCCCCACTTTATTTATTTTTTGTATTTAAACTTTATAAAAGCACTCAACGAAAATAAATGACTCTCTAAAACTTCCGGGTTGTCTCCGTGGCAGCGCTTTCTTTAAAGCCATTAAGCTGGGCATATAGTGCTCAAGTAGTAATGGATCCAGCCGGATCCCAAGGTATACCAAAGCCAATTTTAATTAACAAAGATTTTTAATTTAGTAATGAACACAAAGTAATATATAGCATGCAACAATAAATTCTAACTCTCTTCCTATGCATCGGCATGTCATAAAAGAACAATTCATGCACATCAAGTAAAGTCCAATACACAACATAAGCAGTTTCTTGCAATTTTATCGTATTGGAAACATAGAGAGACGGAGATGTAGTTCCTCTCTCATAATAATTGCAAGTAGGAGAAGCAAGCACATGCATATTATATCTAGCATAATCATCATGTGTAGTAGTAAAATGCAACCCATCAATATAGTCTTTAATAAGCGCAAACTTCTCCGATATAGTCTAGTTGGGAGAATTCGAAAAGATAATAGGACTATCATGTATGGGTGCAATAGCAACAATTTCATTCTTAACATAAGGAACTATAGCAAGTTCATCTCCATAAGCATAATTCATATTGGCATCATGGCCACAAGCATAGCAAGCATCAAGTTCATCAAAGATGGATATTTCAAATGAATTCAAGGAATCATAGCAATCATCATATCATTCATCCATCGGTAAGCGCGAAGGGAAATTAAGCAATGTATGAGTTGAAGAGTTACTCTCATCAGAAGGTGGGCACGAGTAGCTAATCCGCTCTTCCTCCTTTTGTTCTTCGCTCTCCTCGTCACCTTTTTCATCTAATGAGCTCACAGTGTCATCAATTTCTTCTTCCACAATTTCCTGTAAAGTATTAGTCTCTTCTTGGACAGCGGAGACTTTCTCAATAAATGCATCAATATCAACATTGTATTCATAATTCTCATAGCAATATTTCAATATAACAAAATGTTCAGGCCTATAAACATCATCATCAAAAGCTTCATACTTTTCAAACAAAGATTCAATTTCATAAGCACCCTTAAAAGCAACAAATTCTTCTATTCTTTCCATATCATAGTAATCATATCTACCATTAGCATAAGAAGCTAAGGTTTCATTATCATTAAATTTGCATGAAAAGGGAAGGTGTGTAGCCTTCATCCTAGAGCAACAAGTGAAATCATATCTTTGGCATAAATTCTAAGCATACCAATGCAACATATGAATTTGATCCCATAATAGTTTCCCTTTTTGAGTCAAGCAATAATCCCTAAAGTATTCACGTTGATCCAACATGTCTCTCATTATATAATTGAGTGGGGTTTTCTCAGGATTATTAAAGTAGTACATAATTTCTTTCACATAATGAGCATCGAGGGTTTAGGAGGTTCCCCATCTCCATGAGTAGCAAGTACACCTATTTTTTTGCTATTTCGTGTTCCATATCCATAACTAAAGATAGGGAACAACTTAGAATAACAAATACAATCTACTTAGTGATAAAGCAAACAAGCACACACGAGAATATTCACCCCACGCCATTGCTCCCCTGCAACGGCACCAGAAAAAGGTCTTGATAACCCACAAGTGTAGGGGATTAGTTGTAGCCTCTTTCGATACGTAATAATGTCGAACCCAATGAGGAGCTAAAGGTAGAAAAAAAATATTTCCTCAAGTTCTATCGACCACCGATACAACTCTACGCACGCTTAATGTTCGCTTTACCTAAAACAAGTATGAAACTATAAGTACTTTGTAGGTGTTGTGGGATAGGTTTGCAAGAATATAAAGAGCACATAAATAAAAGCTAGGTCCTGTTTAGAAAAAGAAGAAATAAAGTTAGAATAGTGAGTGTGGAAAAGTGGTGGTAGGATTTGCGAAATTGTCCCTAAGCAATTGACTACGTTACTAGACCGATAGCAAGTTTTATGTGGGAGAGGGCACTGCTAGCATGTCATCCCTTACTTGGAATTCTATGCACTTATGATTGGAACTATTAGCAAGCATCTTCAACTACTAACATTCATTAAGGTAAAACCCAACCATAACATTAAGATATATTGGCCCCCCTTCAACCCCGTATGCATCAATTTCTATGCTAGTCTGGAAGCTGCTGTCACCCTTGCCCTCCAATACATAGTCCTATCAACATACAAATAACCCTATGGTGTGATCGACGCGCGCGCTCATATGATGGGCACCAAAGGATAGCAACATAACCACAAGAAAATTAAACCAATCATAGCAATTCACCAATTACTGATAGGACAACAAAAATCTACTCGAGCATCATAGGATGACAACACATCATTGGATAATAATATGAAGCATAAAGCACCATGTTCAAGTAGAGGGTACAACAGGTTGCGGGAGAGTGGACCACTATAGATAGATGGGGGAAGGTGATGAAGATGTTGGTGAAGATGACGGAGGTGTTGGTGTAGCTCTTCGTCACAAGATGATGGCCCCGGTGGCATTCCGGCACCACCGGGAGAAAGGGGGAGAGATCCCCCCTCCTTCTTCTTATTCCTTGACCTCCCCCTAGATGGGAGGAGGGTTTCCCCTCTGGTCCATGGCGTCCATGGCGACTGAGGGGCGAGAGCCCCTCCGAGATTGGATATGTCTCTCTATCTCTCTTTTGTTTCCCGACCCCTATTTCTGGCCTTTCACCGTTTCTTAAATTCCCAAAGATCCGTAACTCCGATTGGGCTGAAATTTTAATAAGATTTTTATCAGGATATTAGCTTTCTTACGGCCGAAGAAGGGCACCAACCGCCTTACAGGGTGGTCACAAGGGCCCAGGGCGCGCCCTACCCCCTGGGGCGCGCCCCTGCCTTGTCGCCGCCTAGGGCATCATATCATGTTGTATCTTTTCCCAAAAATCACAGATATTCTAAAAAAATCTCTGTAAGTTTCATCGCGTTTGGACTCCATTTTGATATGGATATTCTACGAAACAAAAAACATGTAACAAACAGGAACTGGCACTGGGCACTAGATCAATATGTTAGTCCCAAAAATAGTATAAAAAGTTGCCAAAAGTATATAAAAGTTGTAGAATATTGGCATGGAACAATAAAAAATTATAGACACGACAGGGATGTATCAAAACCTTCAAACTCTGCGGGCCTAGGCTCTCTTAAATCCCCGTCAGAAGGGAGCGAGCATATGTCACAAAATTTAGTGAGTGGTATCTGATGGGCTTCAGCGTATAAATTAAACTGCACCTCAGTAGGGTTATTCCTACTTAAGAATTGAAAAATTTGTACAAAGAATTTGCGAGAAGATGATACTGTTCACACTCAGATGCAATGAAGTCGGTGAGGCCGGTATTAGCAACAAATTGTGCAAACTCTTGACGGATTCCTGCTCCATCCATGAATGGGCTGTGCAGCCATTCGCACGGCCGTACCTCTGCCATTCTCCAAAAGCAGAGATCACTGTCAGATGACTCTCTGGTAACTCCCTTGGAGGTCTTCTTGGAAGCAAACTTCCTAAAGAAACTTATATTTTTCCTATAAAAAAATTCTGAAATCTTAGTCCACAAATTGTTTCTCAACAAAACTTCACAAGATTGATAGCAACTACTCATAGGGATGCATAGAGGCCATTTTGAGCATTCAAACTACTTAGAACTCTAAGAATTTAACATGCAAGCTCATCTACAACAGCACCAAGAGTAGCTAATTATTCAAAATACAAACCATTAAAGAAAAAACTAATAGGAGCAATGCGGGAGTCACATACCAAGTAGCAATCCCCCCAAAACAGTTTCAGAATAAGAGCTTCGAGCAAAGAGATCGAAATCCATGGGTTTGAGAGCAAGAACATGAAAGAGGATGCAATGGTGAATTTTTTCTGGTGGTAGGAGACTAAGTGGAGTAAAGAGATAAGTGAGGGGGCCCACGTGGGGGACACAACCCATCAGGGCACGCCTGGGGCTGCTGGCGCACCCAGGTGGGTTGTGCCCACCTGATGCACCCTCCTTTGATGTTATTTGCACTAAAAATTCTAAAATAGTTAGTAAAAATTGTGTTAAACTTTCAGGGCCTTCTGAGCACTTTTATTTTTAGGCTATTTTTTATTGCACGGAAAAATAGTAAACAGGCAAAATATGGCACTTTATTTTCATTAGACTAAGAAAAATAGAAAATAAGAGGTGGTGATAGAGATTTGTGTTCACTAGATTCCTCAACTTCATACCTCTCAAAAATGATTAATTAGTAAGGTTGATCAAGTCTTATTAACAACCACTTCCAATTAGCATGAGACTGAAGAATTTTCGCAAAACACTAAGTTACCTCAACGGGGATATGCAGACCCCAACTATAAGTATTTCATATTTCTTTTTGGCAGTAGGTAGAGGGATGTGGAAATTTCCAATAGCGAGTGTTGGAGAATTTTCAATAATATTGATACCATTCACTTGGAATTGTTTCTTCTAAAAGTGTACCGTGTGCTCATTACCATTGATATGAAGCGTGACCTTGCTTTTATTGCAATCAATAACAACCCTGCAATATTTAAAAAGGATCTACCAAGAATAATAGACATATTGTCGTCCTGAAGCATCTCAAGTATAACAAAGTCCGTTAAAATAGTAACATTGGCAACAACAATAGGCACATCCTCACAAATACCGATAGGTATAGGAGTTGACTTGTTAGCCATTTGCAAAGATATCTAAGTAGGTGTGAGCTGGTTCAGATCAAGTCATTTATATAAAGAGAAAGGCATAACACTAACACCAGCTCCCAAGTCACACAAAGCAGCTTTCACATAATTTCTTTTATGGGGCAATGTATAGTTGGTATTCTTGGATCTCCAAGTTTTTTAGGAACTCCATCCTTAAAAGAGTAATTAGCAAGCATGGTGGAGATTTCAGCTTCCGGTATTGTTCTTTTATTAGTGATGATGTTTTTCATATACGTTGCATAAGGATCCATCTTTAGGATATCTGTCAACCGGGTACGCAAAAGACTGGCCTAAGCATTTTAGCAAAGCGTTCAAATTATACATCATCTTTCTTCTTAGTTGGTTTAGGTGGAAAGTGCATGGGTTTTTGTACCCATGGTTCTGTTTCCTTTCCATGTTTCCTAGGAACAAAATCTCTTTTATCATATCTTTTATTTTTAGGTTGTGGGTTATCATGGTCAACAACAGGTTCTATCTCAAAATCATTATCTGGTTGTTTATCATTGTCTGATTGAGTGTCTTCATGAACATCATCATTGTCTTTTTCATTATCACTAGATGAATGTTCATTACTAGATTGAGTTTCAGCATCACAGATAGAAACGTCATTACTAATTTCAGGAGGTTTTTTAGGTTCACTAGAGGTGTGCAAAGTCCTATCATTTTTCTTCTTCTTTTTTCTTTCTAGAGGGACTAGGTGCATCAGTGTTAAGTTTGTGTGAATCTTGTTCAATTCTCTTAGGGGGTCCCTCGGGATAAAGTGGTTCCTGAGTCATTCTACCTCCTTTAGTCATTACTCTAATAGAATGATCATTCGTATTATTATTCATTCATCAAGTAATTCTTTTTGAGATTTAGCAACTTGTTATAACTGAGTTTGGACCCTAGAAGCATGTGTTCCCACACCCCTAACATCATTAGAGATTCTAAATAACAAGTCACTCAAGCGAGCAATCATATCAGAGTTATATTTCAATTGTTTCATGACATTGGCATTGAAGTGATCTTGTTTCAGAATATAGTTATCAAACTCATAAAGGCATTGACTAGGATGCTTATTGTAAGGGATATCACCTTCATCAAATTTTAACAAAGAATATACCTCAACCACCTTTGGTGGTGGTATGTTAAGTTCATGTATCTCTTCAATAGGTGGTAAATTCTTAACATCCTTGGCTTTAATACCTTTTTCCTTCATACTTTTCTTTGCCTCCTACATATCTTCGGGACTAAGAAATAAGATTCATCTCTTCTTCAGTGTTGGTTTAGGTGATGGTTGAGGAAGAGTCCAATCATTATAATTTTTCAATATATTATTCAATAATTCCTCAACTTGTTCAATAGTCCTTTCCCTAAAAACACAACCAGCACAACTATCTAGGAAATCCCTAGAACCTTCGGTTAGTCCATTATAGAAGATATCAAGTATTTCAACTTTCTTAAGTGGATGATCAGGCAAAGCCTTCAGCAATTGGAGAAGCCTCCCCCAAGCTTGTGGGAGACTCTCTTCTTCAATTTGCACAAAGTTAAATATTTCCTGCAAGGCAGCTTGTTTCTTATCGGCAGGGAAATATTTCTCAGAGAAGTAATAAATCATGTCCTGGGGACTACGCACACAACTAGGAGTAAGAGTATTGTACCAAGATTTAGCATCATCCTTTAATGAGATTGTAAATAACTTGAGAATATAATAGTAGAGGATTTTCTCATCATGAGCAAATAGGGTGGCTATATCATCCAGTTTAGTAAGATGTGCCACTATGGTTTTAGTTTCATAGCCATGGAAGGGATCATACTCTACCAAAGTAATTAACTCTGGGTCGACAGATAACTCATAATCCTTATCATCAAAAATATAGGTGAGGTAGCAAACTTACGATCACATTTTATTCTAGGATTCAAAGATTTATCTTTCAGTTTGCAAAGTAATTTCTTAAGGTCATCTCTATCATTGCAAGCAAGAACGTCTCTAGTTGTCTCCTCAACCATAACATAACCTTCAGGCACTTTTGGCAATTAATATCTAGGATGGCTAGATCTAATAGGTGTTTCAAAAAATTCAGTTTCAAGCACTTCATCAGTTTCAGCATTCTCAATATCATTAAGTCTAGCATATTGTTCATCAGGTAGTTTACCCAATCGCACAGTCTTATCAAGCAAGGTACTAGCATCATCATAAGTGTCATTCATAGCAGAAGTATCATCATCAATAACTTGCGACATATCAGGATTAATAGCAGAGTGTGACGTAGCAAGCTTACTTATAACTGAAGGAGAATCAAGTGCAGAGTGTGCTGGCAATTCCTTACCTCCCCTCGTAGTTGAGCGAAAGATCTTGGCTCTATCGCCCTTCAGATTCTTCATAGTGATAAATATATAATAATCCCAAGTGACTCAACAAATATAGCTATGCTCCTTGGCAACGGCGCCAGAAAAAGGTCTTCATAACCCACAAGTATAGGGGATCACAACAGTTTTCGAGGGTAGAATATTCAACCCAAATTTATAGATTCGACACAAAGCGAGCCAAATAATATTTTCAAGTATTAGCAACTGAGTTGTCAATTCAGCCACACCCGGAGATTAATTATCTATAGCAAAGTGATCAGTAGCACAGTAGTATGATAGTTTTGATAGTAGTGGTAGCAACAATAGTAACGGTAACAGTGATAGCAGTGGTTTTGTAGCAGTTGCAATAGTAACAGTAGCAGTAGTAACTTAGCAAGATCAATATGTTGAAAATTCGTAGGCATTAGATCGGCAATTTCTTGGATGATACTTTTCATGTAACAGTCATAACCTAGGGCGATACGGCACTAGCTCCAGTTTATAAATGTAATGTAGGCATGCATTCCGTAAATAGTCATACGTGCTTACGGAAAGAACTTGTATGACATCTTTTGTCCTACCCTCCCGTGGCAGCGGGGTCCATAAGAAAACTAAGGGATATTAAGGCCTCCTTTTAATATAGTACTGAAACAAAGCATTAGCACATAGTGAATACATGAACTCCTCAAACTACAGTCATCACCGGAAAGTATCCCGCATATTGTCTCTACAGGGTTTACGGATCATAACACGTAATAGGTGACTATGACTTGCAAGATCAGATCTAGAACATAGATATAATGGTGATAACATAAATGGTTCAGATCTGAAATCATGGCACCTGGGCCCAAAGTGTCAAGCATTAAGCATGGCAAAGTCATAACAACATCAATCTCAAAACATAGTGGATACCATGGATCATGCCCTAACAAAACTAACTCGATTACATGATGAATCTCATCCAACTCCTCACCGACTAGCGAGCCTACGAAGGAATTACTCACTCCCGATGGAGAGCATCATGGAATTGGCGATGGAGGAGGGCTGGTGATGACGAAGACCGAAGATCTCCCTCTTCGGAGCCCCAAACGGACTCCAGATATGTCCTCCTGATGAAGAACAGGAGGTGGCAGCGGCTCCGTATCGCAAAATGAGATAATTCTTCCTCCCTGATTTCTCTCTCCGAAAATGTGATTTTATAGTGTCAGGGTTTGAGTCTGCGGGGCCACCAGACGTGGACAACCCACCTGGGCGCGCCAGGAGGGGGCGCACCCTGGAGGGTTGTGCCCACTCAGGTGCCCCCTTCGGTGGTTCTTGGCTCTGGTAATTTTCTTTTATTGAATAAAAAATCCTCGCAAAGTTTCGTTCCAATCCGAGAACTTTTATTTCTGCACAAAAACAACACCATGGTAGTTCTGCTGAAAACAACGTAAATCCGGGTTAGTTTCACTCAAATCATGCAAATTAGAGTCCAAAACAAGAGGAAAAGCATTAGGAAAAGTAGATACGATGGAGACGTATTTGTATTCTCCAAGATCGATCTTCGATCAGGGTATCATCAGCTGAAGATCTGTGAACAAGATATACCCAAAACAACTTTCACCACAAGGTATGGTTTATATGAGTATACCATCATGTCATTTGGATTGACTAATGCCCCTACGTATTTTATGAGCTTGATGAACAAGGTTTTCCTGGAATTTATGGACAAGTTTGTCGTGGTGTATATTGATGACATATTAGTTTTCTCCAAGTGCGAGGAAGAGCACAAGGAACATTTGTGTCTAGTTCTGGAGAAACTCAGAGAGCACCAATTATATGCCAAGTTCAGTAAATGTGAATTTTGGTTGAAGGAAGTCGGATTCCTCGGACATGTTATCTCAGGAGAAGGAATAGCAGTCGACCCCGCACAGGTGGAAGCCCTCACCAAATGGAATTCACCCACCTAAGTCAAGGAAATCCATAGTTTTCTCGTACTTGCAGGTTATTACCGGAGATTTATTGAGAATTTCTCCAAGATTGCTAAGCCCATGAATGAGCTGTTGAAGAAGGAAACTAAGTACATTTGAACCGAGGATTGTGAAGCCAGTTTTTAGGAGCAGAAGAAACATTTGGTTACAGCCACAATGCTAATTTTGCCGCATGTACACAAGGATTACCAGTATATTGTGACGCTTTTTGTCAAGGACTCGGAAGAGTTCTCATGCAGGAGGGAAAGGTTGTAGCTTACACCTCCAGACAGCTACGACCTTAAGAGATGAACTATGCCACACAAGATCTGGAGTTAGCAGCCGTAGTGCACGCACTCAAGACCTGGAGACATTTTCTTGTCGGAAACAAATGTGATGTTTACATGGATCCTAAGAGCTTGAAATACATTTTCACATAGGAGTTGAACCTCAAGCAGAGGAGATGGCTAGAGTTGATCAAGGACTATGACATGAGATTGCATTACCACCCTGGAAAGGCTAATGTTGTAGCAGATGCCTTGAGCCGTAAGAGTTGCATGAATACCCTTACAGCGGGAGGATTACCCCAGGAGTTAGCCGATGACCTCAGAGATCTTCGACTGAAGATAGTTCCGAGAGGATATGTTGTAGCACTAGAAATTCGGTCCACTTTGTCCGGTAGAATTCGTGAAGCCCAGAAGTTGGACAAGGAAATTACTGAGATAAAGAAAAGGATGAGTGAAGGTAAAGCTAAAGGTTTTCATGAGGATGAATACAGAGCTATATGGTTCGAGGATTGTATGTATGTACCCAATGATCCCAATCTCAGGAAGCTAATTCTTCAAGAGGCCCAGTATTCACCATACTTGATACACCTAGGCAACACCAAGATGTATCTGGATTTGAAGGAGAGTTTCTGGTGGACAGGTATGAAGAAGGATATTACCGAGTACGTAGCAGTTTGCGATGTTTGTCAGCGAGTACATGCAGAACATCAAAATCCTGCAGGGTTACTCCAACCTTTGTCGATACTCGAGTGGAAATGGGAATAACTTGGGGTGGATTTATCACATGATTACCCAGGACTTGTTCAGGTTATGGTTCTATCTGGGTAGTGGTTGACCGCTTGAACAAGATAGCACATTTTATTCCCGTGAAGACCACTTATACCAACGCTAAGTTAGCCAAGATATACATAACCAGGATCGTATGTCTGCATGGAGTTCCAAGGAGTATCATGTCAGATAGAGGAACACAATTTACCTCAAAGTTTTGGAATCAATTGCATGAAACTTTGGGTACGAGGCTAGAGTTCAGTACAACTTTTTATCCGTAGACAGACGAACAAACCGAGAGAGTCAATTAGATTCTGTAGGACATGTTGAGAGCTTGTGCGCTAGACTATGGAGCTAGTTGGGATGATAATTTTCCCTGCGCGGAGTTCTCGTACAATAAAAGCTATCAAACTAGTCTGAAGATGGCCCCTTTCGAAGCTCTATACAGAAGGAGGTGCAGGACACCATTGTTATGGGATGGTGTAGGAGACTGAAAACTTTTTGGTCCCGATCTTATCTGAGATGCCGAAGAGAAGGTCAAGCTGATTCGTGACAGACTGAAGATAGCTCAGTCGAGGTAGAAGAGTTATGCCGATAGTAAATGCAAGGAGGTAACTTACGAAGTGGGAGACCGAGCATATCTCCGTGTGTCTCCACTTCGAGGAATCAAGAGGTTCGGTGTTAAAGGAAAGTTAGCACCCAGATACATAGGCTCGTATCAAATCCTCGAACGCTGAGGAGAAGTTGCATAAAGCTGGAATTGCCAGAAGGATTGTCAGGAGTTCATGATGTATTTCACGTTTCCCAGTTGAAGAAATGCCATGCTGAGATGCCCGACATTTCGTTGAGAGATACAGTGACCATAGAGGCCATACAGCTTGACAGTGATCTGACTTATGAGGAGAAGCCCGCCAGGATTCTCGAGACCGCAAATAGAATCCCTCACAACAAGATCATCAAGTTTTGCAAGGTTCTGTGGAGCCACCACTCCGAGGAGGAAGCCACCTGGGAGCGAGAAGAAGATCTCTGTCAAGACCAGCCGCACCGATTTGCTAGCCAACCTGAATCTCGAGGGCGAGATTCATCTTAAGGTGGGTAGGTTTGTAACATCCCAAAATTTCAATTTGGAATGTGTTACAATATTAGCTAAGCAGCTATGCATTTTGTTTAAATTCAGTGACATTTAGAAAATTCAGAGGAAATTGATTTTTATTTGATTTTGAATTCAAATTGGCATTTGACATTTGTTTCAAAAAGATCCCTGACAAATACTTGTGCTAAAGTATGAGAGAAACTAACATGTCACTCCAAAAAGTCAAAAGAAATTAATGCCAAAAGTTTTGAATTCAAATTGGAGTTCATTTGAAATTTTCAAAAAAAGTTTTTAATAAAGTTTTTATTTACCCTCTAGAAAATAGTTCATCTTTTAGGGTTTATTTTTCTGAATTTTTTGATATATATATGTCCTATATAAAACTATATTTTATTTCTCAGAATTTAATTTTCTTCTCTGCCTTTCAAAAAAAAAATAGCTAGCGCCCGGGGCCAGGCAGGCCAACTGGCCGAGTAGTGCTGGGGCCCACCAGCGAGCCGAGCCAGCCAGCCTACCCTAGCGCGCTAGCACCCGAGCCATCCAGATCAGTCGCCCAATCCCTTTCCCTCCCTTTTTCTCTCTCTGACCCGCGGGGACCACACGATCCCCTTCCTCCCGCAACCACCCTGAATCCCGTACGCGTTCGGAGCACATCGCTGGCCGCGATCTTCACGGGATTGCGCTCCGATTCCGCCCCCTCCTCCAAGTCTCTGCCCTATCAAGCCCCCTCAATCTCGTCCCTCAACCCCCCTAAAACCCTACTCAAAATCCCACTGCGGCTCACGCCCTCGCCGATTGCATCTCGTCATCCCCGCCGCCGTTCGTCTCCGTGACCGCCGCCGGTGACCCCTCACCGCCCCTCAACCTTCGGCCATCGGCGTAGCCTAACCACCCACATCTTGTTGACATCTCTTTGTCTCCCAGGAACGACCGAAGCCGCCGCCATGAGCATCGCCACCCGCCGCCGAAGTTGCAGATCACCAGGAGCTCCATCGAGCTCGTTCCACTCGCCTCCATCGTCTTCGACCATCATCGAGACCACCCTGACGACGCCCTCGCATAGCCGCATTCGCCCGCCGCCTTCCCCGACCACCGAAGCACCTCCGCCACCGACGCTCGAGCTCACCTTGCTGTTGACCGCCGCTGTAAGCCGCCAGACTTCCCTCCCCCGTCTGATCTAGTTTGTACGACCTAGATTAGTCTAAGCAAAGGGTTAGATTTGTTTTTATTCGATCAACTTTTCTTCGGTTTAGGTTCCGATTTAGATCGTTTGGTTCATTTTTTCGGTTTAGTCTAGACCGCCAGTTCGGTTTATTCTATTAAGCGCATGTGCATGTCTTGCTAAGTTTCGCCTAAGTGTTAGATAGCTGCAGATCGCACCCCTTAGGCCAATTAGCACCCATCTATTTTTTTTTGTATTTTCATTTCTGTTTTTAAAACAGAAAGTTTCAATCTTGTAAAATATGTTTCTCTTAGGTTATTTAGTACTCCCTCCGTCCCGAAAAACATGTCGCAGGCACAGTTCATTGCTGATTTTGCAAAAAAGCCCTTGTAGTTTTAAAATCGTCTGAAACAAGCACCTCCGCCCCCTGTCTTCTTCCTCCGCCTCCGCCGTCGATAGGGGCCGGCGCCGCCCAGCTGTGCGACTCGCCGCCCATCAGAAAGTGCTCCGCCGCCGTCGCCACCTACCTGCTCTGCCGCCGCCGTCGCCAAGTACCTGCTCCGCCGCCTCCCCCGCTCAGACCTGCGTCGTCGCGATCCCCTCCCGCCTCGATTACCTGCAGGCATCGTCGGGACCTCCGGCCACGTCCTCCTCGAGCTCGCGGGCGTCCACCTCGAGCTCCCGCGCATCCTCCTCAAGCTCCAGCACAACCTCCTCAAGCTCCAGTGCATCCTCCTCGAGCTCACGCGCGTGCGCCTCCGCAATTCATCCCGGCCGCGATCCCCTACGGGCGTCGCCGGAAATTGCCTCCACGATCCGGTAAACCAGGAGCTCGCGCGCGTCCTCCTTCTCCCCTGCCCGCGCGCCCTCCTCAATCTTCCGCGCGAGCCCGTGCGGCTGCTTCTCCCCTGCCCGCGCGCCCTCCTCAATCTTCCGCGCGAGCCCGTGCGGCTGCTTCTCCCCTGCCCGCGCGCCTGTTCGGCTGTTTCTCCCCTACCGCCGGTGCTGCTGCTGCTCGTCTGCCCGTGCTGCCACCAGAGCTCCTGCTCGTGAAGAGGAAGAAGGTACCGTAAGGAGTTGCTCCTCTGCTCTGTGCTGAATATGATCTGCTCTGCTCCTGTTCGTCAGGAAGAACTGCTCTGCTCCTGTTAACTGAATATGATTAGTGTTAATTGAATAAAAATCAGTAGATATAGGGGGG
>LR738711.1:543777116-543809317 GCA_902687465.1 Secale cereale
AGTAGAGTAAAATTGGTGGATCAGCTAAAATATGAAAGGCCATCTTTGGTACAGTAAATAAATATGCAGCCATAGCATGGATAGATTAGATAATGAAGTCTGTTGGAATGCAGTTTTGTTTTTGTATGCTAAACCTGTAGTTATACCAGCAAGTATCATTTTCTCCTTTTCTAGAGAAGATATCCTTTTCTCCTTTTTTGAATGAATTTGAATTCTTAGTGGAAACTGAATATTGTGTTGTAGTCACTGATTAACATTTAGTGGAAGCAGAATTCATAATCAACATGCAGATTACTCCATGATATTCCTTACTGCTCGGCAATTTGGAGATCAATTAACAGTAAGGGAAATTCAGTTAAAGAAAAGCCTTGAGTAAATTCAGTTAAAGATAAAGCATGTAACTTACAAAATGAACAAACACTGAACATTTCTGAACCTGCAATCCCACTGAACATTTCTGAACCACTAAGCACGAGGAGGAGCCGTCATCGCCAATGGGCCAGACCTGCAGAGACACAATGTACTCCATGATTTTTCAATTAAACAAATTTAAAAAAACTACAGTAGATCAGGACTCAAGCTGAGACTAGTTTCTGATTTACTCATGATTGAAAGTGTTGATAGTAGTACTCCTCCTACTACTTTGTGTCTGTGTATTCTTGTTTGACTAGTGAAAATGCATTTCTTGTTTGACTTGCATACTCATTTTGTGTGTGTATATTCTTGTTATGGTACCATGGTGTACTCATCTTTTGTCATTGATGGCAGGAAACATAACTATGGATTTGAACATGATGCCTCAAGAGGAAGAACAAGAAGCTATTGATTTGAACATGATGCCTCAAGAGGAAGATGATGGAGGTATTAATTTGAATTGGATCCCTGAAGAGGAGGAACCTCAAGTGGCAGATAATGGAGCTATGGATTTGAACTTGATGCCTCAAGAGGAAGACGATGAAGCTATGAATTGGATGCCTGAAGAAGATGAAGGGAAAGAGGATGAAGCTCAAGAGGAAGACGATGAAGTTATGAATTGGATACTTCAAGAGAAGAGAAGAGAATTGTCAGATAAGGAGAGGCATGGTGTCTACTTCGCCTTGCTGGTAATCGAGCTTAGAGATGGGTCTGTTCAACCAGACGACAAGCTGCTAGTCTCAAACCTGTTGGACATAAGTGTACGATCTGTTGAAAGAATCTGGGAAGAAGCCAAAAAGCAAATTGCCGATGGAAAAGAAGTAGATGTCTCAAGCAAGAAGCCAAGAAGATCTGGCCGAAAGAGAAAGGAGCTGGATCTAGCGAGGACCTCAGCAATCCCATTGAATAAAAGAAGGACAATTCGATCTCTGGCACGGTCTCTAGGTGTGGCTCGATCGACCCTACATAAGAGGTTCCAGTTGAATGAGCTCAACCGCATCACAAGCACTGTGAAGCCTCATCTCAAGCCAGAGAACAAGCTTGCGAGACTGAAATTCTGTATGTCCATGCTTGATGACAATTCGATCTCAACTTCTCGGGCTATGTTCAAACCAATGACCAACATGGTTCACATTGATGAAAAGTGGTTTGACATGACGAGAGTGAAGAATAGTTACTACGTACTTCCAGGAGAGCCTGAACCCCAGCGCACCCTCTCAAACACTCACAGCATTGGGAAGGTGATGTTCCTAACAGCCGTGGCCAAGCCCCGATATGACAATGAGGGGGAGCTAACCTTTGATGGGAAGATCGGCACTTGGGCATTCATCGAAGAGACTGAGGCGGTGCGGACAAGTCAGAACAGAGCAAAGGGAGCAAAAGTGTTGACATCAGTGAAAGTAACCAGGCCCGTGTGCAGAGATTATCTCATCAATAAGGTTATCCCGGCAATTCAGGATAAGTGGCCTGACGATGATGAGGGAGCAACAATATTCATCCAACAAGATAACGCAAGGCCTCATGTTCTTCCCAATGATGTAGCTTTTCGAGAAGCTGTGGGTCAAACTGATCTTGACATCCGATTGCTACAACAGCCCCAAATAGCCCCGAGTTCAATTGTTTAGACCTCTGCTTCCATTGCTCTCTCCAGTCTCTAACTGACTGCAGGTCTCCTACAAACATCCAGGAACTGGTACAGGGTGTGGAAGAGGAATTCGAGAACTATGACCCCCACAAGTTGCACAGAAGCTTTATTACATTAGAAGCAGTTATGTTTGAAGTTATGAAAGACAAAGGAGGAAATCAGTTTAAGTTGCCACACTTGCACAAGGATCGTATTCAGAATGCTGGCAGGGAAATAATAAGAGTATTTTGCGACAGTCAGGTAGTTGTTGATACCAGGGCCATTATAGAAGAAATGGAAATTGCAATAGGAAAAGAAAATGAAAGGAAAGAATTAGCTATAAAAGAGAAAAGAAAGAGAAAAGAAAGAATTAGCAACAGAAGGGAAAAGAAAGAGAAGGTAAGTGAAGAAGTGGCCAATGAAGAAGTAGTCAGGTAGGAGTAGTTGTTGATACCAAGTGCTCCTTGTGTATGTCTTGTGTAATCTTGTGTCAAGAGGGAACAAAGATGCCCTTATGTCATGTCCTTGTGTATGCCTTGTCTAATCCTTGTATATCAACTTCTTGATGGAATTTATTGGAATTTGGGTTATTTGGATTAATTGAATTATCTGGGTTATTTGGATTAATTGAATTATCTGGTTTATTTAGATTAAATGGATTAATTTGGATTAAAACTGAATTTGGGCTAACTTATAATCCAAATATGGATCTGATCAACAATAGAAAAATAGAACATGTACTGCCAATACAGGTTTGGACTTGTACTGTCAATAGAAAAAAAATGAAGCAAAACTCTTGCAAATTTATTGACATCACTTGCTTGTTGCATTCCTACCGAGATAGATTATCTCTTGGCAAGCAAGGTCTTTGCTAATCTGTATGCTTGTCTAGTTATGTCATCCAGTCTTTGGAAGACCCCATTTGCCTCTCCTAAATGAACTAGTGAAAGTAAGACCATGTCATATTTTTCCTGACTACAAACTGCTGTGCAATTGACATGTTAAGCTAGTCTTTGATTATAATCCTCAGGCCAGCAGAACTAAGTCTTTATACATTTCATTATTTTTCAGAACATCTGAACAACTGCAAGATACTCAATGACAGTGAGATACCTAGCCTACAACAAACAAATACTCCATCTGGAGTATCTCAAGCAAGGTAGAATGATTATCTTTTCAAGACAGCAATCAGCAACATGCTGTGCTAAAAGCAACCAAGATCATGGGCCAAGACAACAATCAGCAACATGCTGTGCTAAAAGGTGGAGTAGTGCTGATTTGATGCAGCCACTTTCAATGTTTCAAGGGCCGCACGCTGAGTTATGTGGTTCTAGGCAACAGTCACATTACTGAGATCCCAAAAAAGATCAGGGAACTATGCCATCTGCAGATGCTGGATTTGAGGGCAACTGGTGTAAAAGAGCTACCATCTGCAGATAAGATTATTGGGAAACTACATGCTCTAGAGGCTGGTTAGTTGCAATCTTGTTAGTTGAATTTGTTTTTGATAAGAATAAACCTAAAGGACAAGAAAATTCACTGGAACTAAAACTGAATTTGTGATACACACAAAAAACATAACTTTTCTGCAATCCTCTGTGTAATTTGAAAAGAGGCTGATTTGTTAGAGCAGAGTAAACCTTGGAGAGGCCCTTGAGATTGGTCTTGCCCTGTGCATCCTCCAGTACCAGGACCTCCTGCTCCTTGGGCTCCAGCAGATCGAATACGTTGGTGTCCTGCACCACCCTGACGGCGCCACGGACTGCAGGATCTCTAGCACCAGCACCTCCTGCTCCTTGGACGCCGCGAACTGCATGATCTCCTCCTGCGACCCCTGAGAGAGACAAACAGAGCTGAAATTGGTTTGACAAACAGAGCAGAAATTCGAAATTACTGTAGATATGAAATCCTGAGAAGTCACTTGCTGCAAATGCTCTTCCTTGCTGCATATGCATTTTGAGTCTGAATCATGAGAAGGCACTAGTAGCCCTGCCGACTGACTAGACAGCAGCAGCTCCAGGATCAGTTGCATTTGGTCTGGCAGAACATCAGCAGCAGCTCCAGGATCTACAGAATTTGAGACGGAGCACAGGGTGGGTGGCCATGGCGACGGGTGGCCGGCCGGCCGGCCACATGCGCCCCACGTGCCGGGCTGTTCGACGCGCGTGCCTCCGCCCCACTCTGAAAACTTAAATGGCAAGAATGGTGGAGTACCTTGAAGAGGTGATCTTTGGCAGCGGTGGCGCCGGGCTCGGATGCGCGGGGCCGATGGCGAGCACCACTCCGGCTAGTTCGACGGTGAGCTCCTCCACCTTTTTGAACACAGTGAGCTCCTCCATCTTGAGCGCGTAGCCGTCCGTGGAGTGGAGAAGGGGCGAGCTTCGTGGTCCAAGTCGAGGAGGTGGTCGACGACGGACAGAGGCAGAAGGAGTGCGAGGACTCCGGACGGTGGTCTCCAAAAATTGAATCTTCAAGGGTGGTAGCAGAGGGGAACGATGCGGCGGAGGCGTGGGGTGCCGGGGGGGAGCGGCGTGGGGCGGTGGGAGGGGGAGCAAGGCGGCGAGGCCGGGGGAGGGGGGAGCGGCGTGGGGCGGTGGGAGGGGGAGCAAGGCGGCAGGGCCAGGACCAAATCGGCCGGCGTCGGAGAAGAGTGAGGAAGGAGATAGAGGACCGCGGGTTTGGTCGGGAAAACAACGAGGGGCAAAATGCAAAAACGGCGCCACGACATGTTTTTCGGGACGGAGGGAGTATTTTATTTTGATTATTTTTTTCTAGTTTAGAAATTTCCTAAAGTTTTTGTAGAAATCAATATTGGCCATTTTTGAGGTTTTTAAATTTGTTTTAGATGAATTTTGTTCAGAACACTATTTTTGCAATATCTTGAGCTAGGAATAATATTTATCAATGGTTCTTTTTTCTACTTGTTTCTCATGACCTTGTTTATCAGTAGATTTAGTTTGGTGAATTTTAGTTTTATTAAAATTAGTTTATCATGAAAACAATACTGTTTTGCTATTTCTTGACTTTTGCACTATTTCTTTTACTTTAAATTATTTTAAATTAGTTTCTTCTATTAATTTTGTTTAGTTCAGATTAGTTTCTGTAGTGTTAATAATGGAACTTTTATTTGTAGGAAAAAATGTTTTAGAATTCTATTTCTTTTTTCTTACTAGAAAACTAGTTTTGGCCATAAAAGGAGTTTTACAATAGCTTTTAATGCGATTCTTTTTGCATTTTTTTGCTGTTTTCCTTTCTGTTGTTTAACAAAAACCTTATTTTTTGTTCTCTTAAAGAAAGTTTTAGTAGTAGATAACTATTTTATATAGCTTGTTTCACTTGTAGTAAAAACCTTGCATTCGTTTTTATGACTTTCTTTGGTTTTGTCTTTGGATCTCATTTTGTGTTATATTGTTTGTAATTTACAAAGTTGTACTTGCTGTTATGTTAGTATATTGTATGATGGTGTGCTTATTATGCTTTGTTTGTTTTGATAGAGTACCCGGAGTGCGAGGCTTGTTACTATGTGTCGCTAGCTTTCAAAGATCGCCAGGAAGACAAGTCTTTGATCATGAAATTTTACTACCTGTGTTTTATTACATTAGTTGATATCCTCCCCACCATGCATGTAGTAGGAAAAGTTTAAGTTATGTTCTTGAATAGTATCATGTGGTAGGTTGATCCAAATCCCTATGTCACCATTGCTGGGGACGTTGTAGTTTATTATGCTATGCTCGTAGACGGGGTTGGTTGAGTGATTCATATGGGAGATATGAGAGTCAAGATGATGACAACCCCATGATTTCAAGATGCTCAAGATGAACTTCAAGTTCACTACTGGGTGGAGGACGGATTGATGGGAACCTTGGAGCAACCAACGGATGGCCGGGATGCATGGAGAAGCGCCATGACATCTTGCGAAAAGCTTCACCTAGCCACGAAGAGAAGGAAGGATACCCCATTGGCCGAAAGTTTACCTGGGAAGCCGCAAGCCAATATGGGCTTTGGCTTGGTTGACCCTAGGCGCGACTATGGACGGACGGTGCTACGAGATGTAGAAGAACTCTAGGATTGGATGGGCACCGGCAGTGGACCAGAGGAACTCTACGGAAGACCGTGTTTCGTTCATCCTGTCTTCAAACACCAGGAAGTGCGAGGACATAAAGGGGGAGCGATTATTGCGGGTAAAGTGCACAAGACAATGCAGAGTGAAATCTAATGAATTAGTCGTGTCCCCGGTTATGGACAACTGAGCCTCTGGAATTGGAGCTATTCAGAAATCTCAACACCGAACATAATTAATTAACTATTGGGTTATTAATAATTTTGGGAATGAGACACTGGTTGGCGGAACCATCTCAATAACAACCAATATTTTGTAGTAAATTGCAAGCAAGTCCTTTTGTTGTAGGGAAAATTGGCTTTTTCGCAAAATCTTAAACTCAGAGCCCCACAGCCAAATGGCATATAGTGTTAGTATTTATTTGTTGTTCTCTCATCATGACTTGCCGGCATATTCAAAATGTTGACCTACACGACTGCAACAACTTATGTTGTAGAGGAGTTTTCCGACCAGGAGTGAGGCTACTATCCGAGCTCTGTGATTGCCCTATGGTTTCGGAGGGACTCGCTTATCGTCTATGTTTTCGCATTTAGTTTATTTTTATCATGAGTTGGCCTTCGGCCAAATTTATTATGATGTAATAAAGACTCGATATGAGAATCATGTAATAAATTTAGGTGTGATTGAACTTTGAAATTTTCATCAATGTACTGTGTGTGCCAGCATGATCTAGGGATGGTACAGATACACAGAGACTTGACGGATTTTTGGTCGGGTCGTTACAAGTGGCTACCAAGTGGGTGGTGGGTGAGAATTAAAATTCCCTATGGTTCACCTCAAAGGGTTGCTGATTGTGGGCTGGGGTGGGTCCTCTCAGATGGTCATTCTCTGAATTCGGTCCAGTGCCTCGTTTAGCATATCAAGGGTCGCCAAACTTGAGGGCTCTAGGCCAAAACCTATCGTAACGGGGTGGGGGAAGTCTGTGCCCTTGTCGGTCCTTGGTTTCCACAAGCCGAGCTAAGCCCGGGGTACATGTAGGATCGAAAGTAGATCTAGAGGGGGTTGATTAGACTACTTTACCAAATAAAAATCTATCCTTTTCCCAATTTTAAGTGTTGGCGGATGTTAGCAATTAGGACAAGTCTAGTAACCAACCTACACAAGCAATTCTAAGAGTGTGGTAGCGGAAAGTATAGCATTGCATATGAAGGTAAAGGGAGAGGTTTGGAGAGTGCAAATGTAATGGAAACACGGAGATTTTTGGCGTGCTTCCGTTAGGTGGTGCTATCATGCGTCCACGTTGGTGAAGACTTCAACCCACGAAGGGTAATGGTCGCGCAAGTCCACAGAGGGCTCCACCGATGAAGGGTCCATGATACGTCTCCAATGTATCTATAATTTTTGATTGTTCCATGCTATTATTTATGAAGTCTTGAATGTTTAATGGGCTTTATCATTCACTTTTATATCATATTTGGGACTAACCTACTAACCCAAAGGCCTAGTCCAGATTGCTGTTTTTTGCCTATTTCATGGTTTTGCAGAAAAGGAATATCAAACAGAGTCCAAACGGAATGAAACCTTCGCGAGAGATATTTTTGGAGGAAATCGCGCTCGGGAATCTTCGGGGCCAAGTCAAGGGACGAAGGGCCAGCCCTCGAGGGTGGGGGGCGCGCCCCCTTCCCAGGGCGCGCCCCCTGCCTCGAGGCTGGCCCACACGGCCCCCGGTGCTCTCCTTCTTCCTATATATACCTACGTACCCCAGAAACTCCATACGTAGAGAGAAAATCCTAATTCCATCGCCGTAGCTTCTGTTCCCGTGGAGATCCCATCTTGGAGCCTGTTCCGGGAGGGGGATCCATCACGAAGGCCTTCATCATCATCATCATCACCCTCACCATGAGTTGTGAGTAGTTTACCACATACCTTCGGGTCCATAGCTAGCATCTAGATGGCTTCTTCTCTCTGGATCTCAATACAAAGTTCTCCCCGGTCTTCGAGGAGATCTATTCGATGTAATCTCTTTTTGCAGTGTGTTTGTCGAGATCCGATGAATTGTGAGTTTATGATCATGGTTATCTATGAAAGATATTTGGTTCTTCTCTGAACTTTTTATTTGTGCTCATAATATCCTTGCAAGGCTCTTCGAATTATTGTTTTGGTTTGGCCTACTAGATCTATAGCTCTTGCAATGGGAGAAGTGCTTGGCTTTGGGTTCAATCTTGCGGTGTCCTTTCCCAGTGACGGTAGGGGCAGCAAGGCACGTATTGTATTGTTGCCATCGAGGATAAAAAGATGGGGTTTTCATCATATTGCTTGAGTTTATCCCTCTACATCATGTCATCTTGCTTAAGACATTACTCTGTTCGATGTGTGGAGTAATAGTAGTAGATGCAGAATCGTTTCGGTCTACTTGTCTCGGACGTGATGCCTATATACAATGATCATGAATAGATAGTCTCATAATTATTCGCTTTTCTATCAATTGCTCGACAGTAATTTGTTTACTCACCGTAGAATACCGCTATCATGAGAGAAGCCACTAGGGAAAACTATGGCCCCCGGGTCTATCTTTATCATATTACTTTCCCGTCAACTAGCCAATTTTTGTCGCCGTTGTTTATTTGCTTTCTTTACTTTCTGTTTCTATATCAAAAATACCAAAAATATTACCTTATCATCTCTATCAGATCTCACTCTCGTAAGTGACCATAAAGGGATTGACAACCCCTTATCGCGTTGGCTGTGAAGTTCTTATTTGTTTGTGCAGGTGCGAGGGACTAGCGCGTGGTCTCCTACTGGATTGATACCTTGGTTCTCAAAAACCGAGGGAAATACTTATGCTACTGTGTTGCATCACCCTTTCCTGTTCGAGGGAATACAACGCAAGCTCAAGAGGTAGCAAGAAGAATTTCTGGCACCGTTACCGGGGAGGCTTACGCAAAAGTCATATACCAAGTACCTATCACAAACCCTTATCCTTCGCATTACATTTATTTGCCTCTCGTTTTCCTCTCCCCCAATTCACCTTTGCCATTTTATTCGCCCTTCTTCCGCCGTGTGTTTCTCATTCGCTTGCTTCTTGTTTGCTTGTGTGTGTTGGATTGCTTGCTTGTCACTATGGCTCAGAACAATACCAAATTGTGTGACTTCTCCAATACCAACAATAATGATTTTATTAGCACTCCGATTGCTCCTTACCGATGCTGAATCTTGTGAGATCAATGCTGCTTTGTTGAATCTTGTCATGAAAGATCAATTCTCCGGCCTTCCTAGTGAAGATGCTGCTACCCATCTAAACAACTTTGTTGATTTGTGTGATATGCAAAAGAAAAGGGATACAGATAACGATATTGTTAAATTGAAGTTATTTCCGTTTTCACTTAGAGATCGTGCTAAAACTTGGTTCTCCTCTTTGCCTAGAAATAGTATTGATTCATGGAATAAGTGCAAAGATGCTTTTATCTCTAAGTATTTCCCTCCTGCTAAGATCATCTCTCTTAGAAACAATATTATGAATTTTAAGCAACTAGATCATGAGCATGTTGCACAAGCTTGGGAGAGAATGAAATTAATGATACGTAATTGCCCTACACATGGTTTGAATCTATGGATGATTATTCAGAACTTTTATGTTGGCTTGAATTTTGCTTCTACAAATGTTTTAAATTCGGCCGCCGGAGGCACTTTCATGGAAACTACCTTAGGAGAAGCTACCAAACTCTTAGATAATATTATGGTTAATTATTCTCAATGGCACACCGAAAGATCTACTAGTAAAAAGTGCATGCTATCGAAGAAATTAGTGTTTTGAGTGGAAAGATGGATGAACTTATGAAATTGTTTGCTGCTAAGAGTGCTTCTTCTGATCCTAATGATATGCCTTTATCCACTTTGATGGAGAATAACAATGAATCTTTGGATGTGAATTTTGTTGGTAGGAATAATTTTGGTAACAATGCTTATAGAGGTAATTTTAATCCTAGGCCTTTTCCTAGTAATTCCTCAAATAATTTTGGTAATTGCTACAACAACTCTTATGGAAATATGCCTTCTGAATTTGAAACTAGTGTTAAGGAGTTTATGATCTCGCAAAATAATTTCAATGCTATGCTTGAAAAGAAATTGCTTAAAGTTGATGAATTGGCTAGAAGTGTGGATAGAATTACTCTTGATGTTGATTCTTTAAAACTTAGATCTATCCCACCTAAGCATGATATCAATGAGTCTCTCAAAGCCATGGGAATTTCGATTGATAAATGCAAAGAAAGAACCGCTAGAATGCATGCTAAAAGAGAAAATTATATTAAATCGTGTTCTTCTAGTTTTTGTGAAAATAAAGATGAAGATCTGAAAGTTATTGATGTGTCTCCTATTAGATCCTTGTTTTCTAGTATTAATCTTGATGAGAATAGGATTGGCAATGATTCTGCTTTAAGGTGTCCCAATAATTCGGAGTTTTTAGATCTTGATGCTAAAATTGCTAAAAGTGGGATTGAAGAGATTAAAACTTTGCATAGTGATGAACCCACTACTTTGGATTTCAAGGGATTCAATTATGATAATTGCTCTTTGATTGATTGTATTTCTTTGTTGCAATCCGTGCTAAATTCTCCACATGCTTATAGTCAAAATAAAGCTTTCACTAAACATATAGTTGATGCTTTGATGCAATCTTATGAAGAAAAACTTGAGTTGGAAGTTTCTATAACTAGAAAGCTTTATGATGAATGGTAACCTACTATCAAAATAAAAATAAAAGATCATGAATGCTATGCTTTGTGTGATTTGGGTGCTAGTGTCTCCACTATCCCAAAAACTTTGTGTGATTTGCTAGGGTTCCATGAGCTTGATGATTGTTCTTTAAATTTGCATCTTGCGGATTCCACTATTAAGAAACCTATGGGAAGAATTAATGATGTTCTTATTGTTGCCAATAGGAATTATGTGCCCGTAGATTTCATTGTTCTTGATATGGATTGCAATCCTTCATGTCCTATTATTCTTGGTAGACCTTTCCTTAGAAAGATTGGTGCAATTATTGATATGAAGGAAGGAAATATTAGATTCCTATTTCCGTTAAGGAAAGGCATGGACCACTTTCCTAGAAAGAAAATCAAATTACCATATGAATCTATCATGAGAGCCACTTATGGATTGCCTTCCAAAGATGACAATACCTAGATCTATCTTGTATCGTGCCTAGCTAGGGGCGTAAAACGATAGCGCTTGTTGGGAGGCAACCCAATTTTATGTATTTTCTTTTGTTCCTGTTAGGCAATAAATATTGCATCTAGCCTCTGATTAGATGTGTTTTCATGTTTTGTTTAGTGTTTATGCCAAGTAGAACCTTTGGTAGGACTTGTGTGAAGTTTACAAACAGAATCGTTAGCGCTGGCTAAAGTAGTCTTCAGATTTACTGGAGCGTTCTTTTTAGCTGATTCTTTTTGCTGCTGATTGGTAGGCAAATTGCGCAAATTTAACAATTTAGTTTGAATTTTTTGGAGTTCCAGAAGTAGGCGAACCCAGCAGATTACTACAGACTGTTCTGTTTTTGACAGATTCTGTTTTTCGTGTGTTGTTTGCTTATTCCGATGCATCTATGAGTAATATTGGAGGATATGAACCATAGAAAACTTGGATTACAGTAGGTTTAACACCAATATATACAATGAATGAATTCCTTGCTGTACCTTTGAGTAGTGGTTTGTTTTCTCTTACTAACGGAGCTCACGAGAATTTTTGTCTAAGTTTTGTGTTGTGAAGTTTTCTAGTTTTGAGTATTGCTTTGATGGACTATGGAACAAGGAGTAGCAAATGCCCAAGCTTGGGGATGCCCATAGCACCCCAATTAAATTCAAGATAATCAAAAGCCTAAGCTTGGGGATGCCCCGGGAAGGCATCCCCTCTTTCGTCTTCATCCATCGGTAACTATACTTGGAGCTATATTTTTATTCGCAACATGCTATGTGTTTTGCTTGGAGCGTCTTGTATAATTTGAGTCTTTGCTTGTTAGTTTGCCAGAATCATCCTTTCTGGACACACCTATTTGAGAGAGTTAAATATGGCCTAGAAATTGTTAGAACACTCTATGTGCTTCACTTTTATCTTTTGAGTTGAATAGTTTTTGCTCTAGTGCTTCACTTATATCTTTTAGAGCATGGTGGTGGTAATATTTTGTAGAAATTGTTGAACTCTCATGCTTCACTTATATCTATTTGAGAGTCTATTAAAATAGCATGGTAAATTGTTTAGGCTAAGGAAACTAGTCTTCACATGATAAACATCCAATGTCAATGTAGTAAGATTTTCACATCAAGTGCATTGAATAGAAAGAGATGTTGGATGCTTGATAATTTTTTTGAGACACGAGGATAGTGATATTAAAGTCATGCTAGTGGAGTGATTATGAAATTGAGAAATATTTGTGTTAAGGTTAGTGATTCCCGTAGCATGCACGTATGGTGAACCGTTGTGTGACTAAGTTAAAGCATGAGGTATTTGTAGAGTGTCAACCTTTGTGTGGAGGTCGGGGGTGCGCGATGGTTAACTCCTACCAACCTCCCCCTAGGGGCATGCATTGATTGCTCTATTTTGATGACTCATAAATTTTTGCAATAAGTATATGAGTTCTTATGACTAATGTTGAGTCCATGAATTATACGCACTCTCACCCTTCCACCATTGCTATCCTCTCTTGTACCGCGCAACTTTCGCCGGTGCCATAAACCCACTATATATCCTTCCTCAAAACAGCCACCATATTGTTCCTCAAAACAGCCACAATACCTACCTATCATGGCATTTCCATAGCCATTCCGAGATATATTGCCATGCAACTTTCAACCGTTCCGTTTATATGACACACATCATATTGTCTTATTGCCATGCATGATCATGTAGTTGACATCGTATTCGTGGCAAGGCCACCATGCATAATCTTTTCATACATGCCACTCTTGTTTCATTGCACATACCGGTATACCGCCGGAGGCATTCACATAGAGTCATACTTTGTTGCTGTAGTATCGAGTTGTAATTTCGTGTTGTAATGAAAGTGTGATGATCATCATTATTAGAGCATTGTCACATGGGAGGAAAGGCTGAATCTATAAAGCCCCTCCGCAAAAAAAAGAAAAAAGGGAAGAAAGGCAAAAAAAAGGCCCAAAAAAAAGAAAAAGAAAAAAAAAAGAAAAAGAAAAAAAGGGAAAGAAAAATAAAAAGGGACAATTGCTACTATCTTTTTCCACACTTGTGCTTCAAAGTAGCACCGTGTTCTTCATTGTAGAGAGTCTCATGGTTAGTCACTTTCATATACTAGTGGGATTTTTTGTTATAGAACTTGGCTTGTATATTCCAACGATGGGCTTCATCAAATGCCCTAGGTCTTCATGAGCAAGCAAGTTGGATGCACACCCACTAGTTTCTTTTGTTGAGCTTTCATTCATATTTAGCTCTAGTGCATCCGTTGCATGGCAATCCCTACTCAGTCACATTGATATCTATTGATGGGCATCTCCATAGCCCGTTGATACGCCTAGTCGATTTGAGACTATCTTCCTCTTTTTGTCTTCTCCACAACCACCTCTATTCCACCCATAGTGCTATATCCATGGCTCACACTCATGTATTGCGTGCAAGTTGGATGCACACCCACTAGTTTCTTTTGTTGAGCTTTCATTCATATTTAGCTCTAGTGCATCCGTTGCATGGCAATACCTACTCACTCACATTGATATCTATTGATGGGCATCTCCATAGCCCGTTGATACGCCTAGTCGATTTGAGACTATCTTCCTCTTTTTGTCTTCTCCACAACCACCTCTATTCCACCCATAGTGCTATATCCATGGCTCACACTCATGTATTGCGTGAAAGTTGAAAGGTTTGAAAAGATAGAGTATGAAAACAGGTGCTTGGCTGAAATCGGGGTTGTGCATGATATGAATATTTTGTGTGATAATAAGGGAGCATAGCCAACACTATATGATTTTGTAGGGATAACTTTCTTTAGCCATAGTATTTTGAGAAGACATGATTGCTTTGTTAGTATTGCTTGAAGTATTGTTATTTCTTATGTCAATATAGACTTTTATCTTGAATCCTTCAGATCTGAACATTCATGCCACAACTAAGAGAATTAAATTGAATAACTATATTGGTTAGCATTCCACATAAAAAAAATACTTTCTTTATCATTTACCTACTCGAGGACGAGCAGGAATTAAGATTGGGGATGCTTGATACGTTTCCAACGTATCTATAATTTTTGATTGTTCCATGTTATTATTTATGAAGTCTTGGATGTTTAATGGGCTTTATCATTCACTTTTATATCATTTTGAGACTAACCTACTAACCCAAAGGCCCAGTCCAGATTGCTATTTTTTGCCTATTTCAGGGTTTTGCAGAAAAGGAATATCAAACGGAGTCCAAACTGAATGAAACCTTCGCGAGAGATATTTTTGGAGGAAATCACGCTCGGGAATCTTCGGGGCCAAGTCAAGGGACGAAGGGCCAGCCCTCGAGGGTGGGGGGCGCGCCCCCTTCCCAGGGCGCGCCCCCTGCCTCGAGGCTAGCCCACACGGCCCCCGGTGCCCTCCTTCTTCTTATATATACCTACGTACCCCAGAAACTCCATACGCAGAGAGAAAACCCTGATTCCACCGCCGTAGCTTCTGTTCCCGTGGAGATCCCATCTTGGAGCCTGTTCCGGGAGGGGGATCCATCACGGAGGCCTTCTTCATCATCATCATCGCCATCACCATGAGTTGTGAGTAGTTTACCACAGACCTTCGGGTCCATAGCTAGTATCTAGATGGCTTCTTCTCTCTCTGGATCTCAATACAAAGTTCTCCTCGGTCTTCGAGGAGATCTATTTGATGTAATATCTTTTTGCGGTGTGTTTGTTGAGATCCGATGAATTGTGAGTTTATGATCAAGGTTATCTATGAAAGATATTTGGTTCTTCTCTGAACTTTTTATGTGTGCTCATAATATCCTTGCAAGTCTCTTCGAATTATTGGTTTGGTTTGGCCTACTAGATCTATAGTTCTTGCAATGGGAGAAGTGCTTGGCTTTGGGTTCAATCTTGCGGTGTCCTTTCCTAGTGACAGTAGGGGCAGCAAGGCACGTATTGTATTGTTGCCATCGAGGATAAAAAGATGGGTTTTTCATCATATTGCTTGATTTTATGCCTCTACATCATGTCATCTTGCTTAAGGTGTTACTCTGTTCGTATGAACTCAATACACTAGATGCATGCTGGATAGCGGTCGATGTGTGGAGTAATAGTAGTAGATGCAGAATCGTTTTGGTCTACTTGTCTCGGACATGATGCCTATATATAATGATCATGCCTAGATAGTCTCATAATTATTCGCTTTTCTATCAGTTGCTCGACAGGAATTTGTTTACCCGCCGTAGAATACCGCTATCATGAGAGAAGCCACTAGAGAAAACTATGGCCCCCGGGTCTATCTTTATCATTTTACATTCCCCTCAACTAGCCAATTTTTGTCGCCGTTGTTTATTTGCTTTCTTTACTTTTTGTTTCTATATCAAAAATACCAAAAATATTACCTTATCATCTCTATCAGATCTCACTCTCGTAAGTGACTGTAAAGGGATTGACAACCCCTTATCGCGTTGGCTGCGAAGTTCTTATTTGTTTGTGCAGGTGCGAGGGACTGTCGCGTGGTCTCCTACTGGATTGATACCTTGGTTCCCGAAAACTGAGGGAAATACTTACGCTACTGTGCTGCATCTCCCTTTCCTCTTCGTGGGAATACAACGCAAGCTCAAGAGGTAGCAGTCCACAAAGAAGAAACCTTGTCTATCCCACCATGGCCATCGCCCACGAAGGACTTGCCTCATTCGGGTAGATCCTCACGAAGTAGGCGATATCCTTTCCCTTACAAACTCCTTGGTTCAACTCCACAATCTTGTGGGAGGCTCCCAAGTGACACCTAACCAATCTAGGAGACACCACTCTCCAAAAGGTAACAAATGGTGTGTTGATGATGAATTCCTTGCTCTTGTGCTACAAGTGATAGTCTCCACAACACTCAGCTCTTTCTCATAGATTTGGATATGGTAGAAAGATGATTTGAGTGGAAAGCAACTTGGGGAAGGCTAGAGATCAAGATTCTTATGGTGGGATTGGTATATCTTAGTCTCAACACATGAGCAGGTGGTTCTCTATCAGAAAATGTGTAGTAGAAGTGTAGGTACGTTCTGATGGCTCTCTCACAAATGGAGATGAGGGTGGAGGGGCATATATAGCCTCCACTGAAAATCCAACCATTACACACATTTGACCAAACTCGGTCAGACTGAATAGATGAACTCGGTCATACCGAAGCAGTTCAAAATGTGAACGTTAGGAATCTCGGTGGGACCGACATGATCAACTCGGTGGGACCGGTGTTCTAGGGCTAGGGCAAGACCTCATCTCGGTGGCGCCGATTGCAGGAACTCGGTGAGACCGATTTCAGCAAATAGCACTACAAAGAACTGGTCAAGCAAACTCGGTGGAACCGATCGCTCATTTCGATGAGTGATGACCCACAAGTATAGGGGATCTATCGTAGTCCTTTCGATAAGTAAGAGTGTTGAACCCAATGAGGAGCAGAAGGAAATGATAGGCAATTTTCAGTAAGGTATTCTCTACAAGCACTGAAATTATCGGTAACAGATAGTTTTGTGATAAGGTAATTTGTAATGAGTAACAAGTAATAAAAGTAAATAAGGTGCAACAAGATGGCCCAATCCTTTTTGTAGCAAAGGACAAGCCCGGATAAACTCATATATATAGGAAAGCGCTCCCGAGGATGCATGGGAATTATCATCAAGCTAGTTTTCATCACGCTCATATGATTCTCGTTTGTTACTTTGATAATTTGGTATGTGGGTGGACCGGTGCTTGGGTACTGCCCTTCCTTGGACAAGCATCCCACTTATGATTAACCTCTATTACAAGCATCCGCAACTACAAAAGAAGTATTAAGGTAAACCTAACCATAGCATGAAACATATGGATCCAAATCAGCCCCTTACGAAGCAACGCATAAACTAGGGTTTAAGCTTCTGTCACTCTAGCAACCCATCATCTACTTATTACTTACCAATGCCTTCCGCTAGGCCCAAACAATGGTGAAGTGTCATGTAGTCGACATTCACATAACACCACTAGAGGAAAGACAACATACATCTCATCAAAATATCGAACGAATACCAAGTTCACATGACTACTTATAGCAAGACTTCTCCCATGTCCTCAGGAACACACGTAACTACTGCAAAATCATATTCATGTTCATAATCAGAGAGGTATTAATATGCATAAAGGATCTGAACATATGATCTTCCACCGAATAAACCAACTAGCATCAACTATCATGAGTAATCAACACTACTAGCAACCCACAGGTACCAATCTGAGGTTTTGGGACAAAGATTGGACACAAGAGATGAACTCAAGTTTGAGAGGAGATGGTGCTGGTGAAGATGTTGATGGAGATTGACCCCCTCCCGATGAGAGGATCGATGGTGATGACGATGGTGACGATTTCCCCCTCCCGGAGGGATGTTTTCTCGGCAGAACAGCTTCGTTGGAGCCCTAGATTGGTTCCGCCAAGGTTCCGCCTCGAGACGGAGACGCTTTGTCCCGAAAGCTTCCTCCTTATTTTTTCCAGGGCAGAAGACACCTTGTACCAGAAGATGGGCATCGGGGGGCTGCCAGGTGGCCCACGAGGCAGGGGGCGCGCCCCCCCACCCTCGTGGACGGTGGGTGGCCCCCCTCTAGTGCTTTCTTCACCCGATATTTTTCATATATTCCAAATCTGACTTTCGTGGAGTTTCTGGACTTTTTGAGTTGTGCAGAATAGGTTTCCAATATTTGCTCCTTTTCCAGCCCAAAATTCCAGCTGCCGGCATTCTCCCTCTTCATGTAAACCTTGTAAAATAAGACAGAAAAGGCATAAGTATTGTGACATAATGTGTAATAGCAGCCCATAATGCAATAAATATTAATATGAAAGCATGATGCAAAATGTACGTATCAACTCCCCCAAGCTTAGACCTCGCTTGTCCTCAAGCGGAAGCCGATATCGAAAAATATGTCCACATGTTTAGAGATAGAGGTGTCGATAAAATAAAATACAGACATGAGGGCATCATGATCACTCTTATAACAACAACATATATATATTTTCATATGATTTCTTATGCTAAAGTAACAATCTATTCACAATGTCAAGTATGAATCCGAAACTTCATTGAAAACTAACAAACTATGATCTCGGCCATTGAAACAATTGCAATTTATCATAACATCGGAAAGAGTCAATATAAGGGCTTTTCACCAAGTCCACATACTCAACTATCATTTAGTCTTTCACAATTGCTAATACTCACGCAATACTTATGGGTAGGGAGTTTTAATCGGACACAGAGAAAGATAGGGGCTTATGATGTTGCCTCCCAACCTTTTACCTCAAGGGTAATGTCAACAATAATAGTTTATGATAACTTACATCCAATTGGGTATATATGTCAGGATCTTTCCAACACAATGTGCTTGCCAAAGGATAAAATTGACCCCATTAACAGTCGTGCAATGGGCAAGCAAAGAGATATGCCATGTCGATTTTACTGTGCCTTGTACTAAGAAAAAAAAGGTGAAACGCGTCCAAGCATCGATGCTCGTCTCCTCATTCACCCTTTCTCGTTTTCTCCTCCCCAACTGGCGGCTAGGGTTAACACGACCATGCCGCCGCCGCTGCCTTCACCACACCCCAGCCTGCGGCCTCGGTCGATTCAGCTCTGCCGTTGCCGCCCCCTTTCTCTTGTTTCCCCTCCCTGGTGCTCCGCTGCCGCCTCCTTTCTCCACCAAATCCACTCCGTCCTCATCCTCCCCAATCACTACCGTCGAGGTTCTGGCGTGACAGGGTCGCGGGCAAAGAGGGCGAGGCACGGGCGGAGGTCGGGCGCCGTCAGGAGAGCCGATGGGCGGCGGTGCACGATCTGGCAGGCGCGACCTACACGAGCAACACGGCCGACGAGGCACATGTTGCAGGCCAACATCAATTGGAGGCGAGGGTACTGAGTTCACCAAGACGCTGATGCAGATCCTCGTCGTTTCTCCGGGAGAGGAGCTCGTTGATGATCCCCTCTTGTCCATGGATTTGCGACAGAGGTGCTCGAGGAGGAGCTTCTTCCCTAGACGCCATGGAAATCGTCCAGGTGTGCCTTTACTCCGCCTTCCCTTGTCTGGGTATGCTAGGTGTTGGATGATGGTTTGGCATTTAATCCGCAGAATCTTGACTCCTTGATTCCCCCCGTACTGAATAGTTGTAATGCAGTATAAGATCTCAATCATATATGGTCATGATGTTTCTACTTCTATTCATAAGACTTCAAATACTTAGGTTGCAAAACATAAACTTGTGCTTCCACTTTGAGGTGGAACAACAGGGTAAGGGAGCATTCCTCAATTTTTTTGGGATTTAGTAGTGTGGAGAATTAAAGCACTCAAGGTCTCTGGAGGAACCATGGAGAGAAAGGCAGTTTAAGACATGGATATTGCTGTCGGAGCACATATAAAGGGATGGAAGATTCTGTATCTTAACGATGTTGACGTACTTGAATAACGTCTCTTATGCTTTATGACTTTTCTGTATGGTATTCAAACCTTTACTGATCATTCAAACTGCGCTACACAAATTTCCCTTTCAGTTCTAGTGTGAATTGCCGGAGTCATATATGAAGCATACATGAAACAATAACATCGATGACGTTCTGGTCCGGTGTAGTTGTTTAGACTCTGGTTTGTAGACATTACCAAATCAAAGCTATTAAATTAGGCGTATTTTGAAAGGCGAGTTTTTTTCCGGGAAAAAAAGATGAGTTGAACTGCATTATGTAGAGCATGGCATACAAAATTTAGTTCTATTTTAAGTATACTCGGTTTAGGTTTGCTTGCAGCTGACAAGATTTTACCTGCACTCAGTTGGATAATTAAGTACAGTTTGATTAGTATGACAAGTCACATCAATAGGATGAATATTTACAAGGTTGATTATTTCCCAGGAAGCACAAGTAGGATGTATGTTTGCAAGTTTTGATAACTAAATTATACAAGTATACATTTTTTTTGTTTGAAGTCTGGTCAGTTAAAATCATTTTGAGTCGCCTATTGTTTAATGGTTCTATTTTGATCATATAATTAGATTTACATCTTAACTCGCTCGCTTTGATTAAATTTCATTCTTACCATGGGTCATCATGTATGTATTACCTCTTCAGAGGGCGATCTCGTCGCCCACGTCAAGAATGAGAAGTAATCCAAGCAGCGAAGGATAGGGTTTGTGCCCAACCTCGACTCCAAAGGAGGAATCGTACCTGAAAGTGGATCTGAAACCCAAAAAGAAGAAACACAATAGGTTATATAGTTCCGTGCCCCTGCCGGGGTATGCTAGGTGTTGGATGATGGTTTGGCATTTAATCTTCAGAATCTCAACTCCTTGATTTCCCCCTATACTAAATAGTGGTAACTCAGCTCAAGCTCTCAATAATATATGTTCATGATGTTTCTACTTCGATACATACAACTTAAAATACTTAGGTGTCAGTTTGGTATACCACTTTGGTTTCGTTGTCTCATTAGCAATGATGCAAGTGTTATTTGAGTAATCTAAGCTTCTATTTCACAGTACTTTTCTATTCTTACCTTGTTATGCACAGAAAATTGGCTGCTTTACATATAATGATTGTCTGATGTCCTTTTGGTTAGAAGATAGATGAAGTAAGGGTCGCAGGATATGATGCCTAAGGTATGGCAGTGGTACGCTTTGTGTGGGTCATCGTTGAAGTATGTCCTTGTTGGATGGAACTTCCCTATCCACATGAAGATTGTTTGCCGTATTTTGCTAAGCAATGTGCCTTGCACGAAAACAGAATTCTAGATTATGAATTTTATTAGGAAATAACACATTGATGCCTTTTTATTTGTGATGTTGTTCAAATGTATTCCATTGGAATGTATGTTTTTGTTGTATTGCACTCCCTTTATTTTTTGCAAAGGACATGGTCAGTTGTCATAGATTATTTGACTTTTTCCTACTTTATACTCCCACACCTTGCGCTAATGTTAGCAGTGACAGAGAATTATTCATTCAGAACAAAATAGATTAATTACAACACAAAATTGAATACAAGAATTCATGAGCTTCATTATTTAAAAGCCAGGCCCTTGATAGATGTAGGGGCTAAGGAGAGCTATATTAATTTGTTACAAGAACTTACATATGTAAACCTTCACTATGTGCTCCTTAAGTTGATTGTCTATCTCAGCTATCCATTTACCTTTTAGGTTGCGTGCTTGGGTAAGCGGCTCAGCTCGGACAGGCCATAGCACTAGCGCTTTTGACTTCCCACCGGGCTCCTTCGTCTCCCAGCCATAGCTGGCTCCAACTACTGCTTGCATAAATGGAAAACGGTAAACCGTTGAAAGTATTGTTGGTTTACTTTCAGGCTTCCAACTGTTTTGATTTTATCATATACAACATTTTCAGATCAGTAAATACACTGATCACCCTTTTACACGTTGTCTCCATCCAGGACGACAGCGTCAGAGGAGAAGGAAGGAAGCGACCGGGAAGTCCAAGAAGAAAAGGTTAGTGGTGCCACCATTCTCTTGCTCACTTTGTTGCTTCCCCACCCAGATCGCATGGGTGACCTGGTGGACGGGGATGCGGCTCCGCACCCACTTAAGATATTTGGTGCTGGTGACTAATCGTATTTCATACCTATTGGTGGCTGATCATAAGATTTTCTAAGTCTTCCCATTGCTTACCAAAAAAATCATACGAAGAGTAGTCGAATTTAGTGTGGCGGTTCTTATTCAACCTTCCTGTAAATATGCTTGCAGAGTTCCTTCCATGGCTTCCAGCTTCAGTTTCATCTAACGAGCATCTTTTTACTACGGACCATTGATCAAGATATTCGTAACTGCTTATGTAAAACAGTTCATGAAGAGAAACTTCTTAAGCAGGTCTGACAATTGTGCCTCTTTACAGTTTCTGGCAATAACTTGCTTGGTGTCCTGTTAACTTTGAGTTTAAAAATTTATGAAGGTTGTATTCACTTAGATCGATGAAACAGACACCAAGCTGTGTTCTCCAACGAGGTGTCTCAAGGCTTTGCCAGCTGTCATTGCTATGAATATCATCTACTGCATGATTGCTAGCTTTCCTATGTTTGAGTTGTTTTTTTCCATAAACTGGTTTTGAATAATTATTTTATGTAACACTTGGTTGGATATGGTTCATACTTTCTAACTTCTGAGCAAAGCTAATATGTTTTTGCATTATGGCCACTTTCTCTTTCATAAAGGAAGGCCACTTATTCATGTTTGATATGCATTCATACAAAAAAGGCACTGGACCCATGAGCCGTACTGCCATTGATAAATGATGCCTTTATTGAGATGTGTACACAAGCTGGCTAAAAAGAGCAGAGAAGGGGCACACACAACCTGGCACGGCCCATAGCACCCCTCAGGTATGTAGGAGATGGACCATGTTGTACTACTGGGGGGGGGGGAGGGAATCTTTTTCTGGTTTTCTCAACTTATATTATATATGCCTGGTGCTTGTTTTGTAACATTCGTGATTTATAGTTGATATACTTGAAATACATTATGACGACCTATTGGCTATATTAAACTTGCATTGATGTAAGTTGTTTCTTGATATAATGTGAGAATGAATATCAAATCTTAAATTGTAGTGTATGCATGTATCATCTACAAATACTATGTGGTAGAAATAATGATGAGAGGATGTCTATTGTGCTTCTTTTATGTTGTAATGGAACTTTCTGTTTCTATATATGTACTCCAGTTAGCTTTCACTGTACCTATCACTTGTGACCGAAGAAAATTCCATGTATACTAAAATTGCTTGTTCTATCACTTCCTCGTGCAAGATTGTCAGCCATGAACACGAAGAAGGCGGCACAGAGCGGCGATGCGTCGATCAAGGACCGGTGCCAGAAGCGGAGGGATGGTCTATGTGAATAGTAAGCACCGGAGGGATGGTCTATGTGGCAAACAAAACACAGTGCAGCGAGGGGCTGCATATCATCAGCTTGAGGGCTACAGTCGGCATGGATAGGGCTCATCATGCGGCGCCGTTCTCCCGACCTTCTTCCCAAACAGCGTGATGGGAATCACTGGCTTACAAGGTGATTCTATACTCTAATTTATATCCTTTCCAACAGATGTGTTTGTCCATTCATGTTTTATATTCCCTTGGAATTGGTGGGTGTGATTTTGTCCCCCATTTTCTTTCTCCGTGTTCTGATTTCTAAGCAACAAAACTGGTGTTGATAATATATGATACTCGTATATTTGTAGCCTTATAATTTGTGTATGTATTGTACCTATTTGCTTATAACTGCCTATAAATGATCCTTAGGCCTATCTTCTCACAAAACATGTGTGTACGCATTTTGTTATAGGCTGTAACTCTGCTCAAACATCTTGCCAACGACGAGTAGCAGCCGCGCCTGGAAGGTCAAGGCGCGGAGCAGGGGGCGGTGTAAGGGGTGTGGAGCATGGCAACTCCAAGATGCTAGCATCCACTAGCTATAAGACATCGTTCCCCGCCTAATTAGTTTCTTTCTTCTTCCAGAGTGCTTACTTAGTAGATGTTCCGTGTTATTGTAGCATATTGGATTGTTGGGAGATATTTGGTTTTATGATGGACAGGTTGATCAAAATCACATGTAAAACGATCAGGAAGGTCCTGATCGGCTGCTGGTGCTCTGGTCGCGCAAGGGCAGCACGGCGCACAACCTCCGCCTGCTCAAGACAATGTGGCAGTACTATGTGGGCCTTGACGGCAGGCGCAACGACCAGCTGGACTATGGCAATAGGGAATTCTCCATCGACGAGACGCCAACGTCCTGGTTCTGCATTGTGCCCTCTGTCCCGGACACCTTTGGCGTCTACAACGATGACCACTACTTCTGCAATGCCCGCCAGAGGGATGTGGACTGTGTGGACTGCTATGATGGTGAGCAGAGTTAGTATGGCCTGGAGAGTCTTGACGATGGTGCAGATGAGCAGCTGCTCTTCAGTGGCAAGTCTCATAGCTGCAATACATTGATGTGCATTGCCTGTGATGGCATCTCAAATTGTTTCCAAAAGTATAATATAATACATTTATAAGGCCCTCATCACTTGCATGTGCATTTGCTACTAACAACACAAAAAAGAAAATGAAAGGGTGGGCTGCCTACACTACACACAGCATGCTCTACATTACAATTATGATTTACTATAATAAGTTTGATAGGCTATCAACGCTTGCATGTAGTTCTTCCAAATATATGGCAGGAAAGTGAAAGGCGCTTTTCCATCTGGCACCGCCCGAGCTACCTCTCAGGCGGCGCGCCATGGCGCGCCCCAACAACTAGTGTAAAAAGGAAAGGTGAAGATCACCATGACTCTTGTATAAGGTATAAGACAAAAATAAAAGATAGGCCCTTCGCAGAGGGAAGCAGAGGTTGACATGTGCTTTTATGGTTGGATGCACAAAATTGTAATGCAAAAGAACGTCACTTTATATTGCCACTTGTGATAGGGACCTTTATTATGCAGTCCATCGCTTTTATTGCTTCCATATCACAAGATCATACAAAGCTTATTTTCTCCACACTAATAGATCATACATATTTAGAGAGCAATTTTTATTGCTTGCAACAATGACAACTTACTTGAAGGATCTTACTCAATCCATAGGTAGATATGGTGGACTCTCATGGCAAAAATGGGTTCAAGGATGTTTGGAAGCATAAGTAGTATCTCTACTTTGTGCAAGGAGTTTGGCTAGCATGAGGAGGAAATGCAAGCTCAACATGTTGGATGATCCATGCCAATATACTTTATTTCAGATATAAGAAAACATAACCCATTACGTTGTCTTCCTTGTCCAACATCAACTTTTTAGCATGTCATATTTTAATGAGTGCTCACAATCATAAAAGATGTCCAAGATAGTATAATTATATGCGAAAAGCTCTCTTTCTTTATTACTTCCTATTAATTGCAATGATGACCAAAACTATGTTTGTCAACTCTCAACAACTTTTATTCATCATACTCTTTATTTGTGAAGTCATTACTTTCCATAAGATCAATATGATCTCTTTATTTCTTTTTATTCTTTCTTTTATCCCCTCATGATCATAGTGAGATAATCAAGCCCTTAACTCAAAACTAATCTTTATTATATATAGATCACATAGATAAGGATCATAAAGAAAAGATCACAACTAGATCATACTAAACTTTATTCTACTAGATCAAGATATAACCAAAAGGATCAAACTAAGAAAAACGGTAAAGATAGGAGTGTGATGGTGATACGATACCGGGGTACCCCCCAAGCTTGGCAGCTGCCAAGGGGAGTGCCCATACCCATGTGTTTATGTCTCTTTCTTCGAAAGTGGTGATGATGGAGTTGTTAATGATGTAGGCTTGTCGTCCAATTTCCAAGGCATAGGCTCACCATCGTAGAAGGATGATCGAGTCTCCGGGATCCTCAAATCTGCAGCAAAACTCATCATGTTGAATCTATATTCATACTCACAATTTTGGTTTTGCAGGTCATAGATCTGGGCTTGGAGGTGCTCGATTTTCTCATGGAGTTTGAAGATGGTCTCCCCAATGTGCTTGGCATCTAGCTTGTGGTTGTTGGTGAACTCTGCGATCATCATGCGGTTGGCGTTGAGTCCTCGTTCCATCATCCCCTGACACTTCAAAACTTGTTGCTCCATTGCTTCGAGTCTTGTCTCCATGCTTCCGGTCATCCTTGGTCCCTCAACATCGCGGGTGTGCAGCACCCCCACGCATCTCAATGGTTTGAGGGTGTTGCAGCAACTCCGCGAGGTAGGGGTTGATGACCTTCTTGAATTTTTTTCCTTGGGGGTGCTTGAAGACGTCATAGTGATCTAGATCTGTCAGAAAAACATCTCGAAACAAAAACAGAGGATTTTTGCGAGATACGATGGTCAAGACCTCCGGGAGATTATATAATGATTTTTTAGCAAGAAAAAGAAGTATCGTGCAAGAAAACGGAGTCCGGAGGGCGCACGAGGTGCCCACGAGGCAGGGGGCGAGCCCAGGTGGGTAGGGCGCGCCCTCCACCCTCGTGGATGCCTCGTGTCCCTTTCGGACTACTTCTTATTTTCCAATTTTCTTAAATATTCCAAATGGAGAAAAATTGCTATTAGAACTGTTTTGGAGTCAGTTTACTTATCGTACCACACACCTATTCCTTTTCGGAGTCCGAAACATTTTGGAAAGTGTCCCTTATGTATTCCTCTGGGGTTACGGTTTCAATGACATTAGTTTCAACATTTATGGGATTACCTGAGATATAATGTTTGATTCTTTGACCATTCACCACCTTCAGATTTGTGCCTTCGAAGTTGTTGATTTTTATAGCACCAGAACAATAGCCCTCCTCGATAACGTAAGGGCCTTCCCATTTAGAAAGAAGTTTTCCTGCAAAAAATCTTAAATGAGAGTTGTATAGCAAAACATAATAATCTACATTAAACTCGCGCTTTTATATCCTTTTGTCATGCCATCTTTTAACTTTTTCTTTAAATAATTTGGCATTCTCATAAGCCTGGGTTCTCCATTCATCAAGTGAGCTAATGTCAAATAGTCTCTTCTCACCGGCAAGTTTGAAATCATAATTGAGCTCTTTAATGGCCCAATATGCCTTATGTTCTAGTTTGAGAGGTAAGTGACATGCTTTCCCATAAACCGTTTTATACGGAGACATACCCATAGGATTTTTATATGCAGTTCTATAAGCCCATAATGCATCATCAAGTTTCTTGGACCAATTCTTTCTAGATCTATTAACAGTCTTCTGCAAAATTAATTTCAGCTCTCTATTACTCAGTTCTACTTGACCACTGGACTGTGGGTGGTAAGGGGATGCAATTCTATGATTAACATCATACTTAGCAAGCATTTTACAAAAAGCACCATGAATGAAATGTGAACCACCATTAGTCATTAGGTATCTAGGGACTCCGAACCTCGTAAAAATAACTTCTTTAAGCATCTTAATAGAGGTGTTATGATCAACACTACTAGTTGGAATAGCTTCTACCCACTTAGTAACGTAATCAACATCAACTAAAATATGTGTATACCCATTAGAGGAAGGAAACGATCCCATATAATCAAAGCCCCAAACATCAAATGGTTCAATAACAAATGAATAGTTCATAGGCATTTCTTGACGTCTACTAATATTACCAATTCTTTGACATTCATCACAAGACAAGACAAACTTATGGGCATCCTTGAAGAGAGTAGGCCAATAAAAACCGGATTGCAATACATTATGTGCAGTTCTATCTCCAGCATGGTGTCCTCCATGAGCCTCGGAGTGGCACTTGCGTAGGATCTGTTCCTGTTCATGCTCAGGCGTCTACTCCTTCTTTATAAAGGTGTGGGTCATCCCAGAAGTAATGTCTTAAATCATAGAAAAACTTTTTCTTTTGCTGGTATGTGAAACTAGGTGGTATAAATTTAGCAACAATGTAATTAGCATAATCAGCATACCATGGAGCAGTATGAGAAGCATTTATGATAACTAATTGTTCATCAGGAAAGCTATGATCTATAGGTAGTGGGTCATCAAGAATATTCTCTAAGCTAGATAAGTTGTCTGCAACGGGGTTCTTAGCTCCCTTTCTATCAATAATATGCAAATCAAATTCTTGTAGCAAGAGAACCCATCTAATAAGTCTAGGTTTAGCATCTTTCTTTTCCATAAGATATTTAATAGCAGCATGATCAGTGTGAACAGTTACTTTAGAATCAACAATGTAAGGTCTAAACTTATCACAAGCAAATACAACTACTAAAATTCTTTTTCAGTAGTAGCATAATTTTTCTGGGCATTGTCGAGAGTTTTACTAGCATATTGGATAACATTTAATTTCTTATCAACTCCTTGTCCTAGAACAACACCTACAACATAATCACTAGCATCACACATAATTTCAAAGGGTAAATTCCAATCAGGTGGCTGGGCGATAGGTGCAGAGATCAACACTTTCTTAAGTATTTGAAATGCTTCTACAAAACCATCATCAAAGACAAATGGAACATCTTTTTATAAGAGGTTAGTCAGAGGCCTAGAATTTTTTTAGAAGTCTTTAATGAACCTCCTATAAAAACCGGCATGACCAAGGATACTTCTTATACCTTTGATGTCCATGTGACATGTCATCTTTTCAATAGCATCAACTTTAGCTTTATCAACTTCAATACCTCTTTCATAAATTTTATGCGCCAACACAATACCTTCATTAACCATAAAGTGGCACTTCTCCCAATTCAAGACAAGATTAGTTTCTTCACATCTCTGCAAAACTCGATCAAGGTTGCTTAAGCAATCATCAAAAGAAGTTCCATAAATGGAAAAATCATCCATGAAAACCTCAACAATCTTTTCACAAAAATCAGAGAATATAGCCATCATGCATCTTTGAAAGGTAGCAGGTGCATTACATAAGCCAAAAGGCATACATCTATAAGCATTTCAAATAAAAGTGGTCTTTTCTTGATCCTCTTTTGACACGGGTATTTGAGAGAAACCAGAATAACCATCTAGAAAGCAAAAATGTGTATGTTTGGATAATCTTTCTAGCATTTGGTCAATAAAAGGTAAAGGGTAATGATCCTTTTTAGTGGCTTTATTTAATTTGCGGAAGTCAATTACCATTCTATAGCCTGTAACAATTCTTTGTGGGATCAATTCATCTTTATCATTAGGAACAACAGTAATACCTCCCTTCTTAGGGACACAATGGACAAGACTTACCCACTGACTATCAGCAACTGGACAAATTATACCTGCCTCCAGAAGCTTTAGTATTTATTTCCTGACCACTTCTTTCATCCTAGGATTTAACCGTTGTTGGTGATCAACAACCGGTTTAGCGTCTTTTTCCAATTTTATT
Organism: Secale cereale; assembly: GCA_902687465.1. NCBI lineage: Eukaryota > Viridiplantae > Streptophyta > Magnoliopsida > Poales > Poaceae > Secale > Secale cereale. The sequence goes on from LR738711.1 coordinate 543,806,276, forward strand.
TTGTGTTGGCATAGAGTGGGACTAATGCCCTTAAGATCATCAAGAGTATATCTGATGGCAGCACGATGCTTCTGCATAGTTTTCAATAATCTCTCTTCTTCTTGCTATGAAAGGTTAGCACTAATAATAACATGATATATCTTCTTTTCATCAAGATAAGCATACTTAAGAGTATCAGGTAATGGTTTTAGCTCAAACATGGGATCACCCTTGGGTGGAGGAGGATCCCCTAGAATTTCAACAGGCAAGTTGTGTGTCAATAAATGTCACTGTTTAAAGAATATTTCATCTATTTCCCTTCTCTCATTCATCTACATATCATTTTCATGGTCTAGCAAATATTGTTCTAAAGGATCGTTAGGAGGTACGACAATAGAAGCAAGACCAATAATTTCATCTTTACTAGACAGTTCTTTATCATGGGGTTGTCTACAAAATTTAGCAAAGTTAAAATCATGAGACATATCCCCTAATCCAATAGTAACAACATCATTTTTGCAATCTATCCTAGCATTAACAGTATTCAAGAAGGGTCTACCAAATATAATAGGGCAAAAGTCATCTTGTGGGGAACCAAGAACAAGAAAATCAGTAGGATATTTATGTTTCCCACACAAGACTTCAACATCTCTAACAATCCCAATTGGTGAAATGGTATCTCTATTAGCAAGCTTAATTGTAACATCAATACCTTCTAGCTCAGCAGGTGCAATATCATGCATAATTTCTTCGTATAAGGAATAAGGTATTGCACTCGCACTAGCACCCATATCACATAAACCATGATAGCAATGATCTCCTATTTTAGCAGAAATAACATGCATGCCTACAATAGGTCTATGTTTATTTTTAGTATAGGGTCTAGCAATTCTAGCAGCTTCATCACAGAGGTAAATAACATGCCCATCAATATTATCGACCAAGAGATCCTTAACCATAGCAATACTAGGTTCAACTTTAATTTGCTCAGAGGGTGTAGGTGTGTTTAGTATTACTCTTAAGAACCACAGTTGAAGCTTTGGCATGATCCTTTATTCTAACAGGGAAGGGTGGTTTCTCAATATAAGCGGTAGGAACAATAGGATCAACATTATAAGTGATAGTCTTTTCTTCAACTTTAACAGGTTCAACTACTTTTACTTCAATGGGAGGGTGATATTTAAACCACTTCTCCTTAGGGAGATCAACATGAGTAGCGAATGATTCACAGAAAGAAGCTACCATCTCAGAGTCAAGTCCATATTTAGTGCTAAATTCATGGAAAACATCGGTATCCATAAAAGATTTAACACAATCAAACTTAGATGTTATACCTGACTCCTTACCTTCGTCGAGATCCCAATATTCAGAGTTGTGTTTAATTCTTTCCAATAAATCCCATTTGAATTCAATAGTCTTCATCATAAAAGAACCAGTACAAGAAGTATCGAGCATGGAGCAATTATCGAGAGAAAGCCGAGCATAAAAAAATTGAATAATAATTTCTCTTGAGAGCTCATGATTGGGGCATGAATATAACATTGACTTAAGCCTCCCCCAAGCTTGAGCGATGCTTTCTCCTTCGCGAGGCCAAAAATTATATATATAATTAGGACCATGATGAACCATATGCATAGGATAAAACTTTTGATGAAATTCCAATTTCAACCGGTTGTAGTTCCATGATGCAATATCATCGCATAGCCTAAACCATGTCAATGACTTTTCCTTCAAAGATAAAGGGAAGACCTTCTTCTTGATAACATCCTCGGGCATACCTACAAGCTTAAATAATCCACAAACTTCATCCACATAGATTATGTGCAAATCGGGATGCAATGTTCCATCTCCTGTAAAGGGATTAGCTAGCAGTTTCTCTATCATACCCGAAGGAATTTCAAAGTAAACATTTTCAGTAGGTTCAGTAGGTTGAGGGGCAACTCTTTTCTCTACTGGTTGGGGTGAAGATATCCCGAACAAGCCCCTCAAAGGATTATGTTCCATAGTAACAAGTGACAGTAAATTTCACACTATATAAATTATTCCTTACCAAATTCCACTTACCAAAGGCGCTTCACTCCCCGGTAATGGCGCCAGAAAAGAGTCTTGATGACCCACAAGTATAGGGGATCTATGGTAGTCCTTTCGATAAGTAAGAGTGTCGAACCCAACGAGGAGCAGAAAGAAATGATAGGCAGTTTTCAGTAAGGTATTCTCTGCAAGCACTGAAATTATCGGTAACAAATAGTTTGTGATAAGGTAATTTGTAACGAGTAACAAGTAATAAAAGTAAATAAGGTGCAGCAGGCCCAATCCTTTTTGTAGCAAAGGAGAACCTGGACAAACTCTTCTATAAAGGAAAGCGCTCACGGGGACGCATGGGAATTATCGTCCAGCTAGTTTTCATCACGCTCATATGATTCGCGTTCGTTACTTTGATAATTTGGTATGTGGGTGGACCGGTGCTTGGGTACTGCCCTTCCTTGGACAAGCATCCCACTTATGATTAACCTCTATTGCAAGGATCCGCAACTACAAAAGAAGTATTAAGGTAAACCTAACCATAGCATGAAACATATGGATCCAAATCAGCCCCTTACGAAGCAACGCATAAACTAGGGTTTAAGCTTCTGTCACTCTAGCAACCCATCATCTACTTATTACGTCCCAATGCCTTCCTCTAGGCCCAAACAATGGTGCAGTGTCATGTAGTCGACGTTCACATAACACCACTAGAGGAAAGACAACATACATCTCATCAAAATATCGAACGAATACCAAATTCACATGACTACTTACAGTAAGACTTCTCCCATGTCCTCAGGAACAAACATAACTACTCACAAATCATATTCATGTTGATAATCAAAGAGGTATTAATATGCATAAAGGATCTGAACATATGATCTTCCACCGAATAAATCAACTAGCATCAACTACAAGGAGTAATCAACACTACTAGCAACCCACATGCACCAATCTGAGGTTTTGGGACAAAGATTGGATACAAGAGATGAACTAGGGTTTGAGAGGAGATGGTGCTGGTGAAGATGTTGATGGATA
>LR738711.1:543809398-543822565 GCA_902687465.1 Secale cereale
CCCCCCCCGATGAGAGGATCGATGCTAATGACGATGGTGACGATTTCCCCCCACCCGGAGGGATGTTTCCCTGACAGAACAGCTCCGCCGGAGCCCTAGATTGGTTCCGCCAAGGTTCCGCCTCGAGACGGCGGCGCTTTGTCCCGAAAGCCTCCTCCTTATTTTTTTCCAGGGCAGAAGACACCTTATACCAGAAGATGGGCATCGGGGGGCTGCCAGGTGGCCCACGAGGCAGGGGGCGCGCCCCCACCCTCATGGACGATGGGTGACCCCCTCTGTGCTTTCTTCACCCGATATTTTTCATATATTGCAAAACTGACTTTCGTGGAGTTTCGGGGCTTTTTGAGCTGTGCAGAATAGGTCTCCAATATTTGCTCCTTTTCTAGCCCAGAATTCCAGCTACCAGCATTCTCCCTCTTCATGTAAACCTTGTAAAATAAGAGAGAAAAGTCATAAGTATTGTGACATAATGTGTAATAACAGCCCATAATGCAATAAATATCAATATAAAAGCATGATGCAAAATGGACGTATCAGTGAGACCGAAATGTTACAAAAGGATCACGAAGAGTTTACCATGCAAAGTCGGTGGGACCGATCGCTCTTTTTGGTGAGACCGAAATGTTACAAAAGTATCACAAAGAGTTTCCAATGACATCTCGCTGAGACCGAGATCTATATCGGTGAGACCGAATTGTCTATGGTTTGATGCAGTGGCTATGTCAAATAAACTCGGTGGCGCCAGATGGATCGAATCGGTGGGGCTGAGTTTGACTTTAGGTTTTGGACATATGTGGAATTTGAGAAAGTGGCTGAGGGTTTGGAGCTATATCACTAAGCACTTCAGCAACCAGATCATTAAGTAACACCTCATCCCCTTTTAATAGTATTGGTTTTCCTATGGACTCAATGTGATCTTGGATCACTAATATAGAAATGTAGAGTCTTGAGCTTTTGCCAATCTTTGTCCTTAGCATTTTGAGGGGTCCACATCACTAGTCCATGCCATGCCAATCATTGAACTTCCTAAAATATTTAACTTGAATGGATATTAGTTCAATGAGCTATATGTTGTTATTAATTACCAAAATCACCCAGGGATTAGTTGCACTTTTAATCTCCCCCTTTTCGGTAATTGATGACAACATATAGATCAAAGCTTCGACATATGATAATAAGAGTGGAATACATCATCGCTTTGAGAAGTATGTGATAAGCAAGAGCTCCCCCGAAATTTGTGCATTATTTAAGATTTGCTTTTGAATGCAAATGCATAATCGATTAGGATCATGGGTTACTCTTCCATGTCACATACATCTTGCTGGAGCGCTCAAAATGATAAGATTTAAGCAACAAGCACCCATCACCAAAATAAACAAGTGAATGATCATACACAATCAAGCAAGCACACATTAAGCATAGCATGATCAACCACACAAGTATCTCATGAGCATAAGCAAATTGTAGCAATAACCAAACGAATGAAGTAGCAAGCAAAAACCAACAAAGAGAAGCAACTCTCTCTCTCTCGAAGCCTAATGTTCTATACACTTTCTCCCCCTTTGGCAACAAGTTGCCAAAAAAGCTTGAAAATGCATAGTGCTATACGACACTCTTGGCATGATCTTCGGGAGCTTCTAAAGAAGAATTCTCGCTGGTGGCTCCGGTGTGTGTAGACGGCGTGGAGATAAGAGCATCAACAAACACTTTGGAAAAAGTCTGTGGAGCTGGAGGAGTTCACACTGAAGGAACAACTATGGCAGTGGCTACAAGTGCTGAAAGTGTAGGCCTGGGCTCGACAACTGGCATAGCTGAAGATCTTGGTCCTCTTGGGACTCTCTGGAAAGCATCAGTGGTATCTTTGTCCTCTGCATGTTCCTTGAGCTTCTCCACAACTGTTTGTATCTCATTGATCTTCACGTCAAGATCATAGAATTTGGTTTCAACAATCCTCTCAAGACTCTCTAGATTTTGAGTCAAACTGGCCATGCTCTTCTCAATCCTCAGAGTGGCCTCAAGCAGATGGTTGAGTTGATCTTGCTTGGTCTTGGGGACTCCGGAAGCACTTGCTGCTTTTGCTTTCTCAATCTTCTCTTGGCCTACAACTGATGTAGGGTGAGATGCATCCAAGACAACCTCATTGTCCTCAAAATTTGGCCTAAGAGGTAGATGCATCTTTTCAAGTAGATATGTCCCTTTTTCTAGTCTGGAGTTGATTAATGTCTGAATACGAGGGGCATATCCACAAGACCTCTTTTGGTCTGTTGCAGTTCTCAGGCTCATGACTTTGAATTTCTTTGGAACAAAACATATGAAGCAAGTTGATAGAGTGACCATGGATCATCCTATGATCTCCTGACTTGGGCAAAAGAGTGTGCCTCAAGATGGTGTTGATAGTGGTCAGTCCAGGCAACAAGTGGTATATAGAACCAAGCTTGTGAGTCTTCAAGTCCTTCTCTGTGATAGGCTTATACATGTTGTCCATAGAATTATGATCCTTCCTAGGCTTAGAATATACGTCAATGTAGTTCTCATCTTCCTTGGGTGCATTGATCAAGTTTGCCCATTCTGCAATTGTAGACATATATATAGTGCCTTCTGTCATCTAGATAATCCTTCCATTAGGATAGAAATGAGTGGTGGAGTAGAATTGCATAATCATCCCATCATTCCATCTGGTCAGCTTTTGTCAAACAAACTTGTCATCCTCATTCAACCTGAAACTCTCATGCACATGGGGAAAGTAATCTGCATAGTCATCAATGTACTTCTAGACAGTCAACCCATTGCATGTTGCACACTATAGGCTTCTTGTCCAAAAGGACAGTCTCATAGAAGTCTTGTTGTTCTTTGGTGTGGAACCTACAATCAATAGCAGCTCTTCTTCTTGTTGCATAGGGATCTGTCTGTCTCCAAAGTCTTAGACCTGCATCCTTTCTCAACTTCATGTTCTCAGCAACAAGATGAGCATCATTGTGATCTGGTATCTTTGGCTTGAGCTTCCTGAGCATCATGGACTCATCATCATCTGAAGAATCTTCTCCTTGAACTTGCACTTCTTCTGGAACTTCTGGCACTCGGGCCTTGTTCTTTTCAGCAGCAAGGATGTCTCTGGTGGATCTCTTGGGTGCTGAAGTCTTTGGTGCAGCTTTGGGCTTAGATGGATCAGCCCTAGACTTGATGGCACCCCCATCAGCTTCTGATTCTTTGTAGTAGGTTCAACAATCTCATCTTCTTCCTCATCAGCATCCTCAACATCATCCCTCATGGATGGCCTTTCAATGACTCCGACAGTAGTCTTCTTGACTCTCTCTTTCCCATTCTTTCCTCCAGCAGCCTCATCATCTCTTGGTTCAAGAGTGAATTCCATGGTTTCTTGAGTTGAGGCTCTGGCTTTTGACATTGGAATCCTCTTGGCAGGAGCTTTCTTGTTCAAACCTGGCTTAATAGCTCTAGCAGTTTCCTCCTTCCTCATAGGCTACTTCTTGGAAGTAACCTCTTGAGCCACAAAATCCTCATCTTCACTGTCAGAATTCCTCTTCTTCCTTGTCTTGACGGCAGCTTTTGGCAGGTTGCTGGGTGTGATTCTGCTACTCTCATAATAGCTGCTATTAGAGGGACTAGTGCCCTCACTGAGATTTGCCTGCTCCTCTGACCTGTTCTGACTGTCACTACCATCTGACATCTCTGAAACTGACCCTGTGAATAGATAGGTATATGTAGAGTAGATGAGCATCACAAATCACAACTATTTTCACAAAAAGTTGACTAAAAAACTTAACTTTAGATTTCTACACAAAGCATTTCGGAGCTACCTATATGACTAACTCAATGACACCAAAGCAGCAATTGTAACATCCCAAATTTTCAATTTGGAATGTTATACATTAGATCATTATGCATATCATATTTTCTTGCTTTTGGTGATCCAAGAAAATCCTAAGCAACTCAAGGACCCTCGGAGAGAGTTGGGGACTCCTAAATTTTCATATTTGAGGTCTCTCAAATTTTGAAAATAGGATCGTTTGATTTTATTTATTTTATCTTCAAGTGTTTCTATCATAAATATATGAGAGAGGGAGTAAAATGACTCTCCCAAAAATAAGAAATACAGAGGGTTTAATAAGAAAAATCAAACAAGTTTTATTTGGAATTTTATTTGGATTTTATTTGAATTAGGAAAAATTGCATGTTCTAAAAAATGCATTTTAGTGCCAAGAAAATGTTCACCTTGTTCTAAATATTCTATTTAGACGGTGAAAATTTTGTCTTGGAAATTTTAGATATTTATTTCTTTTTCTAGAGTTATTTTAGCGACGGCGTATATATAAAAATATATATATAAAAAAATAGGGGGACCCGACCCGACTGGGCCGAAGCCCAGCCGAGCCAGGCCCATCGCCCGCCGCGCCGCCTTCCCCGCGTCGCCGCCCGTGGCCGCGTCGGACTCCGACGGCCGCCGCCGTAGCTTGCCCCCTTCCCCAAGCCTCTGCACCCCCTATATATATAGCCGCACCCCGCCGCGACGCCGCAAGCCACCGCCGCCGCGACGCCGCCAGCCACCGCCCCCGCCGCCGCGACGCCAGCCCCGCCGCCGCGCACCGCACCCCGCCGCAGGCCGCCGCCAGCCACCGCGCCGACCGCCGCCGCCGCTGCCGCCCCTCGCTGCCACCACCGCAGAAGCCCCGTCGCCCGCCGTCGCTGCAAGTCGCCGCCGCCGGCTGTTTCCGACGAGGTAGCCGCCGCCCGGTTTTCTTCTAGAAGACCGTCGGTTTTTTTAATAACCCTAGTTCGTTTTTTTACTAGATCCGTTTTTCTGTTTTTTTTTTGGTTTAGTTAATTAGTAAACGCTCACCCGTTCGTTCGTTCTAACGAACGAATTCATCGTTTAGTCTCAGCTGACGAACGTCCGTTCGTTAAGCTGTTTTAGATTTCTTTTTCGCAGTTATTTTCTTATCGCGATCTCTGATCCGATCTTCGTTTTAGTTTATCTTTTCGCTCGGTTATCGGAATCAGGTGGTTCAAGCGCCTGGAGTTTCATCTCGAAATTCTCTTTCCGCTTAACCTAGTCACTCAAGTGTTTGCCTCTATTAAATTTGTACTTAAGGTCCAGATTGGTTCGGTAGTTGTTTTCTCTTTTGCCGTTTGTCTTTCGTTGTTTTCTTTTGTTGGTTCTTTTGCAAACCGGAGTTCGTAAGTTGAACTTTCTGGTTAGATATCTTATTCGAGTTTTACCCGTGCATTAGTTAAGTACTTATTGTGTGCTTGTTTGTTTACGATAGAGTACCCGGAGTGCGCCGCTTGCTACTTTGAATCTCTAGGTTTTGCGGATCATCAGCAAGGCAAGTAACACTTTGATCATTCTTTCTAATTACCCAGTTTTCATTGCATTAGTGAAACCCTCACACATTGCATTAGTAGGATCAATTAACTTATGGGATTGGGAAGTAGATTGAGGTAGTACCTATTACCTGCATTACATTCAAACCTTTGGGAGTTACTTCTACATTTGCTGTTAGGACATGCTATGCTCGTAGACGTGGATTGGGTGAGTGTATCCATGACAAAGGTGAGTTTGTTAATTAATGGTTCAACTTAAGGTGGCAACTTTAACACACATCTGGGTGGATTGAGGCATCTGGGTATTCCAGTGATTGCCTGTTTTTCTTTTGGACCGCCACCCAGGCTCAAAGGGATCATGAGATTATTCATACTAGAAACTTCCGTGTGCATCCACATGCCATTATGGGCTCTGGCATAGTTGAGTAAGTTGTGGGAAACCTTTCCATGATGGGCTAGCAGATGTAGAGGGATTGTAGGTGTACCGGCCTATCTATCTGGTTAAGGGGACCTCTTCGGAAAGACTGTGTCTCGGTCATCCGTTTCTCAAACACCATGTAGTGCGAGAAACCAAACGGAGGCGATCGAGTCTTGTGGGGAAAAGTGCACAAACCTCTGCAGAGTGTACAAACTGATCATGATTAGCCGTGTCCCCGGATACGGACGTCTTGAGTATCTAGTACTTGGATTATCATGTGAATCTCATCATGTTACTTTAATTAATATTGTTGGGTTTAATGATGATTTTAATTGGGGTTGAGAGGATGTCTATCTTCTCAGCGATGTTTCAACTACCATGATAGTTAATTAAAATCTATTCCTTTGAAGTAGGGAAAAATTGGCTTTACGCAAAAACTGTAACCATAGAGCTTTCCACCAGCCATATTGCATATAGTATAGCTTTACTTTATTGCTCTCTTTGTGTTAACTTGCCAGCATATTCCATGTGCTGACCCGTTTTCGGGCTGCAACGTTCATGTTGCAGACTTTTCAAACAACGAGTAAGGTGCCTTTTAGGTCGTGGTTCTATACTCAGTGATGCCGTTGGAGTTGATGGACTCACTTATCTTCCAAGCCTTCCGCTGTTATCGTGTTAGATGGCCTTCAGCCATTTTTATTGTAATAAGTTCATCGTTGGAACTATCGATGTAATAAGTGTGTGATTGCTACTCTGTTATAAATCCTTCAAGTACTGTGCGTGTCAGCATTCCTGATCCAGGGATGACACTGATGCATAGAGATCAGACTGCTTGAGGTCTGGTCGCTACAAGATGGTATCAGAGCACATGCTGACTATAGGACACGACCACTAAGTTAAAGCCCTAGAACACTATTCACTCTTCTCTTTTCCGACTCCTCATCTTTTCTACTCTTTTAGGATGGTGGATGCAAAGAACAAGTTCCCTCAACCGGATGACGATACACCATTTGGATGACACCTGAAGGAAGTCACCAGATATCTAAACATTGGACTACCAAGTTTCACAGGAACCTACAATGCCACTCTACCCGAAGAGGAGCGTTGGTTGAGTCAAGCTCAAGTTCCAGGAAGGACGTTCAAGCCCGTCACCGCACTCATAGCATTTTCCTTTAATGCGCCTACATGGAGCCTAGGCAGGAGCATGGCAGCCCACATCGCTATGGGAAGGATTGGAGAAGTCTACAAGCAGGAGCTAAAGGACACCATCTACCAGATTTGTGGACGCCGAGATGAGAATTGGGATATGATCAGCACCCGGAAGGACAGATCCATTGCAGCCTTCATCCAGGAGTTGAACCATCACATTCGTTGCCAGGAGCACCAGATGTGTGCAGGGATGATAGAATTGAAGAAAGCACTAAACAGGAACTTAGAGTTAGAAGAGGAACTCAAGTCTACACGCGACGGATATGAGGAGGAGATGCTAATACTTGTGGAGAAGAGTGATGACTTGACCCCGAAGTTAGGGATACTCATGGGAGAAGAAGACGAGGAAGAAAAACCCAAGGAGATTCCACCGGAAGACTACATCATCATTGACGACACGGATTCAGAACCCGATGATAGCAAGGACGAAGACTGTGAAGATGAAGCTGGAGCAGATATCATGGAATCCTGTGTCGATCAAAATTTCTAGAAGACTCCCCATGACAAGTAGTTTTTCCACTTAGAAGACTTAGAACACTTTTGTAACGATTAGATCCGTGTAAGCCCTTGTTTGAAATTGATTTTGGTGTGATGAATTGTGTGTTTGCCTCATGTGCATATGGGTAGTGATTTTCTCTTAGACCTTATTTCTATTCTAATCTCTTCCCTCTACACCCATCAGATGCCTCCAAGACGTGAGCCCGGATTTGAGTTTCCCCCTGAGCTCACCCAGTTGATCCAGCAGCAGAACACCATGATGCAACTTCTTGTCCAGAACACTCAGAACAACCAGAACAACAACAACAACCCTCGACCACCACCACCCGTGGACAACCTGACATGTTTCTTAAGGTTGCAACCACCAGTGTTTTCTAGCCGCATCGAACCAATAGTGGCTGATGACTGGCTATGCAAGATTGGAAGGGATTTGACCACCGCCAATTGCTCTGACGCTGAGAAGGTGCGATTTGCCGCACACCAGTTGTCTGGACCAGCCGCAGCATGGTGGGGGAATTACACAGCCACTTATCCCATAGCCAATGTGACTTGGGATCAGTTTCAGCAAGCTTTTCATACCACTCATGTCTCAACTGGAGCTATGAGTATGAAGAAGCAGGAGTTTCGCAATTTGCGCCAAGGCAACCGTACTGTGGCTCAGTACATGGATGAGTTTAGTACCCTATCTCGTTATGCCACGGATGATGTGGCCACAGATGCCGCTAAGCAGGAGAGATTCATGGAAGGGCTGAATGATGAGATGAGTGTACAGTTGATGGTGGCCACTTTCAATAACTACCAGGAACTGGTTGATCGCGCCCTAATGATTGAAAGGAAGCATCAACAGATTGAAAGTCGCAAGAGGAAGTATGGACAAGGAAAGTATAATTCTGGAGCACAGTAGAAGCCCCGTTTTACCCCTAAAACGGTAGGACAGTTTCAACATACCCATGGAGGAGGTAGCTCGCACAATCATAATGGCCCCAAGAATGGAAATGGAAATGGAACAAATGGTAACCAGAGCCGCCCTACCCCGTCTACACCCACCAAGAAGGATTTCAGCCATGTCACCTGTTACAAGTGCGGGAAGAATGGACATTATGCCAATGAATGCCCAGAAGCTAAGAATGGGAACGACAATGGAAGCGCCGCGAAGAAGCCCAACCCGTTCAACAAGACATGTGAACCACGTGACTGTGGAGGAGGTAGAGGAGCAACCAGATGCTGTTGTCGGTAAGTTTTTGGTTAAGACATTTACCGCAATAGTTCTTTTCGATACTGGTGCAACGCATTCATATATTTCAAGGGGATTCATAAATAGACATAGGATGTTCACCCGAGTTCTTAAGACCCCCATGTTAGTAAGTTCACCAGGAGCAGAGTATATGGCACACCAAGGATGTTTTCAGACGCCATTGATCATAGGCCACCATACTTTCCCCTCCGACCTAATAGTATTGGAGTCACAAGGTTTAGATGTGATATTAGGTATGTATATTAGGTATGGATTGGCTATCGAAGTATGGAGGTAACATTGACTGTGCTAGTAATTCAATTTTGCTCACCACCCAGAGGGAAAAAGGATCAAGTATGTATCTAGGCATTTGCCTATAAGGACGCAAGTACATTCTCTCACGGGAGTGGTTCACGAGGAAGTACCAGTAGTGAAGGATTATCCGGATGTGTTTCCAAAGGAGTTACCTGGCATGCCACCGGATAGAGATATAGAGTTTTTGATTGAACTTTTGCCAGGCACCGGGCCAATTTCTAAGAGACTATATAGGATGCCCGCAAAGGATTTGGAGGAAATTAAGAAACATATTAAGGAGTTACTGGACAAAGGATTCATACGCCCAAGTTCTTCACCTTGGGGTTCGCCAGTACTTTTAGTGGAGAATAAGGATGGATCGTTAAGAATGGTTGTTGATTACCGAGGACTGAATGAAGTAACGATCAAGAATAAGTACCCACTGCCGATGATCAATGATCTGTTCGATAGATTGCAAGGAGCTAAAGTGTTTTCCAAGATCGATCTGCGATCAGGGTACCATCAATTGAAGATCCTAGAGCAGGATATACCTAAGACGGCCTTTACCACTAGGTATGGGCTGTACGAGTATACCATTATGTCTTTTGGTCTGACTAACGCACCGGCATACTTTATGAACCTGATGAACAAAGTGTTTATGGAGTATTTGGATAAGTTTGTCGTAGTGTTCATAGATGATATATTGATCTTCTCAAAGGATGAAGAGGAGCATGCAGAACATTTGCGTTTGGTATTGGGGAAGCTCAGAGAACATCAGTTATATGCCAAGTTTAGCAAATGTGAGTTTTGGTTGAAGGAAGTCGGATTTCTCGGACACGTTATATCTGGAGAAGGAATAACAGTAGATCCCGCCAAGGTGGACACTGTAACCCATTGGGAAGCACCAACAACAGTTGGAGAGATCTGGAGTTTCCTTGGACTTGCAGGATACTACAGGAGATTCGTCGAGAATTTCTCGAAGATTGCAAAGCCAATGACGGAGTTGTTAAAGAAGGACACCAAGTTCAGTTGGACAGAAGAATGTGAGGCCAGTTTCCAGGAATTAAAGAAAAGGTTGGTCTCATCCCCTGTGTTGATTCTGCCAGATCAACATAAGGATTATGAGGTGTACTACGACGCTTCACGTCGAGGACTTGGAGCCGTTCTTATGCAGGAAGGAAAAGTTGTTTCGTATGCTTCACGACAACTGAAACCTCATGACTTGAACTATGCCACTCATGATTTGGAGTTAGCAGCCGTAGTGCATGCATTGAAGACGTGGAGACATTTTCTCATTGGAAACCATTGTGAAGTATATACGGATCACAAGAGTATGAAGTATATATTCACCCAGAAGGAGCTGAATCTCAGGCAAAGGAGATGGCTGGAACTCATTAAGGATTACGACATGAGATTGCATTATCATCCCGGAAAGGCTAACGTAGTAGCCAATGCGCTAAGCCGTAAGAGCCATGTCAATACCCTAATGACAGAAGAATGTCTAAAGGAGTTAGCCGAGGACTTACGAGAATTACATTTGGAGATAGTTCCGAGAGGCTATGTAGCAACACTAGAAATCCAGTCTACCCTGATGGATAAAATCAGAGAAGCTCAGAATACTGATGAGGAGGTTGCCTTTATTAAGGAAAGGATGAGCGAAGGAAAAGCTAAAGGATTTCGTGAGGATGAACACGACACCTTATGGTTTGAGGACCGCATTTATGTGCCTAATGACCCGAGGATCAGGAAGTTGATTCTACAGGAGGCCCATGATTCACCATACTCGATTCACCAAGGAAATACTAAGATGTATTTGGATTTGAAGGATATTTTCTGGTGGACCGGTATGAAGAAAGATATCGCGGAGTATGTAGCAGTTTGTGATGTATGTCAGAGAGTGAAGGCAGAACATCAGAAGCCGACAGGATTGTTACAACCATTGCCAATACCCGAATGGAAGTGGGATAAGCTAGGTATGGATTTTATTACGGGACAACCCAGAACTCGTTCTGGCTATGACTCTATTTGGGTCGTAGTCGATCATTTAACAAAGGTAGCTCATTTCATCCCCGTAAAGACTACTTATACCAGTGCGAAGTTGGCAAAGATATACATGACCAGAATTGTATGTCTGCATGGAGTTCCGAGGAGCATCGTATCAGATAGAGGAACCCAGTTTATCTCAAAGTTCTGGAATCAGTTACATGAAAGTTTGGGTACCAGGCTAGAGTTTAGCACGGCTTTTCATCCACAGACAGATGGACAAACTGAAAGAGTCAATCAGATTTTGGAGGATATGCTGAGGGCCTGTGCACTAGATTATGGATCTAGTTGGGACGACAATTTGCCGTATGTCGAATTTTCTTACAACAATAGTTATCAATCCAATTTGAAGATGGCCCCTTTCAAAGCGTTATACGGAAGGAGATGTAGTACTCCGTTGTCGTGCGACGAAGTTGGAGACCGACAGTTGTTTGGACCAGATTTTATCAAAGAGTCTGAGGAGAAGGTGAAGTTGATTCGAGACAGACTGAAGGTAGCTCAGTCCAGGCAGAAAAGTTATGCAGACTCGAAGCGCAAGGAGATAACCTATGAGATTGGAGACAGAGCATACTTGAGAGTATCGCCTCTGCGAGGGGTCAAACGTTTCAGAGTTAAAGGAAAGCTAGCCCCTAGATTTGTGGGACCTTACCATGTTTTGGAACGCATGGGAGAGGTTGCCTATAAGTTGGAATTGCCCGAAGGATTGTCAGGAGTGCACGACGTGTTTCACGTTTTGCAGCTTAAGAAGTGCCATGCGGAGATGGCCGATATACCGCTTAGAGACACAGTACCCCTGGAAGCAATTCAGTTGGACAGTGATTTGACCTACGAGGAGAAGCCTGTTAAGATCCTCGAGTTTTTGAGCAGAGTCACCCGCAGCAAGGTTATCAAGTTTTGCAAAGTTCAATGGAGTCACCACACCGAGGAAGAAGCCACCTAGGAACGAGAAGATGATCTACGCAAGGACCACCCTCACCTATTTTCTAGCCAACCCGAATCTCGAGGGCGACAGTCCTCTTGAGCCACAAAATCCTCATCTTCACTGTCAGAATTCCTCTTCTTCCTTGTCTTGACGGCAGCTTTTGGCAGGTTGCTGGGTGTGATTCTGCTACTCTCATAATAGCTGCTATTAGAGGGACTAGTGCCCTCACTGAGATTTGCCTGCTCCTCTGACCTGTTCTGACTGTCACTACCATCTGACATCTCTGAAACTGACCCTGTGAATAGATAGGTATATGTAGAGTAGATGAGCATCACAAATCACAACTATTTTCACAAAAAGTTGACTAAAAAACTTAACTTTAGATTTCTACACAAAGCATTTCGGAGCTACCTATATGACTAACTCAATGACACCAAAGCAGCAATTGTAACATCCCAAAATTTCAATTTGGAATGTTATACATTAGATCATTATGCATATCATATTTTCTTGCTTTTGGTGATCCAAGAAAATCCTAAGCAACTCAAGGACCCTTGGAGAGAGCTGGGGATTCCTAAATTTTCATATTTGAGGTCTCTCAAATTTTGAAAATAGGATCGTTTGATTTTATTTATTTTATCTTCAAGTGTTTCTATCATAAATATATGAGAGAGGGAGTAAAATGACTCTCCCAAAAATAAGAAATACTGAGGGTTTAATAAGAAAAATCAAACAAGTTTTATTTGGAATTTTATTTGGATTTTATTTGAATTAGGAAAATTGCATGTTTCAAAAATGCATTTTAGTGCCAAGAAAATGTTCACCTTGTTCTAAATATTCTATTTAGACGGTGAAAATTTGTTTTGGCAATTTTAGATTTTTATTTCTTTTTCTAGAGTTATTTTAGCGCCGGCGTATATATATATAAAAAAATAGGGGGACCCAACCCGACTGGGCCGAAGCCCAGCCGAGCCAGGCCCATCGCCCGCCACGCCGCCGCCCGTGGCCGCGTCGGACTCCGACCGCCGCCACCGTAGCTTGCCCCCTTTCCCAAGCCTCTGCACCCCCTATATATATAGCCGCACCCCCCTCCAACCACCGCACCCCACCGCGACACCGCAAGCCACCGCCGCCAGCCACCGCCCCCGCCGCCGTGACGCCAGCCCCGCCGCCGCGCACCGCACCCCGCTGCATGCCGCCGCCCTCGCC
>LR738711.1:543827207-543842709 GCA_902687465.1 Secale cereale
ACCCCCGGCAGGCTCTCCCGAGGAGTCTCTGATAACTTGTTTCTGTTGGTGGCCTCGCCCCTTGCTGGGCTCGCGTGCCCGGTAAGGGAGGCTCTTCTCTTGTCGACATCTCATTTTTCTGGCTTAACCTTGGTCTCTCTGGCTGTGTGTTGGTTCTTCGAATCTCTTGGTTCCTCAATCTCGGGCTTGTGCTGGTACTTCAACCTTGTCCTTGTGCATGTGAACAGTTGGGCAACAGACCCAGGGTTTGTTGCACCGACAGAAGCCCCCGGGCCTGCCCCGAACGCGCTGCTGAGCGTCGTTGGGGTAGGGCCTAATAAGTGCACAGGCAGGATTGCTGAAGGGGTCGGCCCCTTGAGATTTCCATCGTTGCTTCATTTGTCTTGATTTTGGGATGGTTTCTGATTTCCCCGCGTGTGGCGTAAAGCCAATAGTGGTGGGGCCGCTGCAGTGATAGCCCGTGAATGACTTTAACACACAGGGTGGAAACTGCCAATTTACTCCTCCCACTGCGCATCCTTATCCTTAGCCACGCATGATGCATGCATCGCGCGGGGTAGGTAACGGAGGCGCGTGGCGCGGGAGAGTGCCTTGGAGTGGGTCTGCCCACCTAGAATTAGCAGAGGAGGACGGTGGTCACCCGTTACTTCATGCAGCTCCTGAGTCGCCCGCCACCCGTAGGCTGTGGTGGGCGCTCAACTCTCGGTTCATTCGCCCGCCGCTGTGACGGTGGGGAGATGAAGGAGGATGGAGGGAGCGGGAGGCTGGTCCTTGAGGCGGAATACGGCGGCACTGGTGCCCTTGTACTTATGCCAGTGGCCCACCGCCTCGGCTCGAACTCTTCCTTTCCTCCTTGGCACTCCTCTTTCCTCTTACAACAGTCTTCCGATGGGTTCTCAAGCAGACTTCCTCGTGGATTCCGGCTACGTCCACCATGCCGCGTCTTTGCTGGCTCCTGTGGCGGTGATCGGGGGAATCGCTGTTGTTGATCCCTTCACCGCCACCGCCACCTAAGTGCTCCTTTGACTTTGTCCTCAAGGAGATGGATAGGAGAAAAGGCATCACAGGGAACTTATCTTTTTTCAATCTTAAATTTGCAGTCAAATACCAAATTTTAATTCAAATAATGTAACCTCTCGAGTCCATCTTTGTGTTCTGTAATGCTTGTACTTGTATCAGCATGTGAATGAAAAGGATGAAACTTGTCGGGAACCCGTGCATGTGTACGTCCATGCAGAGGTGGAATGCCTCTTTAATGAAAATAAAAGAGTTTTCCCTGGCAAGGTATCCTGCCGGCACCCTCTTCGCCTGCCAAAGAGCCATGTCTGCTGGGGAACAGACAGAGGGGCCAGCCCCCTGCCAACTCCTTTTTACCAAAGGCTACTGCGACCATCCCGACCGAAGCAGCGTTCGAGTCATGGATAGGAGCACCTAATTTTCAAAAGAGAGAGGCGAGGTTTTTCCATGCGAAGTTATAGCTTTATAGAACACTAATGGACAGGAGGGAAACTTATCTGTCTGGCTTGCCGGGGATTGCTGCACCGTGCAATCTTCTCGTCCTTAGTCGAAGCCAAGTTCGCGGCAGGAACCTGCAACTCCATGTAGATGAGAATGAATGCATGATGAAATCCTATCTATATGCATATGCTAATGCTCATGGAATGCTAATACTATGATCTTGGTGTGCTTGTGCATGCATGCACTCTTAGTTGCCCCCCCCCTACAACGCTTCTTTATTTTCTCTTGCAAGGGGTCACGCCCCGGCTTTGAACGAGGGGTTACATGCAACTGAGGCAAGGCCTGTACAAAAGGGTGGCTGCCGGGCGGTGCCCGGCAGCCTCGCACCTTACGGGCAGTACTTACGGAGATGGTCAATATTCCATGAGTTTTGCAACTGAGTGCCATCTTCGGTCTCCAGATGGACTGTACCGGGTCTGGTGACTCGTACCACCCGGTAAGGGCCTTCGCACTTCGGTGACAACTTGTTTGTCGCCTTGGCGGACTGAACACACCTAAGGACAAGGTCACCTTCCTCAAAACACCGGGCATGAACCTTGCGGCTGTGATAGCGACGCAAGGCTTGCTGCTAGCGTGCAACCACGTAGCAGCCCGGAGACGGTTCTCTTCGAGTAGCACAGTGTCGTCACGCCGGTGCTGATCTTGCGCTACTTCATCGTAGGCAAGCACTCTAGGAGACCCGTAAAAGAGTTCCGTGGGGATAACTGCTTCTGCCCCATAGACTAGGGAGAAGGGAGTCTGCCCGGTACGTAGCTCGGTTATGTGTCGTTCTGAGGGACCAGAGAACTACCGGCAGCTCCTCGATCCACCGCCGGCCGTGCTTCTGCAGCTAATGACCCACAAGTATAGGGGATCAATTGTAGCTCTTTTCAATAAGTAAGAGTGTCAAACCCAACGAGGAGCAGAAGGAAATGATAAGTGTTTCTCAGTAAGGTAATGTCTGTAAGTGCTGAAACTATAAGTAGCGGAGTAGTTTGATAGCAAGATAACTTTGTAACGGGCAAGTAACAATAATAGTAGCAAGTATGCAGCAAGATAGCCCAATCCTTTTGAGTCAAAGGACATGCCAAGATGGTCTTTATAATAAGCAAAGCGTTCTTGGTGGTCCACGGGATTTCATCTAGTCACTTTCATCATGTTGGTTTAATACGTGTTCGCTACTTTGATAATTTGATATGTGGGTGGATCGGTGCTTAGGAGTTGTTCTTACTTGAACAAACCTCCAACTTATGAATAACCCTCCCGCAAGACTCTACAACTATGAGAAAAGTATTAAGAATAAATTCTAACCATAGCATTAAACTTTTGGATCCAATCGGTCCCTTACGGAATAGTGCATAAACTGGGCTTTAAATTTCTGTCACTCTCGCAACACACCATCTAATTACTACTCCACAATGCTTTCCCTTAGGCCCAAATATGGTGAAGTGTCATGTAGTCGACGTTCACATGACGCCACTAAGGGAATCACAACATACATACTATCAAAATATTGAAGACATATCAAATTCACATGATTACTTGCAACATGATTTCTCCCGTGACCTAAAGAACAAAGGTAACTACTCACAAGTGATGAACATGCTCAAGATCAGAGAGGTAATGTATAGCATAATGGATCTGAACATATAATCTTCCACCAAATAAACCATATAGTAATCAACTACAGGATGTAATCAGCACTACTAGTCACCCACAAGCAACAACCTATAGTTCCGGTAACAAGATTGATCACAAGAGATGAACTAGGGTTTGAGATGAGATGGTGTTGGTGAAGACGTTGATGAAGAAAGCACTCCCCAAGATGGGAGAGTTGTTGGTGATGATGACGACGATGATTTCCCCCTCCGAGAGGGAAGTTCCACCTCGAGACGGCGACGTTCCATCCCGAAAGTCTTCTCCTTAATTTTTCTAGGTCAAAATGACTTATATACCAGAAGAGGAGCACCAGAGGTGGGCCGGGGTGAGCAAAACCCAGCAGGGCGCGCCTGGGGGCCCTGGCGCGCCCAGGTGGGTTGTGCCCACCTGGTGGGCCCCCTCCAGTGGTTATCAGCTCCAGTATTTCTTAAATAATCCATAAAAAATCTCCGTGAAGTTTCAGCTTGTTTGGAGTTGTGTAGAATAGGTGGCCTGATGTAGCTTTTTCAGGTCCAGATTTCTAGCTACCGGGATTCTCCCTCTTGGTGTATACCTTGCAAATTATGAGAGAAAAGGCATTAGAATTACTCCAAAAAGCATTATTATGCATAATAACAATGTAAATAACAGCAAGAAAACATGATGCAAAATGGACGTATCAACTTCCCCAAGCTTAGACCTCGCCTGTCCTCAAGCGAAAACCAAAAACGAAAAAAATGTCCACATGCTTTGAGAGAGAGGTGTCGATAAAAACAAAATATGGACATAGAAGCATCATGTTGATTATTATAACAGCAACATAATTAAATATAAGACTTTTATCACAGAACTTGTATCATAAACTTCTCATGAATAAGTGACAGTTCATCACACAACTAAAGTATAAAGCATAAACTCTATTAGAAACCAACAAACTATGTTTTCAGTCAACTTTTCCAACTACAATTCATCATCTTTTCAGGAAGGGTCACGTATCGGAGCCTTTAGGCAAGTCCACATACTCACCCATCATATTGTCTTCTATGATTGCTAACACTCACCACATACACATGAGCAAAATATTTCAACCGGACACATATAAAGATAGGGGCTTATAGTTTCGCCTCCCAACATACTCACCTCAAGGGTGATGTCAACAATAATAGCTCATGTCACCCATATTCAACTGGCATATGTGCCTAGATCTTTCCTCACCACATGATGCTTCCCAAAGGATAAAAATAAAAGAGGAAAGAGGGAAAACTTTGAATCTTTGCATAAAAGTAAAAGATAGGCCCTTCGCAGAGGGAAGCAGAGGTTGCCACGCGCTTATTTGTTTGAATGCTCAATCCTTTAGTGCAAAAGAACGTCACGTTACATTGCCCCTTGTGATAGCAACCTTTATTATGCAGTCTGTCGCTTTTATTCTTCACCATCACAAGTTCGAGCAACGCTCAATTTTCTCTTACACTAAATGATCTCTCATTTTTAGAAGCAATTTTATTGCCTTATTGCACCGATGACAACTTACTTGAAGGATCTTACACAATCCATAGGTAGGTATGGTTTACTCTCAAAAAAGGTTTTGGGTTTAAGGGTTGTTGGATGCACAAGTAGTATCTCTACTTAGTGCGTAATTTTTGGCTAGAAAAGATATTGGGCAATCACCACATGTTAAAGGATCTATGACTTCTATGTGAATATGAACAAACATAAATCATTAAGTTGTCTTGCTTGTCCAACGTCAACAATTTTGGCATATAATATTTTGATGGGGGCTCACAATCACAAAAGATTTATAGTATAGTATATTTATATGTGAATCTTCTCTTCCCTTATTAATTTTGTCATGAGTTGCATCATTGACCAATGCTATGCTTGTCAATCTCTAATAATATTTTCTACTTATACATTTCCTTATGTGGTGCCATCACCTACGTAAGATTAGCATATGTTCAACGTGATTTATTTTCTTTCTTTCATTCATTCAACTATAAATTTTTCTTTTTATTGCAGCAAGGAAGTAAAGAAAGTAAAAAATCAAAACTAAACTTTATTATATATCTCGCACATGATTACATAGATAAATCACTAAGCAAACTCAAAGGGAAAGGATCGAACTAACTTTCATTTATTCTAAAGCAAAAGATCGAACTAAGATAAGTAAATGCAAAAGGATAGTAGGGATGATATGATACCGGGGCACCTCCCCCAAGCTTGGCGAAAGCCAAGGGAAGTGCCCATACCCGATACTGAGTTTTCTTTTTGTGGTGAAGAAGATGGTGGTGGTGACGTAGATGCGGTCTTGTCCTCGGGTTTCCATGACAGAGGTCCACCATCGAAAGAGGAAGAATGAGTCTCACGGGTCCTACAACTGGCAGCCAAACTCATACCTTTGAACCTTGCTTCATATTCAAAGACTTGGTTCTCAAGATCATACATCTGGCTTTGGAGGTAGAGGATTTGTTCGTTGAGGGTGAAGATGCTATCCTTCATGGACTTGCCATCCACCTTGAGATCATGGGATATGTCCGTGATCATGAGGTGATTGGCGTTGAGTCCACACTCCACCATCTTCTTGCACCGGAAGACTTCTTGCTCCATAGCCTCCAGCCTAGCTTCCACGGTTCCCATCCCCTTGGGTCCTTCCTCATCGCGGATGTGCAACAACCCCTCATGCATCTGGATGACCTGGGGTGTTGCACCACCTCCCGCAGATATGAGTTGATGCTGTTCTTGAAGAACTTGTCCTTGGAGGAGCCTGGGGTAGCCATGATAGATGGGATCTGCCAGAAAGCAGCAAGAAAAGAAAACAGAAGATT
Source organism: Secale cereale (assembly GCA_902687465.1). NCBI lineage: Eukaryota > Viridiplantae > Streptophyta > Magnoliopsida > Poales > Poaceae > Secale > Secale cereale. The sequence goes on from LR738711.1 coordinate 543,833,165, forward strand.
TCTCCGCAATATGGTGGTCAAGAGGTTTGGGGAGTATATAAAGAATTTTTATCTTGGAAAGCAAGCAAGCCGTAGAAAAATGGAGTCCAAAAGGTACCCGAGGTGGGCACAACCCACCTTGGCGCGCTAGGCATGCCTGGCATGCCCTAGTGTCTTGTGACCACCAGGGTGCGCTTCCTGGTAGTTTCTTATTTTCCTATTTTCATGAATATTCCAAAACTAATAAAAAATATTTTTGCGGATTTTTCGGAGTTCGTTTACTTACCGTATCACGTACCTCCTTACTTTGACGATCCTGGACTATTCCGGAAGGACTCTTTTATGTGTTCCTTCGGTGTCAAAGTTTGGATAATATTGCTTTCAACATTAATGGGCGGACATGAGATATAATGCTTTATTCGTTAGCCGTTAACAAACTTTGGATTAGTTCCTTTGGAATTATTTATCTTGATGGCTCCAGATCGATGAACCTCCTCGATAACATAGGGGCCTTCCCATTTAGAGAGGAGTTTGCCTGCAAAGAACCTGAAACGAGAGTTGTACAAAAGAACATATTCTTTGACTTTGAACTCACGCTTTTGGATTCTTTTATCATGCCATCTTTTTACTTATTCTTTAAATAACTTGGCATTTTCATAAGCTTGGGTTCTCCATTCATCTAATGAGCTAATATCAAATAACCTCTTTTCACTAGCAAGTTTGAAATCATAATTGAGTCCTTTGATTGCCCAAAAAGCTTTATGTTCTAATTCAAGAGGCAAATGACAAGCTTTACCATAAACCATTTTATAAGGAGACATACCCATAGGATTTTTATAAGCTGTTCTATAAGCCCAAAGTGCATCATCTAATTTCTTAGACCAATTCTTCCTGGACCTATTAACAGTCTTTTGCAAAATTAATTTTATTTCTCTATTACTAAGCTCAACTTGACCACTAGACTGAGGATGATAAGGTGATGTAATTCTATGGTTAACATCATATTTAGCAAGCATTTTGCGGAAAGCACCATGAATAAAGTGTGAACCACCGTCAGTCATTAAATATCTACGAACTCCAAACCTTGGGAAAATAACTTCCTTAAACATTTTAATAGAGGTATTGTGATGAACACTACTAGTTAAAATAGCTTCTACCCATTTAAACAACAACAACCAAAATATGTGTATACCCATTAGAGGAAGGAAAAGGTCCCATGTAATCAAATCCCCAAACATCAAATAGTTCAACAACAAGTGAATAATTCATAGGCATTTCTTGACGCTTACCAATATTACCGATCCTTTGACATTCATCACTGGATGAGACAAACTTATGAGCATCTTCGAAGATAGTAGGCCAATAAAATCCAGATTGCAATACCTTATGAGCACTTATATCTACAAAATGATGTCCTCCATATGCTTCGGAGTGACACTTCCAAAGGATTTGTCCCTGTTCATGCTCAGGTACACAACATCCAATGATACCATCTACTCCTTCTTTATAAAGATGTGGGCCATCCCAAAATTAATGGCTTAAATCATAAAATAACTTTTTCTTTTGTTGACAAGTGAAAGTAGGTGGTAAATATTTAGCAACAATGTAATTAGCATAGTCAGCATACCAAGGAGTACTATTAGTAACATTTATTGCAGCTAACTACTCATCAGGAAAACTATCATCAATAGGTAGTGGGTCATCAAGCACATTTTCAAGTCTAGATAAGTTATCAGCTACTGGGTTCTCAGCTCCGTTTTATCAGTGATATGCAAGTCAAATTCTTGTAGCAAGAGAACCCACTGAATAAGTCTAGGTTTATCATCTTTCTTTTCCATAAGATATTTAGTAGCAGCATGGTTAGTGTGAACAGTTACTTTTGAATCAACAATGTATGATCTAAACTTGTCACAAGCAAACACAACTGCTAAGAATTCTTTTTCAGTGGTATCATAATTATTTTGAGCATTGTCTCGGGTTTTGCTAGCATATTGAATAACATTCCGTTTCTTATCAACTCTTTGTCCTAGAACAACACCAACAACATAATCACTAGCATCACACATAATTTCGAAAGGTAAGTTCCAATCAGGTGGTTGAATTATAGGTGCAGAAATTAAAGCTATCTTAAGTCTTTTCTTGATCAGGTTGAGAAACAGGTATTTGTGAAAAGCCAGAGTATCCATCAAGGAAGCAAAAGTGTGTGTGCTTTGATAATCTTTCTAGCATTTGATCAATAAAAGGTAGAGGGTAATGATCTTTTCTAGTGGCTTTATTTAATTTTCTAAAATCAATAACATTATATAGCCTGTAACAATTCTTTGTGGAATAAGTTCATTCTTATCATTAGGAACAACAGTAATGCCTCCCTTCTTAGGAACACAATGAACGAGACTTACCCATCTACTATCAGCTATAGGGTAGATTATACCTGCTTCCAAAAGCTTTAATATTTCCGTTCTTACCACTTCTTTCATCTTCGGGTTTAACCGACGTTGATGATTGACAACGGGTTTAGCATTAGGTTCCATGTTAATCTTATGCTGACATAGATTGGGACTAATGCCCTTTAAATCATCAAGAGTATATCCAATAGCAGCTCGGTGCTTCCTTAGAACTTTCAATAATCTTTCTTCTTCATGTTTTGAAAGGTTAGCACTAATAATAACATGATATATCTTCTTTTCATCAAGATAAGCATATTTCAAAGTGTTAGGCAATTGTTTTAATTCAAACACGGGATCACCTTTAGGTGGAGGAGGACCTCCTAAAGTTTCAATAGGTATATTATGTTTAAGCAGAGGACGTTGTTCAAAGAAAATATCATCTATTTCATTTCTTTTAGGCATATGTAAATCATTCTCATGGTCTAGCAAAATTGTTCTGGAGGATCAGTAGGAGGAACAACAATAGAAGCAAGACCAATAATTTCATCTTTACTAGGAAATTATTTTTCATTATGTTTTCTATTAAACTTGGAGAAATTAAATTCATGAGATTCATTACCAAAAGTGACACCGACAGTTTGCTTCTGACAATCAATTTGAGCATTAATGGTGTTCAAGACAGGTCTACCAAAGATAATGGGACAGACATCATCTGGTGGGGAACCAAGAACAAGGAAATCAGACGGGTATTTTATTTTCCCACACAAGACTTTAACCTCTCTAACAATCCCAATTAGTGATATAGTATCTCTATTAGCAATTTTAATAGTGACATCAATGTCTTCTATTTCTGCAGGTGCTATGGCATTCATAATTTATTGGTATAAAGAGTAAGGGATAGCACTCACACTAGCACCTATGTCAGATAAACCATGATAACAATGATCTCCTATTTTAACCGAGATAACAGGCATGCCAACAACGGGTTTATGTTTATCCTTTTTATCATGTTTGGCAATTCTAGCAGCTTCTATTGGGGAACGTAGTATTTCAAAAAAATTAACTATGATCACGCAAGATCTATCTAGGAGAAGCATAGCAACGAGCGGGACAGTGTGTCCATGTACCCTCATAGACCGAAAGCGGAAGCGTTTAGTAACGCGGTTGATGTAGTCGAACGTCTTCGCGATCCAACCGATCAAGCACCGAACGCACGGCACCTCCGTGATCTGCACACGTTTAGCTCGGTGACGTCCCTCGAACTCTTGATCTAGTTGAGGCCAAGGGAGAGTTTCGTCAGCACGACGGCGTGGTGATGGTGTTGATGAAGTTACCGACGCAGGGCTTCACCTAAGCACTGCGACAATATGACCGAGGTGTGTGTGACAGTGGAGGGGGGCACCGCACACGGCTAAAACAATTGTCAACTTGTGTGTTCTAGGGTGCCCCCTGCCCCCGTATATAAAGGAGCAAGGGGAGAGGCCGGCCGGCCCCTGTAGGCGCGCCCCATGTAGGATTCCTACTAGGAATAGGAATACTATTCCTAGTATGTTTCCAACAAGGCGCGCCCCATGAAGGAAGGAGGAAGGGGAGAGAAGGAAGGAGGGGGGCGCTACCCCCACCCCTTGTCCAATTCGGACTAGGGGCGCGTGTCACCTCCTTGGCCGACCCTCTCTCCTCTAGGGCCCATGGTGGCCCATTAACCTCTCGGGGGGTTCCGGTAACCCTCCGGCACTCCCGTTATCCGAAACTCTCTGGAACACTTCTGTTGTCCGAACAACATGGTCCAATATATCAATCTTTATGTCTCAACCATTTCGAGACTCCTCGTCGTGTCTGTGATCTCATCCGGGACTTCGAACAACCTTCGGTACATAGAAACACTTAAACTGATAATACCGATCGTCATCGAACGTTAAGCGTGCGGACCCGACGGGTTCAAGAACTATGTAGACATGACCGAGACTCATATCATGTCAATAACCAATAGTGGAACCTGGATGCTCATATTGGTTCCTACATATTCTATGGAGGTCTTTATCGGTCAAATCGCATGACAACATACGTTGTTCCTTTTGTCATCGGTATGTTACTTGCCCGAGATTCGATCGTCGGTTTCATCATACCTAGTTCAATCTCGTTACCGGCAAGTCTCTTTACTCGTTCCGTAATACATCATCTTGTGACTAACTCATTAGTCATTTGCTTGCAAGGCTTATTATGATGAGTATTACCGAGAGGGCCCAGAGATACCTCTCCGATACTCCGAGTGACAAATCCTAATCTTGATCTATGCCAACACCACAAACACTTTCGGAAACACTTTTAGAGCATCTTTATAATCACCCAGTTATGTTGTGACATTTGATAGCACATAAGGTGTTCCTACGGTATTCGGGAGTTTCATAATCTCATAGTCAGAGGAACATGTACAAGTCATTCAGAAAGCAATAGCAGTAAAACTAAATGATGATATTGCTAAGCTAACGGATGGGTCTTGTCCATCACATCATTTTCCTAATGATGTGATCCCGTTGATCAAAAGACAACACATGTCTATGGTTAGGAAACATAACAATCTTTGGTTAATGAGCTAGTATAGTAGAGGCATACTAGGGACACTGTGTTTTGTCTATGTATTCACACATGTATCAAGTTCTCGGTTAATACAATTCTAGCATGAATAATAGACATTTGTCATGATATACAAGGAAATATAAATAACAACTTTATTATTGCCTCTAGGACATATTTCCTTCAGTCTCCCACTTGCACGAGAGTTAATAATCTAGATTACATAGTAATGATTCTAACACCCATGGAGTCTTGGTGTTGATCATGTTTTGCTCGTGGAAGAGGCTTAGTCAACGGGTCTGCAACATTCAGATCCATATGTATCTTGCAAATTTCTATGTCTCCCTCCTTGACTTGATCGCGGATGGAGTTGAAGCGTCTCTTGATGTGCTTGGTTCTCTTGTGAAACCTGGATTCCTTCGCCAAGGCTATTGCTTTAGTTTTGTCATAAAAGATTTTCATTGGCCCCGATGCACTAGGTACTACACCTAGATCGGATATGAACTCCTTCATCCAGACTCCTTCATTTGCTGCTTCTGAAGTAGCTATGTACTCCACTTCACATGTAGATCCTGCCACGACGCTCTGCTGGAACTGCACCAACTGACAGCTCCATCGTTCAACAAAAATACGTATCTGGTTTGTGACTTAGAGTCATCCGAATCAGTGTCAAAGCTTGAATCGACGTAACCATTTATGATGAGCTCTTTGTCACCTCCATAAACGAGAAACATATCATTTGTCCTTTTCAGGTACTTCAGGATGTTCTTGACCACTGTCCAGTGATCCATTCCTGGATTACTTTGGTACCTCCCTGCTAGACTTATATCAAGGCACACATCAGGTCTGGTACACAACATTGCATACATGATAGAACCTATGGCTGAAGCATATGGGATGACTTTCTTTTTCTCTCTATCTTCTCCAATGGTCGGGCATTGAGTCTTACTCAACTTTACACCTTGTAACACACGCAAGAACCCTTTCTTTGACTGATCCATTTTGAACTTCTTCAAAACTTTATCAAGGTATGTGCTTTGTGAAAGTACAATTAAGCATCTTGATCTATCTCTATAGATCTTGATGCCTAATATATACGCAGCCTCATCGAGGTCTTTCTTTGAAAAAATCTTATTCAAGTATCCTTTTATGCCATCCAGAAATTCTACATCATTTCCAATCAACAATATGTCATCCACATATAATATCAGAAATGCTACAGAGCTCCCACTCACTTTCTTGTAAATACAGGCTTCTCCAAAAGTCTGTATAAAACCATATGCTTTGATCACCTCATCAAAGCGTATATCCCAACTCTGAGATGCTTGCACCAGTCCATGGATGGATCGATGGAGTTTGCACACTTTGTTAGCACCTTTAGGATCGACAAAATCTTCTGGTTGCATCATATACAACTCTTCTTTGTGATATCCATTAAGGAATGCAGTTTTGACATCCATTTGCCAGATTTCATAATCATAAAATACGACAATTGCTAACATGATTCAGACAGACTTAAGCATCGCTACGGGTGAGAAAGTCTCATCGTAGTCAACTCCTTGAACTTGTGGAAAACCTTTCGCAATAAGTCGAGCTTCGTAGACAGTAACATTACCATCAGCATCAGTCTTCCTCTTAAAGATCAATTTATTTTCAATGGCTTGGCGATCATCGGGCAAGTCAACCAAAGTTCACACTTTGTTCTCATACATGGATCCCATCTCAGATTTCATGGCCTCAAGCCATTTTGCGGAATATGGGCTCATCATCGCTTCCTCATAGTTTGTAGGTTCATCATGGTCTAGTAACATGACTTCCAGAACCGGGCTACCGTACCACTCTGGCGCAGAACATACTCTGGTTGACCTACGAGGTTCAGTAGTAATTTGATCTGAAGTTTCATGATCATCATCATTAGCTTCCTCACTAATTGGTGTAGGAATCACCGGAACTAATTTTTGTGATGAACTACTTTCCAATTCGGGAGAAGCTACAATTACCTCATCAAGTTCTACTTTCCTCCCACTCACTTCTTTCGAGAGAAACTCCTTCTCTAGAAAGGATCCATTCTTAGCAACGGATATCTTGCTTTCGAATCTGTGATAGAAGGTGTACCCAACTGTTACCTTTGGGTATCCTATGAAGACACATTTCTCCGACTTGGGTTCGAGCTTATCAGGTTGAAGCATTTGCACATAAGCATTGCAGCCCCAAACTTTAAGAAACGATAACTTGGGTTTCTTGCCAAACGTCAGTTCTTAAGGCATCGTATTAACGGATTTAGATGGTGCCCTATTTAACGTGAATGCAGGTGTCTCTAAAGCATAACCCCAAAACGATAGTGGTAAACCGGTAAGAGACATCATAGATCACACCATATCTAATAAAGTACGGTTACGACATTCGGACACACCATTACGCTGTGGTGTTCCAGGTGGCATGAGTTGTGAAACTATTCCACGTTCTTTCAAGTGAAGACCAAACTCATAACTAAAATATTTGCCTTCGTGATCAGATCGTAGAAACTTTATTTTCTTGTTACGATGATTCTTTACTTCACTCTTAAATTCTTTGAACTTTTAAAATGTTTCAGACTTGTGTTTCATCAAGTAGATATACCCATATCTGCTCAAATCATCTGTGAAGGTCAGAAAATAACGATACCCGCCGCGAGCCTCAACACTCATTGGTTTGCATACATCAGTATGTATAATTTCCAATAAGTTAGTTGCTCGCTCCATTGTTCCGGAGAACAGAGTTTTAGTCATCTTGCCCATGAGGCATGGTTTGCAAGCACCAAGTGTTTCATAATCAAGTGATTCCAAAAGTTCATCAGCATGGAGTTTCTTCATGCGCTTTATACCAATATGACCTAAACGTCAGTGCCACAAATAATTTGCACTATCATTATCAACTTTGCATCTTTTGGCTTCAATATTATGAATATGTGTATCACTACGATCGAGATCCAACAAAAATAGACCATTCATCAAGGGTGCATGACCATAAAAGATATTACTCATACAAATAGAACAACCATTATTCTCTGATTTAAATGAATAACCATCTCGCAACAAACAAGACCCAGATATAATGTTCATGCTCAACGCTGGCACCAAATAACAATTATTTAGGTCTAAAACTAATCCCGAAGGTAGATGTAGAGGTAGCGTGCCGACGGCGATAACATCGACTTTGGAACCATTTCCCATGCGCATCGTGACCTTGTCCTTAGCTAATCTTCATTTAATCTGTAGCCCCTATTTCGAGTTACAAATATTAGCAACCGAACCAGTATCAAATACCTAGGTTCTACTACGAGCATTAGTAAGGTACACATCAATAACATATATATCAAATATACTTTGTTCACCTTGCCATCCTTCTTATCCGCCAAATACTTGGGGCAGTTCCGCTTCCAGTGACCAGTCCCTTTGCAGTAGAAGCACTCAATTTCAGGTTTGGTTCCAGACTTGGGTTTCTTCGCGGGAGCAACAACTGGCTTGCTATTCTTCTTGAAGTTCCCCTTCTTTCCCTTGGCCTTTTTCTTGAAACTAGTGGTCTTGTTAACTATCAACACTTGATGCTCCTTTTTGATTTCTACCTCCATAGCTTTTAGCATGACGAAGAGCTCGAGAATTGTCTTTTGCATCCCTTGCATATTATAGTTCATCAAGAAGCCTTTACAGCTTGGTGGCAGTGATTGAAGAACTCTATCAATAACACTATCTTCATCAACTTTGCATCCAAGTTGAGTCATGTGCTTGTAGTACCCACACCTTCCTTCTGAGTAAGTGTTCACTGATAGAACTATTCTCCTCCATCTTGTAGCTATAGAATTTATGGGAGACTTCATATCTCTCAATTCGGGCATTTGCTTGAAATATTAAGTTCAACTCTTGGAACATCTCATATGCTCCATGACGTTCAAAACGTCTTTGAAGTCCCGATTCTAAGCCGTAAAGCATGGCACACTGAGCTATCGAGTAGTCATCAGAACGAGCTTGCCAGATGTTCATAACGTCAGGAGTTGCTCCTGCAGCAGGCTTGTCACCTAGCGGTGCTTCAAGGACATAATTCTTCTGTGCAGCAATGAGGATAATCCTCAAGTTACGGACCCAGTCCATGTAGTTGCTACCATCATCTTTCAACTTAGCTTTCTCTAGGAACGCATTAAAATTCAAGGGAACGGTAGCACGGGCCATTGATCCACAACAACATAGATATGAAAAAACTATTAGGACTAAGTTCATGATAAATTATAGTTCAATGAATCATACTACTAAAGAACTCCCACTTAGATAGACATCCCTCTAGTAATATAAATGATCACCTGATCCAAATCAACTAAACCATGTCCGATCATCACGTGAGATGGAGCAGTTTTCAATGGTGAACATCTTATGTTGATCATATCTACTATATGATTCACGCTCGACCTTTCGGTCTCCAGTCTTCCGGGGCCATGTCTGTTGAACTCTTGATCCAGTTGATGCCGAGGGAGAGTTTCGTCAGCACGACGTCATGGTGACGGTGTTGATGAAGTTGCCGATGCATGGCTTCACCTAAGCACTGCGACAATATGCCCGAGGTGTGTAATAGTGG
>LR738711.1:543842733-543890462 GCA_902687465.1 Secale cereale
GGGGGGCACCACACACGGCTAAAAAATTGTCAACTTCTGTGTTCTAGGGTGCCCCCTGCCCTCGTATATAAAGGAGCAAGGGGAGAGGCCGGCCGACCCCTATAGGCGCGCCCCATGTAGGATTCCTACTAGGAATAGGAGTCCTATTCCTAGTATGTTTCCAACAAGGGAAGAGAGGGGAAGGAAGGAGGATGGGGAGAGAAGGAAGGAGGGGGCGCCGCCCCCACCCCTTGTCCAATTCATACTAGGGGCGCACGCCACTTCCTTGGCCGGGCCTCTCTCCTCTAGGGCCCATGTTGGCCCATTGACCTCCCGGGAGTGTTCCGGTAACCCTCCGGCACTCCGGTTTATCCGAAACTCTCCGGAACACTTCTGGTGTCCGAACAACATGGTCCAATATATCAATCTTTATGTCTCTACCATTTCGAGAGACCTCGTCATGTTAGTGATCTCATCCTGGACTCCAAATACCTTCGGTACATCAAATCACCTAAACTTATAATACCAATCGTCATTGAATGTTAAGCGTGCGAACCCTACGGGTTCGAGAACTATGTAGACATGACCGAGACTCATCTCCGGTCAATAACCAATAGCGGAACCTGAATGCTCATATTGGTTCCTACATATTCTACGAAGATCTTTATCGGTCGAACCGCATAACAACAACATTGTTCCCTTTGTCATCGGTATGTTACTTGCCCGAGATTCGATCGTCAGTATCGTCATACCTAGTTCAATCTCGTTACCGGCAAGTCTCTTTACTCGTTCTGTAATACATCTTCTCGTGACTAACTCATTAGTGATTTTCTTGCAAGGCTTGTTATGATGAGTATTACCGAGAGGGCCTGGAGATACCTCTCTGATACTCAGAGTGACAAATCCTAATCTTGATCTATGCCAACACCACAAACACTTTGGAAACACATGTAGAGCATCTTTAAAATCACCCGGTTACGTTGTGACGTTTGATAGCACACATGGTGTTCCTCCGGTATTCGGGAGTTGCATAATCTCATAGCCAGAGGAACATGTACAAGTCATGAAGAAAGCAATAGCAATAAAACTAAACGATCATATTGCTAAGCTAACGGATGGGTCCTGTCCATCACATCATTCTCCTAATGATGTGATCCTGTTGATCAAATGATAACACATGTCTATGGTTAGGAAACATAACCATCTTTGATTAACGATCTAGTCTAGTAGAGGCATACTAGAGACACTCTGTTTTGTCTATGTATTTACACATGTATCAAGTTTCCGGTTAATAAAATTCTAGCAGGAATAAAAGGCATTTATCATGATATACAAGGAAATATAAATAACAACTTTATTATTGCCTCTAGGGCATATTTCCTTTAGCTTCTTCATTAAAGCAAATAACATGCCCATCTACATTTTCTTCCAAGAGATCCTTGACCATAGCAATATTAGGCTCTACTTTAATTTGTTCATCAGGTTTAGGTGCTCTAACATAACTTATGTTAACCACAGTTGAAACTTTAGCATTTTCCTTTATCCTAACATTGAAAGGTGGGTTTTCAATGTAAGCGGTAGGAACAACTGGATCAACATTATAAAGTATAGTTTCTTCTTTAACTGGTACCGGTTCTTTAATTTCTTCTTTAATAGGTGGGTGATATTTGAACCACTTCTCTTTGGGGAGATCAACGTGAGCAGTAAAAGGTTCACAAAAGGAAGCTACTATCTCAGAGTCAAGTCCATATTTAGTGCTAAACTTTGAAAAAGCGTCGGTATTTATAAAAGATTTAACACAATCATACTTAAGCTTAATACCTGACTCTTCACCTTCGTTGAGTTCCCAATCTTCAGAGTTGCGTTTAACTCTTTCTAAAAGATCCCACCAGAATTCAATAGTTTTCTTCATAAAGGAACGAACACAAGAAGTATCAAGCATGGATTGATCATTACGAGAGAGCCGAGCATAAAAATTCTGAATAATAATTTCTCTTGAGAGCTCATGATTGGGGCATGAATATAACATTGACTTAAGCCTCCCCCAAGCTTGAGCGATACTTTCTCCTTCACGAGGCAAAAATTATATATATAATTCCGATCATGATGAAGTAGATGCATAGGATAATTTTTTGGTGAAACTCCATTTTCAATCGGTCCCAGTTCTGATATCCAATATCACTGCATAGCCTATACCATGCTAATGCTTTTTTCCTTCAAAGATAAAGGAAAAACCTTCTTCATAACTATATCCCCTGGTAGACCTGCAAGCTTAAACAATCCACAAATTTGTTCCACATATATCAAGTGCATATCAGGATGTTCAGTTCCATCTCTGCATAAGGATTAGCTAGCAGTTGTTCTATCATACCCGAAGGAATTTCATATCCGATATTTTCAGTAGGTGCAGAGGGTTGAGGGGTAGCTAATTGTGGTTCCGGTCGAGGTGAAGATACCCCGAACAAACCCCTCAAAGGATTGTTCTCCATAGTAACAAGTGACAGTAAATTTCAGCACACTATATGAATGTTTCCTTACCAATTTCCACTTACGAGAAGCGCTTCACTCCCCAGCAACAGCACTAGAAAATTGCCTCGATGACCCACGAGTATAGGGGATCAATTAGAGCTCTTTTCGATAAGTAAGAGTGTCGAACCCAACGAGGAGCATAAGGAAATGACAAGTGTTTCTCAGTAAGGTAATGCCTGCAAGTGCTGAAATTGGAAGTAGCAGAGTAGTTTGATAGCATGATAATTTTGTAACGAGAAAGTAACGATAATTGTAGCAACTATTCAGCAAGATAGCTCAATCATTTTGAGGCAAAGGATAGGCCAGGACGGTCTCTTATAATAAGCAAAGAGCTTGAGGGTCCATGGGATTTCATCTAGTCACTTTTATCATGTTGGTTTAATTTGTGTTCGCTACTTTGATAATTTGATATGTGAGTGGATCGGTGCTTAGGTGTTGTTCTTACTTGATCAAACCTCCTACTTATGATTAACCCTCCCGCAAGCCTCCGCAACTACGATAAAAGTATTAAGAATAAATTATAACCATAGTATTAAACTTTTGGATCCAATCGGTCCCTTACGGAATAGTGCATAAACTGGGGTTTATGTTTCTGTCACTCTCGCAACCCACCATCTAATTACTACTCCACAATGCATCCCCTTAGGCCCAAATATGGTGAAGTGTTATGTAGTCGACATTCACATGACACCACTAAGGGAATCACAACATACATACTATCAAAATATCGAACACATATCAAATTCACATGATTACTTGCAACACGATTTCTCCCGTGACTGATGTCTACTACGCAACCTTCTTCTTGTAGACGTCGTTGGGCCTCCAAGGGCAGAGGTTTGTAAGACAGTAGCAAATTTCCCTCAAGTGGATGACCTAAGGTTCATCAATCCGTGGGAGGCGTAGGACGAAGATGGTCTCTCTCAAACAACCCTACAACCAAATAACCAAGAGTCTCTTGTGTCCCCAACACACCCAATACAATGGAAAATTGTATAGGTGCACTAGTTCGGCGAAGAGATGGTGATACAAGTGCAATATGGATGGTAGATATAGGTTTTTGTAATATGAAATTATAAAACAGCAAGGTAACAAGTAATAAAAGTGAGCGAAAACGGTATTGCAATGCTTCGAAACAAGGCCTAGGGTTCATACTTTCACTAGTGCAAGTTCTCTCAATAATAATAACATAACTGGATCATATAACTATCCCTCAACATGCAACAAAGAGTCACTCCAAAGTCACTAATAGTGGAGAACAAATGAAGAGATTATGGTAGGGTACGAAACCACCTCAAAGTTATCCTTTTTGATCGATCTATTTCAAGAGTCCGTAGTAAAATAACACGAAGCTATTCTTTCCGTTCAATCTATCATAGAGTTCATACTAGAATAACACCTTAAGATACAAATCAACCAAGACCCTAATGTCACCTAGATACTAATCCCTCAACATGCAACAAAGAGTCACTCCAAAGTCACTAATAGCGGAGAACAAACGAAGAGATTATTGTAGGGTACGAAACCACCTCAAAGTTATTCTTTCCGATCAATCCATTGGGCTATTCCTATAAGTGTCACAAACAGCCCTAGAGTTCATAGTAAAATAACACCTTAAGACACAAATCAACCAAAACCCTAATGTCACCTAGATACTCCACTGTCACCACAAGTATCTGCGGGTATGATTATATGATATGCATCACACAATCGCAGATTCATCTATTCAAACCAACACAAAGAACTTCCAAGAGTGCCCCAAAGTTTCTAGCGGAGAGTCAAGACAAAAACGTGTGCCAATCCCTATGCATAGTTTCCCAAGTTCACGGAACTCACAAGTTGATCACCAAAACATACATCAAGTGAATCAATAGAATAGCCCGTTGTCACCACAGGTATCCCACGCAAGACATACATCAAGTGTTCTCAAATCCTTAAAGACTCAATCTGATAAGATAACTTCAAAGGGAAAACTCAATCCATTACAAGAAGGTAGAGGGGGAGAAACATCATAAGATCCAACTATAATAGCAAAGCTCGCGGTACATCAAGATCGTGCCAAATCAAGGACACGAGAGAGAGAGAGAGAGAGAGAGAGAGAGAGAGAGAGAGTGTCACACCCTGCATTTTGTAACATGTTATTTGCATCAATGAAGCATAAAAATTTGGACCAGCAAATTTTTTTAGCATCATTTGGCTTTTATTTGGAATTGAGTTTTTCTTCATGTGCTTTTTCTTGTGCTCATTAAAGTCAACTATTACTTCTTGTAGAATTCATCTCCATACCCAAAACTTCTGCCCAATGATCAGGCCAAGTGTTATATAACAGTATAGTATTTTCTTACAAAATTAATTTGGCCAAAATGTATTTTATAAATTTAGTTTTCCAAAAACCCCTGAATTGAGATTTGCACTACAAGTGCTTGATTTAGGGTGAGAAAATTATTTCAAAAAGCATATTTGAGACCTAGTAGTCATAAGACTCCCAGAAACCACAAAAGTATATTTTAAAAGTTATTTTCCTATTTTATTCAAAAGCTTTTTCTTAAGGCCAGAAATGGTCTTTAATAGGGAAAAATTATTTAAGTACTTCAAAAATATTTGCCAAAATTCAGGGAGACTCAGAGGACATATATTGTCCATATATGAGAGTTTCAACACTTGGTCATGTTCAAAATAATGGGCTAATCCCTCTAAAACCCTTTATGGATATTTCAAGCTTTTGAAATATTTACAAAGGAAATATTCTCCAAAAATTCTAGGGAAATTCTATCATGTCATATATGACATATTTGATGATCTTGCCAAGTCCCATGCCTTGGGAAGCAAGAAAACATCCTCAAAACCCTTCATAACCATTCTGTCCATATTTGAAGTTTGAGCAACTCTACATTGCCAAACTTGTCCAAATGCTCTGAAACTTGGTGCACATGCTAGAAATTCCTAATAAGGCATCTAGACCAAATGGCACAAGATTTGGAGTAGATCAACTTGATCAGAATACCCCAAAACCCTTTCTGTTCAAATGCAAATTTGAACAACTTTACATTACCAACTTTTTATCTGGTGCTTCAAACTTGGTGGGCATGATCAACACCCCAAATGATGAAACTACACCAAGTGGTGCATCAAGGGGAGATGATTAGCTTGACTCAAACAAGATGAAGCCATTTTTGTTGATTTCTAGGGTTCACCAAAGTTACATTGGCTAGTTTCTTCAAATGAGCCCAAATTTGGTGAAGCACCCTATTTTCACATGTCATTCAATCCTGTTAAGTGTCATGGCCAGTGGAGATCATCTTCTTGACCAAACACTAATCAAACATCTTCTGCAAAATTACCAAAACCCTCTTCTTGATCACTTTTACCATTTACCTTGGCCTCAACTTTCTACCACACGTTCATCTAGTTACTAGCTACCTCCAGTAACTTCCCCAAGTCCCCAGCTCCATGATTGAGGGGTAAAAACCCTAGTTCACCCTGCTGGACAGCCATTTCCTACCAAGTTACCAGCTTCCTCTCTCTCCCCTTGACTCTCCAGAGCATCCAAGCCCACAGACGAACTGCTTGCATCACCCTGGACCCCCCAGACACGGTGGACGCGTCCAGAGGGCCAATGGCATGCCATGGCATGCGATAAGGGCGTTCCAGAGCGCGCTACAGTGCGCCCACGCACTGTAGCATCGCCCAATCGCCTGCCCCCGACATCCTCGAGCTCTCCCCTCGCGCCTCCCAACGCGCCTCGACGTCCGCAGCCTCCACCGGTGCTGTCCCCCTCCTCCTGCGCCCTCTAGTGGCCGTCGCCACACGCGCACCGGCCGCCCGCGACGTCCACTCCTCGGCTTCACACGAGCGCTTCGTCTGGAAGCCTCCCCGCTCCTCCTCTCTCCTCTAATGGGCGTAGGGCTCATCCAGCAACACCGCAGACTCACAACCGTCACCTCCCGTGCGTTGTAGTGTCGAGCAGAAGCTCGCCGGCGCACAGGTCCACGGGACCTTGTCGTTCCCGTATATATAGGACCCCCCGTGCCCCAGTTCTGGCAACACCTGATATTCACAAGGAGTTCGTGATATATTGTGATGCCTCTCGAACCGGATTGGGAAGCGTTCTGATGCAAGAAGGCCGAGTCATAGCCTACCTCTCCAGGCAGCTACGACCTCATGCAGAGAACTATGCTACTCACGATCTTGAGTTAGCGGCAGTGGTTCATGCCTTGAAGACATGGCGGCATTACCTCCTAGGGAAACGGTGTGAGATATACACAGACCACAAAAGTCTGAGGTACATTTTCACCCAAAAGGAATTGAACATGAGGCAGCGGAGATGGTTGGAACTCATCAAAGACTATGACCTCAGTGTTCAATATCACCCCGGGAAGGCTAACGTGGTGGCCGATGCCTTAAGCAGGAAGGCTTGCTCTTTGAATGCCGTTATTCAAGAAAGGCAGCCAGCCTTGTTTAAGGAGTTCAAACAATTCAGTTTGGAATTGGTCACCCCTGGATTTCTGGATCATTTGGAAGTCAGATCAACCCTAATGAACGAAGTCAAGAAGGCACAAGATGGACATGCAAGCATTGAAGGCATCAAGAAGAAGACGAAGCTAGGCAAGGCTCCAGGATTCTCTGAAGACGAGCACGGGATTGTTTGGTACAAAGGCCGCATCTGCGTACCAAACAACACAAAGCTGAAGAACCTGATTCTGCAAGAAGCCCACGACACTCCGTATTCCATCCACCCCGGAGGAACCAAGATGTACCAAGACTTGAAGACACGATTCTGGTGGCATGGGATGAAAAGAGAGATTGCAACCTATGTTGCAAAGTGTGATGTGTGCCAAAGGGTCAAGGCTGAATATCAGCGACCTGCTGGATTGCTTCAGCCACTCAAGGTTCCTGAGTGGAAGTGGGATAAAGTCGGAATGGACTTCATCACTGGTTTACCAAGGTCGAATAGGGGACATGACTCCATCTGGGTCATAGTCGACCATTTGACCAAGGTGGCCCATTTCATTCCTATCAAGACTACCTACTCAGGCAACCAGCTGGCAACTCTCTATATCAACCGGATCGTGAGCCTCCACGGCGTTCCCAAGGAGATTGTGTTAGATCGAGGCACCCAGTTTACTTCAAGGTTCTGGAGAAGATTCCAAGAAGCCTTGGGAACCAAGTTATCCTTCAGCATAGCTTTCCACCCACAGACGGGAGGTCAGACAGAACGAGTCAATCAGATTCTCGAAGATATGCTCCGAGCCTGTGTCTTGGCATATGGAGCCAAGTGGGAAGATTGTCTCCCTTTTGCCGAGTTCTCCTATAACAACAGTTACCAGTCAAGCCTTCAGATGGCACCATTTGAGGTGCTGTACGGACGCAGATGTCGCACACCCCTCAACTGGTCAGAGACTGGAGAAGGGCTAGTCTTTGGACCGGATGTTCTCCGTGAAGCAGAAGAGCAAGTCCAACTAGTCAGAGAACGTTTGAAGGCAGCCAAGTCAAGGCAGAAGAGTTATGCTGACACTCAATGCCGAGACATGAGTTTCCGTGTCAGAGATCATGTGTACCTACGGGTAACCCCTTTAAAGGGAACCAAGCGTTTCCACGTTAAGGGGAAACTTGCGCCGAGATTCATTGGCCCTTTCAAGATCATCGACCGACGAGGAGAAGTGGCTTACCAGTTGGAACTACCACCCGAGCTATCCGATCTGCACAACGTATTCCACGTGTCACAACTTCGAAAATGCCTCCAAGTTCCGGACAAGCCTAATCTATACAATGATGTTGATCACCAAGCCATTGATCTGCAGCCTGATTTGACCTACCGCGAGAAGCCCATTCGCATTCTGGACGAAGCAGAACGACGGACGCGAAGCCGCACCATCAAGTACTTCAAGGTCCAGTGGAGCAACCACACCGAAGCAGAAGCAACCTGGGAACGTGAAGACTATCTTAGATCCGAGTTTCCCGATCTCTTTTAAGACCTAGTTTAGGAATCTCGGGGACGAGATTCTTGTAAGGGGGGTAGGTCTGTCACACCCTGCATTTTGTAACATGTTATTTGCATCAATGAAGCATAAAAATTTGGACCAACATTTTTTTTAGCATCATTTGGCTTTTATTTGGAATTGAGTTTTTCTTCATGTGCTTTTTCTTGTGCTCATTAAAGTCAACTATTACTTCTTGTAGAATTCATCTCCATACCCAAAACATCTGCCCAATGATCAGGCCAAGTGTTATATAACAGTATAGTATTTTCTTACAAAATTAATTTGGCCTAAATGTATTTTATAAATTTAGTTTTCCAAAAACCCCTGAATTGAGATTTGCACTACAAGTGCTTGATTTAGGGTGAGAAAATTATTTCAAAAAGCATATTTGAGACCTAGTAGTCATAGGACTCCCAGAAACCACAAAAGTATATTTTAAAAGTTATTTTCCTCATTTATTTAAAAGCTTTTTCTTAAGGCCAGAAATGGTCTTTAATAGGGAAAAATTATTTAAGTACTTCAAAAATATTTGCCAAAATTCAGGGAGACTCAGAGGACATATATTGTCCATATATGAGAGTTTCAACACTTGGTCATGTTCAAAATAATGGGCTAATCCCACTAAAACCCTTTCTGGATATTTCAAGCTTTTGAAATATTTACAAAGGAAATATTCTCCAAAAATTCCAGGGAAATTCTATCATGTCATATATGACATATTTGATGATCTTGCCAAGTCCCATGCCTTGGGAAGCAAGAAAACATCCTCAAAACCCTTCATAACCATTCTGTCCATATTTGAAGTTTGAGCAACTCTACATTGCCAAACTTGTCCAAATGCTCTCAAACTTGGTGCACATGCTAGAAATTCCTAATAAGGCATCTAGACCAAATGTCACAAGATTTGGAGTAGAGAAACTTGATCAGAATACCCCAAAACCCTTTCTGTTCAAATGCAAATTTTAACAACTTTACATTACCAACTTTTTATCTGGAGCTTAAAACTTGGTGGGCATGATCAACACCCCAAATGATGAAACTACACCAAGTGGTGCATCAAGGGGAGATGATTAGCTTGACTCAAACATGATGAAGCCATTTCTGTTGATTTCTAGGGTTCACCAAAGTTATATCGGCTAGTTTCTTCAAATGAGCCCAAATTTGGTGAAGCACCCTATTTTCACATGTCATTCAATCCTGTTAAGTGTCATGGCAAGTGCATATCATCTTCTTGACCAAACACTGATCAAACACCTTCTGCAAAATTACCAAAACCCTCTTCTTGATCACTTTTACCATTTACCATGGCCTCAACTTTCTACCACACGTTCATCTAGTTACTAGCTACCTCCAGTAACTTCCCCAAGTCCCCAGCTCCATGATTGAGGGGTAAAAACCCTAGTTCACCCTGCTGGACAGCCATTTCCTACCAAGTTACCAGCTTCCTCTCTCTCCCGTTGACTCTCCAGAGCATCCAAGGCCACAGACGAACTGCTTGCATCACCCTGGACCCCCCAGACACGATGGACGCGTCCAGAGGGCCAATGGCATGCCATGGCATGCGATAAGGGCGCTCCAGAGCACGCTACAGTGCGCCCACGCACTGTAGCTTCGCCCAATCGCCTGCCCCCGACAGCCTCGAGCTCTCCCCTCACGCCTCCCAACGCGCCTCGACGTCTGCAACCTCCACCGGTGCTGTCCCCCTCCTCCTGCGTCCTCCAGTGGCCGTCGCCACACGCGCACCGGCCGCCCGCGACGTCCACTCCTCGGCTTCACACGCGTGCTTCGTCTGGAAGCCTCCCCGCTCCTCCTCTCTCCTCTAATGGGCGTAGGGCTCATCCAGCAACACCGCAGACTCACTCCCGTCGCCTCCCGTGCGCTGTAGCGTCGAGCAGAAGCTCGCCGGCGCACAGGTCCACAGGACCTCGCCATTCCCCTATATATAGGACCCCCCGAGCCCTCCACTCAGCACCAACGGCCTCTCCTCATCCCCAGCACCACCCCAGCACCACTCGTTCCTCCCCGAAGAGCTTTAGTGCTCGGGATCGACCGGAGCTCCGCCGCGTCGGGCAGCCGGCGATCTCGCAGTACGGGCCTCCTCCGCCCTTCCTTTTGCTCGATTTAGAACCGCCATGCATCACTGATGCGTTCCCCTCCTTTTTCCCCTTCTGCAGCTGCCGGAAACAGGCTAGCCAGCAACTCCCCGACGACCCTCCGCCGTCCCACCTCGCCGCCGACGAACCCGACCTCCCCGGCGTGCCGCACCACCACCACTACCTCTGCAACTCGTCGCTGAACCCGTCCCTGCCATCCGTTGCCTTCGCCGTGGCCGGAATCGTCGCCGGTGAGCTCGCCGTCGCCGTGGCCGTGAGGTTGAAGATGACAGGCGGGCCCCGCCTGTCATCCTCACCCCTCTCTCCCTCCCCTCACAGCCGCTGACCGCCGGGCCCCGCCCGTCAGGTTTGAAAACCTGACGTGCGCGCGCTGGCGCCCGTGCGGCTGGGCTGGATGCCCTGGGCCGTGCACTGTGGCCACTCTGGCCCAGTTGCACATGGCATTTTCTTCTTTTCTTTTCTGTAAAAACTTCAAATAATTTTACAGAAATGAATATTAGTCCAAATGAAATAATTCCAACTCCTATAATCTTGTAATATTCCAACCTATTTAATGGTGTCACTTTCACACATATCCATGAAACTTTTCTGTTCTGTTCAAATTTAAATTCAAATTTGAGCAATAAAACTCCTGTTCAAAAATCCCTAGATTCCATTCTGTAACTCCAAAAGTCCAACTAAGAATTTTCTCCATCTTAGTTTTCCCTCTAGTATTTTACAAAAATAAGTTGCCATTTTTCTGAGCACTTTGATTTTTCTGTTTTATTTGTGGCCTTATTTTTCCGTTGTTATTATGCGACGTATAGACACCGTATTTGACGAAGTTGCTGAAGAAGGAGAAGGAGAAGGATTTGAAGACTTTGAAGACCAAGCCAATCCAAGCAAGCAGCCCTTTGACCATGATACACTTGTTCTTCGGAACCCGTTTGTTTCCAATGCATGATGATAGCATTACAATGGTGACCTAGTTGAACCACCACATGATGCATGCCTTGATCTTGATCTTGCTATGTACTAGATGACATGCAAATAGTTAGTAGTGATACTTAGTGATGCATGTGTGACATGAACCTTCGTGGTTGAAATCTTTGCATAAAACCCCGTCCGGTGCCATTCATGCCCGAGGGAGATGATGAGTTGGGTAACCACTTGATGACGAAGTGGTGTACCAAGACAAGCGTGTGTTTTTCAAATGGATTGGTTTAAGTTGCGACCGTTATTCCAACCATACATGTGCAACCACTCTACCCCTTATGGGACGGGGCTTTATTGATTACTTAGGTCGATACTAGCATGGTGCCCACATTACTAGTGACGGGAAGACTTGAGGTCTTTCCCAGGACGGGGTTGTGCTTGGATAGACGACCATGACTGATTTTTACAGGGCACCGGACACACCGTTGGTCCCTTCGGGTACGCGTGACATTGAAATTAGGGCAAGTCCCGTGATCTATTGTTGGTACCTGAGGGCCGTGTACAACGAGTGGACTCTATGTTAGTGTCGTCTAAGGAAAGATAATGACCGGGTGCTTCCCTCGAGTACTTGAGGTACTGCGGGATCGTGGGTGACACGAAAGCTTCCCGGATCTTGTGGGTAAAGTGTACAACCTCTGTAGAGTGTAAAACTATTCGAATAGCCGTGTCCACGATCGAGGACAGTTGGGTAACCGCTCTTGGGCTATGTCCAATGTTTGCAAAACCTTGTGTGTGTGTGTATGATGAGTCAAGGTGGTGACTTGACTCAATGAGGTGAATCATATTCATGTTGATATCGGTAACCTGTTTTCAAGGTTACATGAACTCGTTGATGCATACACTTGATGGTAGAATATTTATTCTAGCCCATTGCTAGATTGCTCATTATTGTTCAATTGCATTGTTACCTTGAACCGCATCATGGGTTGCTTGCGAGTACATTCAAAGTACTCATTGGCTTGCCACTGGTTATTTAATTGGCCATGCATGGAGGAACAGGAATATGATGAAGAGTTCTTTGGATACAAACATGCGAACTAGGACGCTATCCCAGTCAGAATGCCTGTAGGGTTAAGGCAGATGGCATGGGTTCTACCTATCATCGAAGACTTCCGCTATTTGAGTTATTTGCTATTCAGCCCGTGAGGCTTTATCTATGTAAGACTTGGCCATAATGGCCTTAATTTGTGTAAGACGGTATGTATGGATGTAAGAATCTTGTTATTCAGCTTCTGTGTGTTCAGTGAGCATTGATCTCTGGGATCACTGTACACGTGCATTCGGTGATCTCGACTCTTAAGTCGGGGTCCCCACAGAGCTGGTATCAGAGCCAGGTTGACTGTAAGAAGCCTTAGTTAGCATGGGCGTTAGTTAGATGAGACCCTTTTTTCAAAAACCTTCTGAACCTCTCTTCTTTTCTAAACCTGAGATTTCATCAGCTTATTAACCCCTCCTATTCCACCTTTGTAGATGGCCGCTGTACCCGAATAGCACTTGACCACTGGGTTTCCCTTGCTTCTCGAGGATAGCCTTCAGGAGTGTCAGTTCCACCGAGCGCCCATCCTCACCTACCTTGAGCATTGGGTTAGAGACACTGAGGTGGACTACCATGTGGAAGTGATCGTGAAGGCAAATGATCCTCCCACAAGTTGGTTCATCGAGGGGCCCCAGATGGCAACACTACCACTCGCTGTCGAGGCTGCTGCACTCAAGGCACTAACCCGTCTCCGCGAGCTTCTTCCGGAGATGGCAGCCAAGATGACAACTCGCTTCTTACCTTACCGGAAGGAAGGTGAAGATGAAAGCAGCGCACTAGCCCCTCCACTGAAGGAAGGACTCTCGCTTCGGTTCCAGACCTACTTCAGTCTATGTGCCGATAGCTTGGCAGAGGACTTGGCCTCGGAATCGATGAAGCTTCAAGAAGAACTTCACAAGACCAAGGCACTTCTTCGTCGAGCTCAAGAGAAGACTAATAGGATCAAGAAGGAAGGAGCACCTTCTGGACAGTCCGCTATCGCATACCGAGGCGGAAGGCCCTCCGAGGATGTATCTTCCAAGAATGAAGAACCACCTCGGCGACGCCGGATGACGGAAAGGGAATATCACAAGCTTTTCCTTGCACCACCGACGAAGCACCGTCGTATCCAACTCCTCCACTCCCCCACACCCTCAAGTGACAAGGGGGCCCAGACGGATGAAGACAAGGAGGAAGACCCAGAAGAGCCGGAATACGCGACCGAGCATTCCGCCGCTTAGGCATTATTCGCTATTCGGATATGCCAGTTGTGACCTCTACGGTAGGATAGGTCGTGTAACCCCTATGCGCAGTCGAGTCCTTGTATGGTTCATATGAAACCATCTAGTGTTTGCTTTTGTTGTGTCTGGATGTATGTCGTATTCTTCCTTCGGGAATGTGTAAACGACTGCATCACCCATTTGGATTTTTAATGAATGTGTTTTGGCCTTTCGGCCTTTGCATGATTTGATTAGTGTCACACCCACCCCCTTACTAGGCACCCATCTATCTTGCTTTCCCTCTTCCGAGTCATGAGACCTTTTACCGCTCCAGCAGGATGCCTGTTGTAACTCGTACTGGTACCTCTACCCAGCAGCCTGAAGCTGGAGCATCCGCTCAGTCAGAGGCACGCCACGACCAAACCAACGACTAAGCTCCACCACCACCTCCTCCGAACATGGACATGGCTCAGCTTCTCCAAGCTTTCCGAGATGAACGCCAAGCCAACACTACAGCCCTTCAGTTGATTGCTCAAGCTGTCACCAACAACCGCCAGCCGGCGGGGAATGGCAATGGACGTTCCACGTTGGCAGAGTTCAAGAAGCATGCACCGCCAACTTTCATCGAGACTGCTGAACCCCTGGATGCAGACGACTGGGTCCGCTCCATTGAGGAAATACTGGAACTAGTCGGATGCTCTGAAGACCGCGAGAAGGTGGCTTATGCAGCCCATTGCCTCGGGGGGACTGCTAGAGCTTGGTGGGATGGATTCAAGGTCATGCATGCTGAACAAGACATCACTTGGGTCAACTTCAAGGCAGAATTCCGCAAAGCCCACATTCCTTCCGGAATCGTGGCTATCAAAAAGCGTGAGTTCCGAGCCCTAAAGCAAGGAAGTGGCACTGTCAAGGAGTACATGCAGAAGTTCAGTGTTCTGTCAAGGTATGCCCCTGAAGATGTCAGCACTGATGCTGCAAAAAGGGAGCACTTCATGGAAGGCCTCAATCAGACTCTGCAGTATTCGCTTGTCGTGTGCGACTGCCCAACCTTCCCTGACCTGGTGAACAAAGCACTTATGCTTGAAGACAAGCGGCGTGCTTTGGAAGACACTCGCAAGCGCAAGATGGTCAGCAAGGGAAGTTCCAACAACCAGAAGCCTCGTCCGTGGCAGTCAGCCCCGGCTAAGCCAACCTATCAGCAACAAAGAGCTCCTGCACCTCGCACCAACTTTCAGCCTCAACAGTATGCCAACCCAAGGCCAGCTTTCAACCCCAATACCAGTGGTGGCAACAAGATCAACAATCCAAACCAAGTCACTTGCTTTGGATGTGGTCAGTCCGGACACATCTCAAGGGTGTGCCCCAACAAGAAGCCAGATGCCCCGCGCCCCAATGCGCAGAACCAAGGACAAGGCCGCGGGATGCCACCAAGGAACCCAGCTCATCGCAACTCGCCTAACCATGGGAAGGGGCGTGTGAATCACGTCACTGCTGAAGAAGCCCAGGAAGACCCGGACGTCGTGCTGGGTATGTTCCTTGTCAACTCAGCACCTGCAACTGTCTTGTTTGATTCTGGAGCAACACATTCATTTGTCACTCAAAGAGTTGCATTAAAAAGTGGCATGACCCCTACACCCCTAAATAACCCTATGGTGGTACAAACCCCCGGAGCAGAGATGAGAGCCAAGATAGGCTGTAAGGGAGTCAGTATTACCATTAACGGTGTAGATTTCCTAGCAGACCTCATCGTCCTGAGATCACAAGGCTTGGATGTGATCCTAGGTATGAATTGGCTCAGCAAGCACCAAGGCTTGTTAGACTGTGCCAATCGGACAGTCATTGTGACCAATGACCAAGGAGTCGAAGTCAAGTTTGCTTCCAACTCCTCTTCCGCTCAAGCCGCTCAAGTCAACTGTCTGTCTGAAGTTGGGCTAGAGCAAGTACCGGTGGTATGTGAGTATCCTGATGTCTTTCCAGATGAACTACCGGGAATGCCCCCTGACCGTGACATTGAGTTCATCATCGAGCTCGTGCCCGGAGCAGGACCCATCTATAAGAAGCCTTATAGAATGGAGACGGAAGAATTAGCTGAGTTGAAGAAGCAGCTGGAAGAGCAGCTGAGGAAGGGATTTATCCGCCCGAGTGCCTCCCCTTGGGGATCTCCTGTTCTGTTTGTGGCAAAGAGGGATGGTACCATCCGCCTATGCATTGACTATCGTTCCCTCAATGAAGTTACAATCAAGAACAAATATCCACTTCCCAAGATCGAAGATCTGTTTGATCAGCTCAGCGGAGCCAAGGTGTTCTCCAAGATCGACCTCAGATCTGGGTACTACCAGCTGAAGATCAGACCCCAAGATATTCCGAAGACGGCATTCGTAACCAGATATGGCCTGTACGAGTGCACGGTCATGTCCTTTGGGTTAACCAATGCCCCAGCTTACTTCATGTATCTCATGAATAAAGTATTCATGGAATATTTGGACAAGTTCGTTGTTGTCTTCATCGATGACATTCTTGTCTTCTCGAAGTCGGAGGAAGAGCACGAGCAGCATTTGAGGATGGTCCTAGACAAGCTTCGGGAGCACCAACTGTATGCCAAATTCAGCAAGTGTGAGTTCTGGCTGCATAAAGTTGGATTCTTAGGTCATGTCTTGACCAAAGAAGGGTTATCAGTTGACCCCGCGAAGATCGAAGCTGTGACCCAATGGCAATCTCCAACAACCGTCAAGGAAGTCAGAAGCTTCCTCGGACTTGTGGGCTATTACCGCAAATTCGTGGAAGGATTCTCTAGCATTGCACGGCCAATGACTCAGCTCCTCAAGAAGGACAAGAAGTTCGAGTGGACAACAAAATGCGAAGAGAGCTTCCAAGAGCTCAAGAAGAGATTGACCACTGCCCCAGTTCTGGCAACACCTGATATTCACAAGGAGTTCGTGATATATTGTGATGCCTCTCGAACCGGATTGGGAAGCGTTCTGATGCAAGAAGGCCGAGTCATAGCCTACCTCTCCAGCCAGCTACGACCTCATGAGGATAACTATGCTACTCACGATCTTGAGTTAGCGGCAGTGGTTCATGCCTTGAAGACATGGCGGCATTACCTCCTAGGGAAACGGTGTGAGATATACACAGACCATAAAAGTCTGAGGTACATTTTCACCCAAAAGGAATTGAACATGAGGCAGCGGAGATGGTTGGAACTCATCAAAGACTATGACCTCAGTGTTCAATATCACCCCGGGAAGGCTAACATGGTGGCCGATGCCTTAAGCAGGAAGGCTTGCTCTTTGAATGCCGTTATTCAAGAAAGGCAGCCAACCTTGTTTAAGGAGTTTAAACATTTCAGTTTGGAATTGGTCACCCCTGGATTTCTGGATCATTTGGAAGTCAGACCGACCCTGATGAACGAAGTCAAGAAGGCACAAGATGGACATGCAAGCATTGAAGGCATCAAGAAGAAGATGAAGCTAGGCAAGGCTCCAGGATTCTCTGAAGACGAGCACGGGATTGTTTGGTACAAAGGCCGCATCTGCGTACCAAACAACACAGAGCTGAAGAACCTGATTCTGCAAGAAGCCCACGACACTCCGTATTCCATCCACCCCGGAGGAACCAAGATGTACCAAGACTTGAAGACACGATTCTGGTGGCATGGGATGAAAAGAGAGATTGCAACCTATGTTGCAAAGTGTGATGTGTGCCAAAGGGTCAAGGCTGAATATCAGCGACCTGCTGGATTGCTTCAGCCACTCAAGGTTCCTGAGTGGAAGTGGGATAAAGTCGGAATGGACTTCATCACTGGTTTACCAAGGTCGAATAGGGGACATGACTCCATCTGGGTCATAGTCGACCATTTGACCAAGGTGGCCCATTTCATTCCTGTCAAGACTACCTACTCAGGCAACCAGCTGGCAACTCTCTATATCAACCGGATCGTGAGCCTCCACGGCGTTCCCAAGGAGATTGTGTCAGATCAAGGCACCCAGTTTACTTCAAGGTTCTGGAGAAGATTCCAAGAAGCCTTGGGAACCAAGTTATCCTTCAGCACAGCTTTCCACCCACAGACCGGAGGTCAGACAGAACGAGTCAATCAGATTCTCGAAGATATGCTCTGAGCCTGTGTCTTGGCATATGGAGCCAAGTGGGAAGATTGTCTCCCTTTTGCCGAGTTCTCCTATAACAACAGTTACCAGTCAAGCCTTCAGATGGCACCATTTGAGGTGTTGTACGGACGCAGAAGTCGCACACCCCTCAACTGGTCAGAGACTGGAGAAGGGCTAGTCTTTGGACCGAATGTTCTCCGCGAAGCAGAAGAGCAAGTCCAACTAGTCAGAGAACGTTTGAAGGCAGCCAAGTTAAGGCAGAAGAGTTATGCTCACACTCGACGCAGAGACATGAGTTTCCGTGACGGAGATCATGTGTACCTACGGGTAACCCCTTTAAAGGGAACCAAGCGTTTCCACGTTAAGGGGAAACTTGCGCCGAGATTCATTGGCCCTTTCAAGATCATCGACCGACGAGGAGAAGTGGCTTACCAGTTGGAACTACCACCGGAGCTATCCGATGTGCACAACGTATTCCACGTGTCACAACTTCGGAAATGC
This sequence comes from Secale cereale, assembly GCA_902687465.1. Taxonomy (NCBI): domain Eukaryota; kingdom Viridiplantae; phylum Streptophyta; class Magnoliopsida; order Poales; family Poaceae; genus Secale; species Secale cereale. Next base: position 543,861,154 of record LR738711.1, read on the forward strand.
CTCCAAGTTCCGGACAAGCCTAATCTCTACAAGGATGTTGATCACCAAGCCATTGATCTGCAGCCTGATTTGACCTACCGCGAGAATCCCATTCGCATTCTGGACGAAGCAGAACGACGGACGCGAAGCCGCACCATCAAGTACTTCAAGGTCCAGTGGAGCAACCACACCGAAGAGGAAGCAACCTGAGAACGTGAAGACTATCTTAGATCCGAGTTTCCCGATCTCTTTTAAGACCTAGTTTTGGAATCTCGGGGACGAGATTCTTGTAAGGGGGGTAGGTCTGTCACACCCTGCATTTTGTAACATGTTATTTGCATCAATGAAGCATAAAAATTTGGACCAGCAATTTTTTTTAGCATCATTTGGCTTTTATTTGGAATTGAGTTTTTCTTCATGTGCTTTTTCTTGTGCTCATTAAAGTCAACTATTACTTCTTGTAGAATTCATCTCCATACCCAAAACTTCTGCCCAATGATCAGGCCAAGTGTTATATAACAGTATATTATTTTCTTACAAAATTAATTTGGCCAAAATGTATTTTATAAATTTAGTTTTCCAAAAACCCTCGAATTGAGATTTGCACTACAAGTGCTTGATTTAGGGTGAGAAAATTATTTCAAAAAGCATATTTGAGACCTAGTAGTCATAGGACTCCCAGAAACCACAAAAGTATATTTTAAAAGTTATTTTCCTATTTTATTTAAAAGCTTTTTCTTAAGGCCATAAATGGTCTTTAATAGGGAAAAATTATTTAAGTACTTCAAAAATATTTGCCAAAATTTAGGGAGACTCAGAGGACATATATTGTCCATATATGAGAGTTTCAACACTTGGTCATGTTCAAAATAATGGGCTAATCCCTCTAAAATCCTTTATGGATATTTCAAGCTTTTGAAATATTTACAAAGTAAATATTCTCCAAAAATTCTAGGGAAATTCTATCATGTCATATATGACATATTTGATGATCTTGCCAAGTCCCATGCCTTGGGAAGCAAGAAAACATCCTCAAAACCCTTCATAACCATTCTGTCCATATTTGAAGTTTGAGCAACTCTACATTGCCAAACTTGTCCAAATGCTCTGAAACTTGGTGCACATGCTAGAAATTCCTAATAAGGCATCTAGACCAAATGGCACAAGATTTGGAGTAGAGCAACTTGATCAGAATACCCGAAAACCCTTTCTGTTCAAATGCAAATTTGAACAACTTTACATTACCAACTTTTTATCTGGAGCTTCAAACTTGGTGGGCATGATCAACACCCCAAATGATGAAACTACACCAAGTGGTGCATCAAGGGGAGATGATTAGCTTGACTCAAACAAGATGAAGCCATTTCTGTTGATTTCTAGGGTTCACCAAAGTTACATTGGCTAGTTTCTTCAAATGAGCCCAAATTTGGTGAAGCACCCTATTTTCACATGTCATTCAATCCTGTTAAGTGTCATGGCCAGTGGAGATCATCTTCTTGACCAAACACTGATCAAACACCTTCTGCAAAATTACCAAAACCCTCTTCTTGATCACTTTTACCATTTACCTTGGCCTCAACTTTCTACCACACGTTCATCTAGTTACTAGCTACTTCCAGTAACTTCCCCAAGTCCCCAGCTCCATGATTGAGGGGTAAAAACCCTAGTTCACCCTGCTGGACAGCCATTTCCTACCAAGTTACCAGCTTCCTCTCTCTCCCCTTGACTCTCCAGAGCATCCAAGGCCACTGACGAACTGCTTGCATCACCCTGGAGCCCCCAGACATGGTGGACGCGTCCAGAGGGCCAATGGCATGCCATGGCATGCGATTAGGGCGCTCCAGAGCGCGCTACAGTGCGCCCACGCACTGTAGCTTCGCCCAATCGCCTGCCCCTGACAGCCTCGAGCTCTCCCCTCGTGCCTCCCAACGCGCCTCGACGTCCGCAGCCTCCACCGGTGCTGTCCCCCTCCTCCTGCGCCCTCCAGTGGCCGTCGCCACACGCGCACCGGCCGCCCGCGACGTCCACTCCTCGGCTTCACACGCGCGCTTCGTCTGGAAGCCTCCCCGCTCCTCCTCTCTCCTCTAATGGGCGTAGGGCTCATCCAGCAACACCGCAGACTCACTCCCGTCGCCTCCCGTGCGCTGTAGCGTCGAGCAGAAGCTCGCCGGCGCACAGGTCCAAGGGGCCTCGCCGTTCCCCTATATATAGGACCCCCCGAGCCCTCCACTCAGCACCAACGGCCTCTCCTCATCCCCAGCAACACCCTAGCACCACTCGTTCCTCCCAGAAGAGCTTCAGTGCTCGGGATCGACCGGAGCTCCGCCGCGTCGGGCAGCCGGCGATCTCGTAGTACGGGCCTCCTCCGCCCCTCCTTTTGCTCGATTTAGAACCGCCATGCATCACTGATGTGTTCCCCTCCTTTTTCCCCTTCTGCAGCTGCCGGAAACAGGCTAGCCAGCAACTCCCCGACGACCCTCCGCCGTCCCACCTCGCCGCCGACGAACCCGACCTCCCCGGCGTGCCGCACCACCATGACTACCTCCGCAACTCGTCGCTGAACCCGTCCCTGCCCTCCGTTGCCTTCGTCGTGGCCGGAATCGTCGCCGGTGAGCTCGCCGTCGCCGTGGCCGTGAGGTTGAAGATGACAGGCGGGCCCCGCCTGTCATCCTCACCCTCTCTCCCTCCCCTCACACCCGCTGACCGCCGGGCCCCGCCCGTCAGGTTTGAAAACCTGACGTGCGCGCGCTGGCGCCCGTGCGGCTGGGCTGGATGCCCTGGGCCGTGCACTGTGGCCACTCTGGCCCAGTTGCACAGGGCATTTTCTTCTTTTCTTTTCTGTAAAAACTTCAAATAATTTTACAGAAATGAATATTAGTCCAAATGAAATAATTCCAACTCCTAAAATCTTGTAATATTCCAACCTATTTAATGGTGTCACTTTCACACATATCCATGAAACTTTTCTGTTCTGTTCAAATTTAAATTCAAATTTGAGCAATAAAACTCCTGTTCAAAAATCCCTAGATTCCATCCTGTAACTCCAAAAGTCCAACTAAGAATTTTCTCCATCTTAGTTTTCCCTCTAGTATTTTACAAAAATAAGTTGACATTTTTCTGAGCACTTTGATTTTTCTATTTTATTTGTGGCCTTATTTTTCCGTTGTTATTATGCGACGTATAAACACCGTATTTGACGAAGTTGCTGAAGAAGGAGAAGGAGAAGGATTTGAAGACTTTGAAGACCAAGACAATCCAGGCAAGCAGCCCTTTGACCATGATACACTTGTTCTTCGGAACCCGTTTGTTTCCAATGCATGATGATAGCATTACAATGGTGACCTAGTTGAACCACCACATGATGCATGCCTTGATCTTGATCTTGCTATGTGCTAGATGACATGCAAATAGTTAGTAGTGATACTTAGTGATGCATGTGTGACATGAACCTTCGTGGTTGAAATCTTTGCATAAAACCCCGTCGGGTGCCATTCATGCCCGAGGGAGATGATGAGTTGGGTAACCACTTGATGACGAAGTGGTGTACCAAGACAAGCGTGTGTTTTTCAAACGGATTGGTTTAAGTTGCGACCGTTATTCCAACCATACATGTGCAACCACTCTACCCCTTATGGGACGGGGCTTTATAGATTACTTAGGTCGATACTAGCATGGTGCCCGCATTACTAGTGACGGGAAGACTTGAGGTCTTTCCCGGGACGGGGTCGTGCTTGGATAGACGACCATGACTGTTTTTTATAGGGCATCAGACACACCGTTGGTCCCTTCGGGTACGCGTGACATTGAAATTAGGGCAAGTCCCGTGATCTATTGTTGGTACCCGAGGGCCGTGTACCAACGAGTGGACTCTATGTTAGTGTTGTCTAAGGAAAGATAATGACCGGGTGCTTCCCCCGAGTACTTGAGGTACTGCGGGATCGTGGGTGACACGAAAGCTTCCCGGATCTTGTGGGTAAAGTGTACAACCTCTGCAGAGTGTAAAACTATTCGAATAGCCGTGTCCATGGTCGAGGACAGTTGGGTAACCGCTCTTGGGCTACGTCCAATGTTTGCAAAACCTTGTGTGTGTGTATGATGAGTCAAGGTGGTGACTTGACTCAATGAGGTGAATCATATTCATGTTGATATCGGTAACCTGTTTTCAAGGTTACATGAACTCATTGATGCATACACTTGATGGTAGAATATTTATTCTAGCCCATTGCTAGATTGCTCATTATTGTTCAATTGCATTGTTACCTTGAACCACATCATGGGTTGCTTGCGAGTACATTCAAAGTACTCATTGGCTTGCCACTGGTTATTTAATTGGCCAGGCATGGAGGAACAGGAATATGATGAAGAGTTCTTTGGAGATGAACATGCGAACTAGGACGCTATCCCAGTCAGAATGCCTGTAGGGTTAAGGCAGATGTCATGGGTTCTACCTATCATCGAAGACTTCCGCTATTTGAGTTATTTGCTATTCAGCCCGTGAGGCTTTATCTATGTAAGACTTGGCCATAATGGCCTTAATTTGTGTAAGACGGTATGTATGGATGTAAGACTCTTGTTATTCAGCTTCTGTGTGTTCAGTGAGCATTGATCTCTGGGATCACTATACACGTGCATTCGGTGATCTCGACTCTTAAGTCGGGGTCCCCACAGAGAGAGAGAGAGAGAGAGAGAGAGAGAGAGAGAGAGAGAGAGAGAGATCAAACACATAGCTACTGGTACATACCCTCAGCCCCGAGGGTGAACTACTCCCCCCTCGTCATGGAGAGCGTTGGGATAATGAAGATGGCCACCGGTGATTGATCCCCCCTCCGACAGGGTGCCGAAACAGGGCCCTGATTGGTTTTTGGTGGCTACAAAGGCTTGCGGTGGTGGAACTTCCGATCTAGGTTTTTTTTTGGAGGTTTGGGGATTTATAGGAGAGGTTGGCGTTGAGAACAAGTCAGGGGGGCCACGGAGAGTCCACGAGGCACAGGGGCGCGCACCAGGCGGGTGGGCGCGCCCTTCACCCTCGTGGGGCCCACGGGCCTCCCCTCCAGTAACTCTTTGTTCCAGTATTTTTTACATTTTCCAGAAAAAATCTCCGTTGATTTTCATCGCATTCCGAGAACTTCTAATTCTGCACAAAAACACCACCACGGTAGTTCTGCTTAAAACAACGTCAATCCAGGTTAGTTCTAACCAAATCATACAAAAATCATGTAGAAATATTATAAACATGGCACAAATACATCAAAAATTATAGATATGTTGGAGGCGTATCAGTGACCTCAAGAACAAAGGTAACTACTCACAAGTGATGAACATGCTCAAGATCAGAGAGGTAATATATAGCATAATGGATTTGAACATATAATCTTCCAGCAAATAAACCATATAGTAATCAACAACAAGATGTAATCAACACTACTAGTCACCCACAAGCAACAATCTATAGTTCCGGTAACAAGATTGATCACAAGAGATGAACTAGGGTTTGAGATGAGATGGTGCTGGTGAAGATGTTGATGAAGATAGCCCTCCCCAAGATGGGAGAGTTGTTGGTGATGATGACGACGATGATTTCGCCCTCCGGGAGGGATGTTCCCCCGACGGAATCACTCCGCTGGAGGGAAAAAGTGCTCCTGCCCAAGTTCCGCCTCAAGACGGCGGCGTTCCGTCCTGTAAGTCTTCTCCTTAATTTTTCCAGGTCAAAATGACTTATATACCAAAAGAGGGGCACTGAAGGTGGGCCGGGGTGAGCACAACCCACCAGGACATGCCTGGGGGCCCTGGTGCGCCCAGGTGGGTTCTGCCCACCTGGTGGGCCCCCTCTAGTGGTTATCAGCTCCAATATTTCTTAAATAATCCATAGAACATCTCTGTGAAGTTTCAGCTTGTTTGGAGTTGTGAAGAATAGGTGGCCTGACGTAGCTTTTTCAAGTCCAGATTTCTAGCTGTCGGAATTCTCCCTCTTGGTGTATACCTTGCAAATTATGAGAGAAAAGACATTGGAATTACTCCAAAAAGCATTATTATGCATAATAACAATGTAAATAACAACAAGAAAACATGATGCAAAATGGACGTATCAGCAGCGTATGAAAAGATCTTGTCTTGAGTCCATGAAGCACTTCATCGTTTGCCCTCTCAGCTTGTCCATTGCTCTGGGTGTGTGCCACGGAAGCAAATGAGATCTTGCATACGAGGGCATGAACATATTGCATGATGGCGTGGCTCGTGAACTGGGTGCCGTTGTCAGTGATGATGCTTGTCGGAACTCCGAAACGACACACCAATTCTTTCATGAACTTGATAGCTGACTGGGCAGTCACCTTTCTCACGGCAGTCACTCCCAGCCACTTTGTAAACTTGTCAATGGAAACGACCAAGTATTCAAAGCCCCCGATTTGTCGAGGAAAGGGGCCGAGAATATCGAGCCCCCAAACCAAAAATGGCCATGAGAGAGGGATTGTCTGAAGGGCTTGGGCAGGCAGGTGTGTTTGTAAACTTGGAATGGAACTAACAAGCTTCACATGTCGTGACGAGCTCGACATCATCTTGGAGGGCTGTGGGCCAATAGAATCCTTGTCGGAATGCTTTCCCAACTAACGCCCTTGATCCAAGGTGTGAGCCGCACATTCCTGTGTGAATCTCAGCCAGCAGTTCCTTTCCATCCTCCTGGCAAACACACTTCAATTTCACACCGTTGGGTCTCCTTCTGTACAGAGTGTCATTGACAAACTGATACATACTGGCCCTCCTGGGCTACTTTATCAGCTTCATCTTGGTTGCTAGGGAGTTCTCCGATTTGGAGGAAGTGGACAATGTGCCTTGCCCAAGTTGGAGCCTGAGGCTCAGCAACAAGGACTAGCGGCACCTCCTTTGCTGCGGGAGCACTAGCCTCGCGTGTGGGGCCCTTGGGCCCGACAGGAGGGGGTGGTCCGATAGGCTGTGAGGAGTTGTTTCTAGCAGGGTCTCTACCGGGAGCGGATCATTCTGTCGGGAGAGGCTTACCAGTAGTCCAACTTTCTCCTTTTCCGGGCCATTGTAGCTGGTAATACGGAGGGCTGAGAGAGACGGGGAACAAAAGTTCCTGGTTCCACAAGAAGCTTCTGCGCGGCACACTTTCACAGGTGATTAGCTATGCAGTTTTCCGCACGGGGTACGTGCTCTGTTTGCAACCCATCAAAGTGCTCCTCCAATCTCCTCACTTCCTCGACATATGCTTCCATCAATGGGCTCTGATAATCTTTGTTGACATGTCTCACCACAAGCTGTGAATCTCCTCGTATGATCAGCTTATTAATTCCCAATTATGCTGCAATCCTGAGCCCGGCAAGGAGCCCTTCATACTCAACTGTATTGTTGGTCGCTTCTTCCCGGGCAAAGTGCATTTGGACGACGTACTTCAAGTGCTCCCCGGAGGGTGCGACGAGAATCACGTGAGCCCCTGCACCTTGTACGGAAAAAGCACCATCAAAATACATAATCCATTCTTTGGGTGATTCCTTTATGGGGAGAGTCGTTTCTGTTACTTCCTCGTTAGGGGTTGGCTTTCATTCTGCAATAAACTTTGCCAGTGCCCTGCTCTGAATGGTTGAAGTGCTCTAAAATTTCAAACCAAAGCTGGATAACTCCAAAGCCCACTCCACTATTCTGCCAGTAGCCTTAGGGTTTCGGAGTATCCTTTGCAATGGGAAATGAGTGACAACCGTGATCTCATGGGCTTGGAAGTAGTGGCGCAGTTTCCTTGAGGCCATGATAAGGCCAAAGATCAACTTTTGCACGCCAAAGTACCTCGATCGAGATCCTTGTAACAAGGAGCTGACGAAATACACTGGGCGCTGCACCACTTTCTTCCTTGTCGTGTCCTTGGGGTTGCTCTCGTTGCCGTGCTTATTGTTGTCCTGATCCTTTCCTGATTCTGTTGTGATGTGGCCACTTTCTGCTTCATCTACTTCTCACTGTGCTATCAAGGCCACACTGACCACTTGGTTGGTTGCCGCCAAGTAAAGCAACAACGGCTCATTGGGTTTGGGTGTAACCAAGGTAGGCACGGACGATAGGTAGGCCTTCAACTCCTACAATGTTGGATCTGCTTCCGGGGTCCACTTCATTGGCCCTGCCTTCTTCAGAATTCTAAAGAACGGCAAGGAGCACTCGACAGACTTGGAGATAAATCTGCTCAGTGCGGCAACGCATCCCGTCGAGCGCGTTACATCCTTGACTGTCCTCGACGCCTAGATATATTCAATGGCTTTGATCTTATCGGGGTTAGCTTCAATCCCTTGATGGGATATGAAGAATCTAAGCAGCTTGCCAGAGGGAACACCAAACACACACTTCTCCGAATTAAGCTTCAAGTTGATCTTGCGCATATTACCAAATGTCTCCTACAAATCCTGGATAAGGGTGGCCTTATCCTTGGTTTTGACCATGATGTCATCCATATAAGCTTGTATATTGCTGTGTAACTGTGGCTCAAAACCAATCTGGACTGCTCTGGCAAAAGTGGACCCGGCACTCTTCAATCCGAAAGGCATGTGGACAAAGCAGTACGTGCCACACGGAGTGATGAATGATGTATTTTCCTCATCTTCTTTGGACATGAATATTTGGTGGTACCCGGAGTATGCATCCAAAAAGGAGAACATATCACAACCTGATGTGGAATCCACAATCTGGTCGATACGTGTCAAAGGGAACGTGTCCTTTGGGCAAGCCTTGTTGAGATCTGTGAAATCAATGCAAAGTCTCCATTTCCCATTAGCCTTCTGGACTACCACTAGTTTTTCTAACCATGTAAGGTGCAGTAGTCCTCTGACCAAACCAGCTGCCTCTAGTTTCTTAATTTCCTCGGCAATGAACTGCTGCCGCTCCAAGGCCTGCTTCTGGACTCTCTGCTTGACAGGTCGGGCATGTGGGCAGACAGCAAGGTGGTGCTCGATTACCTTCCTGGGAACACCGGGGATATCAGATGGTTGCCAGGCAAACACAACGATATTCGCCCGCAGGAAGGTAACGAGCGCGCTTTCCTATTTGTCATCAAGGGTGATGTTGATAGTGAAAACCATCAATGCCAGCCAGCCCTGTTGGGACCTTTTTCACTTGGGGTGCAGCAACCTTGAGTCTCTTGCTGTTGGAACACTCCGACACATCGTCAATGGGTGTCGTGCACTCGGAGGGGGCACACTTCCTGGACTCCTTGCCGGAAGACCAACAATCCCTCTTCTTTCCTTTGCTTTTCATGGCGGGAGCTGCCGCTGCCGCTGCCTCTGCTGCGACTGCATCCCTGTACATCTTGTCCACGCAGATAATGGCGTCCTTCTCGTTTGATGAGATAGTGATGACTCCCAGTGGCCCAGGCATCTTCAAAGTGTTATAAGCATAATGGGATGCTGCCATGAACTTAGCCAGGGCTGGGCGTCCCATAATCCCATTGTACGGCTGGGGGAGGTCAACCACATCAAACACAATCTTCTCAGTCCGGTAGTTCAGCTCTCCCCCTAACATCACCGGCAACGTAATCTTTCCCTTAGGATGGTTCCTGCCGGGATTGACTCCTTGAAACATGTCGTTAACCTCTAGCTCTTCTCCTCCTATCTGAAGCTTCTGATGACTGTCGGGGAAATTAGATTCAACCCAGCCCCACCATCCACTAGCATCTTTGTGACCTTGAGGTTGTGAATTGTTGGAGAGACCAACAATGGCAAACACCCTACCGCTGTGACGCGGCCAGGGTGGTCCTCGTCATCAAATATGATGTGCGTGCGGGACCACTTGAGCGGCTTCCGGGCCTCTGGTGCTGGCTCCACAACATTGACCTCCCTTGCCCATCGCTTGAGTTGGCGATGGGATGTGTGCAAAGATGCACCTTCGTCAATGCATAGGGCGTAAGTGGCCTTCTGAAATTCCTGCTCACTGGTTTCCTCTTCATCCCCCTCATCACTCACATTGCCACCGGTTTCCTTCTCTTGGGCCCTAGTGGGTCTTCCTTGGTTCTGGAAGGGTTTGTCGGGGCGATTTGCTTCACTGCCTCGGCCCTTACCGCTGGCAGCATTCTGACCACTTTCCTTATCTCGCTTATCATACTCTACCCTCTGTCTCCTGGCAAGCTGCTCAACCTGATAACACTCCTGAAGGTCGTGGCCCTTGGTCCGGTGGATCTTGCAGTACGGACCATCACCTTTCCCAGCTTTCTCGGCAGCAGTGGCTTCCCGGCAAGCCGTGCAAGCAGCAACTTCCTTGTTGGGGGCCTCAGCCTTGGACTTCTTGCCGATACTATGCGTGCCTGAACCTTCCACAGTCATCACTACCTTATCTCTTGGTTTCTTGTTGCGCTTCTTGCCCTTCTTTTGACTGGTTGACTCATCTTCATCCTCTGAATCAACATTGATGCAATCTTCCTCTCCGGGCAACTTCCTTCCTTCCTCCATCCGAGCACACTTATCCACCAGTGTGTATAGTTCCTTCACGGTCTTGGGCAACCGCACATTCATTTCAGAATGAATGCGGCGGTTGCGCACATTGGACTGGAAAGCTGCTATAACGTCTACCGGATGGATATTCGGAATATTTCTATGAACTTTACTGAATCTCTGTAAATACTTACGGAGGGTTTCTCCTTCCTTCTGCTGAAGGAGTTGCAGGTCGATGGGCCTGCCGGGTACTTGTTGCCCATCGGTGAAGGCTCCGATCAACTCATGGCATAGATCTGCCCATGACGAAATGGAGTTCTCGGGCAGGTGCATCAGCCAAGACCTCACATTGGACTTGAGGGCCAAAGGGAAGTAATTGGCGAACACCTTCTCGTCCCTTCCCCCAGCAGCCTGAACAGTGATTGTGTAGATGCTCAGGAAATCTGCCGGGTTTAGCCTCCCGTCGTACTTCTCAGGTATCTCTGGCTTGAACGTGCGAACGGACGACCAACAGACTTGCCGCAGCTCTCATGTAAAGGCAAGGCAGCCAACCTCAAAGGGTATGCACCTGCCAACACCGAGCGCAAACTCGTTAGCGTTGAGGCCGTCGTGCCCGTTGGTTGGGCGGGGGTTGTCGCGGCGTCGATCTACGACAGCGCGCATGTTTCCCTGTCACCTATCCTCCGGGGTCCAACTGTTGGAGAACGTAATATTTCAAAAAAAAATCATACGATCACGCAAGATCTAACTAGGAGAAGCATAGCAACGAGCGGGAGAGTGTGTCCACATACCCTCGTAGACTGAAAGCGGAAGCGTTTAGTAACGCGGTTGATGTAGTCGAACGTCTTTGCGATCCAACCGATCAAGTACCGAACGCACGTCACCTCCGTGATCTACATACGTTCAGCTCGGTGACGTCCCTCAAACTATTGATCCAGTTGAGGCCGAGGGAGAGTTTCGTCAGCACGACGGCGTGGTGACGGAGATGTTGAAGTTACCGATGTAGGGATTCGCCTAAGCACTACGACAATATGATCGAGGTGTGTAACTGTGAAGGGGGGAACCGCACACGGCTAAGAAATCAACTTGTGTGTCTTTGGGGTGCCCCTCCCCACGTATATAAAGGAGGGAGGGAGGAGGAGGGCCGGCCAAGGGGAGGAGGCGCGCCATGGGGGGCAATCCTACTCCAAGTAGGATTTGGCCCCCTTTCGTATTCCAACAAGGAGAAAAGGGAAGGAGAGGGAGGAGAGAAGGAAAGGGGGCCGCCCCCCTAGTCCAATTCGGTTTGGGCTAGGGGAGGTGTGCACCACACCTTGGCATGCCTTCTCTCTTCCACTACTAGGCCTATGAGGCCCAATAACCCCTCGGGGGGTTCCCGTAACTCCCCGGTACTCCAAAAAATACCCAATACACCTCGGAACCATTCCGGTGTCCGAATATAACCTTCCAATATATGAATATTTATGTCTCGACCATTTCAAGACTCCTCCTCATGTCCTTGATCTCATCCGGGACTCCAAATAACCTTCGGTACATCAAATCACCTAAACTTATAATACCAATCGTCATTGAATGTTAAGCGTGCAAACCCTACGGGTTCGAGAACTATGTAGACATGACCGAGACTCATCTCCGGTCAATAACAAATAGCGGAACCAGGATGCTCATATTTGTTCCTACATATTCAACGAAGATCTTTATCGGTCCAACCGCACAACAATATACGTTGTTCCCTTTGTCATCGGTATTTTACTTGCCTGAGATTCGATCGTCGGTATCATCATACCTTGTTCAATCTCATTACCGGCAAGTATCTCTACTCGTTCTGTAATACATCATCTTGTGACTAACTCATTAGTCATTTGCTTGCAAGGCTTATTATGATGTGTATTACCGAGAGGGCCCAGAGATACCTCTCCGATACTTGGAGTGACAAATCCTAATCTTGATCTATGCCAACACCACAAACACTTTCGGAAACACCTGTAGAGCATCTTTATAATCACCCAGTTACTTATGACGTTTGATAGCACACATGGTGTTCCTCCTGTATTCGGGAGTTACATAATCTCATAGTCAGAGGAACATGTATAAGTCATGAAGAGAGCAATAGCAGTAAAACTAAACGATCATAGTGCTAAGCTAACGAATGAGTCTTGTCGATCACATCATTCTCCTAATGATGTGATCCCATTGATCAAATGACAACACATGTCTATGGTTAGGAAACACAACCATCTTTGATTAACGAGCTAGTCTAGTACAGGCATACTAGGGACACACTGTTTTGTGTATGTATTCACACATGTATCAAGTTTCCGGTTAATACAATTCTAGCATGAATAAAAGACATTTATCATGATATATAAGGAAATATAAATAACAACTTTATTATTGCCTCTAAGGCATATTTCCTTCAGTCTCCCACTTGCACTAGAGTCAATAATCTAGATTACATAGTAATGATTCTAACACCCATGGAGTCTTGGTGTTGATCATGTTTTCCTCATGGAAGAGGCTTAGTCAACGGGTCTCCGACATTCAGATCCGTATGTATTTTGCAAATCTCTATGTCTCCCTCCTTGACATGATCGCGGATGGAGTTGAAGCGTCTCTTGATGTGCTTGGTTCTCTTGTGAAACCTGGATTCCTTTGCCAAGGCTATTGCTTCAGTGTTGACACAAAAGATTTTCATTGGACCCGATGCACTAGGTATTACACCTAGATCGGATATGAACTCCTTCATCCACACTCCTCCATTTGCTGCTTCCGAAGCAGCTATGTACTCCGCTTCACACGTAGATCCCGCCACGACGCTCTGCTTGCAACTACACCAACTGACAACTCCACCGTTCAAAAAAGTACGTATCCGGTTTGTGACTTAGAGTCATCCGGATCGGTGTCAAAGCTTGAATCGACGTAACCGTTTACGACAAGCTCTTTTTCACCTCCGTAAATGAGAAACATATCCTTTGCCCTTTTCAGGTACTTCAGGATGTTCTTGACAGCTGTCCAGTGATCCACTCGTGGATTACTTTGGTACCTCCCTGCTAAACTTATAGCAAGGCACACATTAGGTCTGCTACACAGCATTGCATACATGATAGATCCTATGGCTGAGGCATAGGGAATGACTTTCATTTTCTCTCTATCTTCTGCAGTGGTCGGGCATTGAGTCTTACTCAACTTCACACCTTGTAACACAGGCAAGAACCCTTTCTTTGTCTGATCCATTTTGAACTTCTTCAAAACTTTATTAAGGTATGTGCTTTGTGAAAGTCCAATTAAGTGTCTTGATCTATCTCTATAGATCTTGATGGCTAATATATAAGCATCTTCACCGAGGTCTTTCATTGAAAAATTCTTATTCATGTATCCTTTTATGCCCTCCAGAAATTCTATATCATTTCCAATCAACAATATGCCATCTACATATAATATTAGAAATGCTACAGAGCTCCCACTCACTTTCTTATAAATACAGGCTTCTGCAAAAGTCTGTATAAAAATATATGCTTTGATCACCTCATCAAAGCGTCTATTCCAACTCCGAGATGCTTGCACCAGTCCATAGATGGATCGCTGGAGCTTGCACACTTTGTTAGCACCTTTAGGATCAACAAAACCTTCTGGTTGCATCATATACAACTCTTTTTTGAGATATCCATTAAGGAATGCAGTTTCGACACCCATTTGCCAGATTTCATAATCATAAAATGCGGCAACTGCTAACATGATTCAGACAGACTTAAACATCGTTACAGGTGAGAAAGTCTCATCATAGTCAACTCCTTGAACTTGTCGGAAACCTTTCGCAACATGTCGAGCTTTGTAGACAGTAACATTACCGTTGGCGTCGGTCTTCCTCTTGAAGATCCATTTATTTTCAATGGCTTGCCGATCATCGGGCAAGTCAACCAAAGTCCACACTTTGTTCTCATACATGGATCTCATCTCAGATTTCATGGCCTCAAGCCATTTTGCGGATTCTGGGCTCATCATCGCTTCCTCATAGCTCATAGGTTCATCATGGTCTAGTAACATGACTTGCAGAACTGGGTTGCCGTATGACTCTGGTGTGGAACGTACTCTGGTTGACCTACGAGGTTCAGTAGTAACTTGATCCGAAGTTTCATGATCACCATCATTAGCTTCCTCTCTAATTGGTATAGGAATCACTGGAACTAGTTTTTGTGATGTACTACTTTCCAATTCGGGAGAAGGTACAATTACCTCATCAAGTTCTACTTTCCTCCCACTCACTTCTTTCGAGAGAAACTCCTTCTCTAGAAAGGATCCATTCCTAGCAACGAATATCTTGCCTTCGGATCTGTGATAGAAGGTGTACCCAACAGTCTCCTATGGGTATCCTATGAAGACACATTTCTCTGACTTGGGTTCTAGCTTATTAGGTTGAAGCTTTTTCACATAAGCATCGTAGCCCCAAACTTTAAGAAACGACAACTTTGGTTTCTTGCCAAACCACAGTTCGTCGTCTCAACAGATTTAGACGGTGCCCTATTTAACATGAATGCAGTTGTCTCTAAAGCATAACCCCAAAATGATAGTGGTAAATCGGTAAGAGACATCATAGATCACACCATATCTAATAAAGTACGGTTACGTCGTTCGGACACACCATTACGCTGTGGTGTTCCGGGTGGCGTGAGTTGTGAAACTATTCCACATTGTTTCAAATGAGGACAAAACTCGTAACTCAAATATTCGCCTCCATGATCGGATCGTAGAAACTTTATTTTCTTGTTACGATGATTCTCTACTTCACTCTGAAATTCTTTGAATCATCAACTAAGGTCAGAAAATAACGATACCCGCCACGAGCCTCAACACTCATCGGTCAACATACATCAGTATGTATGATTTCCAACAAATCAGTTGCTCCCTCCATTGTTCCAGAGAACAGAGTTTTAGTCATCTTTCCCATGAGGCATGGTTCGCAAGCACCAAGTGATTCATAATCAAGTGCTTCCAAAAGTCCATCAGTATGGAGTTTCTTCATGGTCTTTACACCAATATGACCTAATCGGCAGTGCCACAAATAAGTTGCACTATCATTATTAACCTTGCATATTTTAGCTTCAATATTATGAATATGTGTATCACTACGATCGAGATCCAACAAGAATAGACCACTCTTCAAGGGTGCATGACCATAAAACATATTACTCATATAAATAGAACAACCATTATTCTCTGATTTAAATGAATAACCGTCTCGCAACAAACAAGATCCAGATATAATGTTCATGCTCAATGCTGGCACCAAATAACAATTATTTAGGTCTAATACTAATCCGGATGGTAGATGTAGAGGTAGCGTGCTGACGATGATCACATCGACTTTGGAACCATTTCCCATGCGCATCGTCACCTCGTCCTTAGCTAATCTTCGTTTAATCCATAGCCCATGTTTCGAGTGACAAATATTAGCAACCGAACCAGTATCAAATACCCAGGTGCTTCTACGAGCATTAGTAAGGTACACATCAATAACATGTATATCAAATATACCTTTGTTCACTTTGCCATCCTTCTTATCCGCCAAATACTTGGGCCAGTTCCGCTTCCAGTGTCTAGTCCCTTCGTAGTAGAAGCACCCAATTTCCGGCTTGGCACCAGACTTGGGTTTCTTCGTGGGAGTAGCAACTGTCTTGCTATTCTCCTTGAAGTTCCCCTTCTTTCCCTTGCCCTTTTTCTTGAAACTAGTTATCTTGTTAACCATCAACATTTGATGCTCCTTTTCTATTTCTACCTCCGCAGCTTTGAGCATAGCGAAGAGCTCGGGAATTGTTTTCTGCATCCCTTGCATGTTATAGTTCATCACGAAGCCTTTATTGCTTGGTGGCAGTGATTGAAGAACTCTATCAATAACACTATCTTCGTCAACTTTGCATCTAAGTTGAGTCATATGATTGTAGTACCCATACATTTGAGCAAGTGTTCACTGATAGAACTATTCTCCTCCATCTTACAGTTGTAGAACTTATTGGAAATTTCATATTTCTCAATCCGGGCATTTGCTTGAAATATTAACTTCAACTCTTGGAACATCTCATATGATCCATAACGTTCGAAACGTCTTTGAAGACCCAATTCTAAGCCGTAAAGCATGGCACACTGAACTATCGTGTAGTCATCAGAACGAGCTTGCCAGACGTTCACAATGTCCGAGGTTGCTCCTGCAGCAGGCTTGTCACCTAGTGGTGCTACCAGGACATAATTCTTCTGTGCAGCAATGAGGATAAGACTCAAGTTACGGACTTAGTCCGTGTAGTTGCTACCATCATCTTTCAACTTAGCTTTCTCTAGGAATGCATTAAAATTCAAGGGAACGGTAGCACGGGCCATTGATCAACAACAACATACATATGCAAAAACTACCAGGACTAAGTTCATGATAAATTAAAGTTCAATTAATCATATTACTAAGGAGCTCCCACTTAGATAGACATCCCTCTAGTCATCTAAATGATCACGTGATCCAAATCAACTAAACCATGTCCGATCATCATGTGAGATGGAGTAGTTTTCAATGGCGAACATCTTATGTTGATCATATCTACTATATGATTCACGCTCGACCTTTCGATCTCCAGTGTTCCGATGCCATGTCTGTACATGCTAGGCTCATCAAGTTTAACCCGAGTATTCTGCATGTGCAAAACTGTCTTACACCCGTTGTATTTGAACGTAGAGCTTATCACACCCGATCATCACGTGGTGTCTCGGCATGACGATCTTTCGTAACGGTGCATACTCAGGGAGAACACTTGTACCTTGAAATTTTGTAAGGGATCATCTTATAATGCTACCGTCGTTCTAAGGAAAATAAGAAGCATAATAAGATAAATATCACATGCAATCAAAATATATGACATGATATGGCCATCATCATCTTGTGCTTTTGATCTCTATCTCCAAAGCATCGTCCTGATCTCCATTATCACCGGGCTTGACACCATGATCTTCATCGTAGCATCGTGGTCGTCTCGCCAACTATTGCTACTACTACTATCGCTAACTCACAGTGATAAAGTAAAGCAATTACATGGCCTTCGCTATTCATACAATAAGCAGACAACCATAAGGCTCCCCCCAGTTGCAGATAACTTTACAAAACATGATCATCTCATACAATAACGTATAACTCATCATGTCTTGACCATATCACATCACAACATGCCCTGCAAAAACAAGTTAGACGTCCTCTACTTTGTTGTTGCAAGTTTTACGTGGCTGCTACGGGCTTAGAAAGAACCGGTCTTACCTACGCATACAAAAACCACAACGATTTTTCGTCAAGTATGTGTTGTTTTAACCTTCACAAGGACCGGGCGTAGCCACACTCGATTCAACTAAAGTTGGAGAAACTAACACCCGCCAGCCACCTGTGTGCAAAGCACATCGGTAGAACCAGTCTCGCGTAAGCGTACGTGTAATGTCGGTCCAGGCCGCTTCATCCAAAAATACTGCCGAATCAAAGTATGACATGCTGGTAAGTAGTATGACTATTATCGCCCACAACTCATTGTGTTCTACTCGTGCATATCATCTATGCATAGACCTGGCTCATGATGCCACTGTTGGGGAACGTAGTATTTCAAAAAATAAATCCTACGATCGCGCAAGATCTATCTACTAGAAACATAGCAATGAGAGGGAGAGTGTGTCTACGTACCCTCGTAGACTGAAAGCGGAAGCGTCTAGTGACGAGGTTGATGTAGTTGAACGTCTTCGTGATTCAACCGACCCAAGCACCGAATGTACGGCACCTCCGCGTTCAGCACGCGTTCAGCTCAATGACGTCCCACGAGCTCTTGATCCAGTTGATCTTCATGGGAGAGTTTCGTCAGCACGACAACGTGGTGACCAAGATGGTGAAACTATCGACGCAAGGCTTTGCCTAAGCACTGCAACGATATGACCGAGGTGTGTTTCTCTGAAGGGGGGCACCGCACATGGTTAAAACAATGTTGATTGTGTGTTCTAAAGTGCCCCCATGCCCCTGTATATAAAGGATCAATGGGGAGGGCCGGCCAACCCTAGGGGCGCGCCATAGAGGGAGTTTTCCTACTGCTAGTAAGAGTAGGAATCCCCTTTCCTATTCCTACTAGGAGTAGGAAAGGAAGAAGAAGGAGAAGAAGGAAGGACAGGGGCGCCTTCCCCCCCCCCCACTCCTAGTCCAACTAGGATTACCTTGGGGGGCACGTCCATCCCTTGTGGGCTGCCTCTCACTTTCCCTCATGGCCCACTATGGCCCAATACTCTCTCGGGGGGTTCCGGTAACCCCTCCGGCACTACAGTTTTCTCCGAAATCACCCGGAACACTTCTGGTGTCTGAATATAGCCGTCCAATATATTAATCTTTATGTCTCGGACATTCTGAGACTCCTCGTCATGTCCGTGATCGCATCCGGGACTCCGAACTACCTTCAGTACATCAAAACTCGTAAACTCATAATACCGATCATCATCGAACGTTAAGCGTGCGGACACTACGGGTTCGAGAACTACGTAGACATGACCGAGACTCATCTTCGATCAATAACCAATAGTGAAACCTGGATGCTCATATTGGTTCCTACATATTCTACGAAGATCTTTATCGGTCAAACCGCATAACAACATAGGTTGTTCCCTTTGTCATCGGTATGTTACTTTCCCGAGATTCGATCGTCGGTATCTCCATACCTAGTTAATCTCGTTAGCGGCAAGTCTATTTACTCGTTCTGTAATACATCATCTCGTGACTAACTCATTAGTCATTTGCTTGCAAGGCTTATTATGATGTGTATTACGGAGAGGGCCCGGAGATACCTCTCCGACACTCGAAGTGAAAAATCCTATTCTTGATCTATGCCAACACCACAAACACTTTTGGAGACACCTCCAGAGAATCTTTATAATCACCCAGTTACGTTGTGACGTTAGATAGCACACAAGGTGTACCTCCGGTACTCGGGAGTTGCATAATCTCATAGTCATAGGAACATGTATAAGTCATGAAGAAAGCAATAGGAGTAAAACTAAACGATCAAGTTGCTAAGCTAATGGTTAGGTCTTGTCCATCACATCATTCTCCTAATGATGTGATCCCATTGATCAAATGACAACTCATGTCTATGGCTAGGAAACATAACCATCTTTGGTCAATGAGCTAGTCTAGTAGAGGCATACTAGGGACACTCTGTTTTGTCTATGTATTTCGGTTAATACAATTCTTGCATGACTAATAAACATTTATCATGATATAACGAAATACAAATAACAATTTTATTATTGCCTCTAGGGCATATTTCCTTCAACTTGTACCTTGAAATTTTGTAAGGGATCATCTTATAATGCTACCGCCGTACTAAGCAAAATAAGAAGCATAATAAGATACACATCTCATGCAATCAAAATATGTGACATGATATGGCCATCATCATCTTGTGCTTTTGATCTCCATCTCCAAAGCATCGTCATGATCTCCATTGTCACCGCTTGACACCATAATCTTCATTGTAGCGTCGTGGTCGTCTCGCCAACTATTGCTGCAACTACTATCGTCAACTCATAGTGATAAAGTAAAGCAATTACATGGCTTTCGCAATTCATACAATAAAGAGACAACCATAAGGCTCCTGCCGGTTGCCGATAATTTACAAAACATGATCATCTCATAGAATAGCGTATAACTCATCATGTCTTGACCATATCACATCACTACATGCCCTGCAAAAACAAGTTAGATGTCCTCTACTTTGTTGTTGCAAGTTTTACGTGGCTGTTATGGGCTTAGCAAGAACCATTCTTACCTACGCATCAAAACCACAACGATTTTTCGTCAAGTGTGCTGTTTTAACCTTCAACAAGGAACGGGCGTAGTCACACTTGATTCAACTAAAGTTGGAGAAACTGACACCCGCCAGCAACCTATGTGCAAAGCATGTCGGGAGAACCAGTCTCATGAACACAATCATGTAATGTCGGTCCGGGACGCTTCATCCAACAATACCGCCGAATCAAAGTATGACATGCTGGTAAGCAGTATGACTATTATCGCCCACAACTCATTGTGTTCTACTCGTGCATATCATCTACACAAAGACCTGGCTCATGATGCCACTGTTGGCAACGTAGTATTTCAAAAAAATTCCTACGATCATGCAAGATCTATCTAGGATAAGCATAGCAACGAGCAGGAGAGTGTGTCCACGTACCCTCGTAGACTGAAAGCGCAAGCATTTAGTAACGTGGTTGATGTAGTCGAACGTCTTCGCAATCCAACCGATCAAGTACCAAACACACGGCACCTCAACGATCTACACACGTTCAGCTCGGTGACATCCCTCGAACTCTTGATCCAGTTGAGGCCAAGGGAGAGTTTCGTCAGCACGACGGCGTGGTGACAGTGATGATGAAGTTACCGACGCAGGGCTTCGCCTAAGCACTACAACAATATGACCGAGGTGTGTAACTGTGGAGGGGGGCACCGCACACGGCTAAGAAATCAACTTGTGTGTCTTTGGGGTGTCCCCTCCCCACGTATATAAAGGAGGGAGGTAGGAGGAGGGCCAGCCATGGAGAGGAGGCGCGCCATGGGGGGCAATCCTACTCCAAGTACGATTCGGCCTCCTTTTCCTATTCCAACAAGGAGAAAGGGAAGGATAGGGAGGAGAGAAGGAAAGGGGACCGGCCCCCTAGTCCAATTTGGTTTGGGCTAGGGGAGGCGCGCACCACACCTTGGCATGCCCCCTAGTCCAGTTGGCCTAATAGTGGCCCATGAGGCCCAATAACCCCACCCCCCGGGGGGTCCCGTAACTCCCCGGTACTCCAAAAAATACTCGATACACCTCGGAACCATTCCGTTGTCCGAATATAACCTTCCAATATATGAATCTTTATGTCTCGACCATTTTGAGACTCCTAGTCATGTCTGTGATCTTATCTGCGACTCCGAACAACCTTCGGTACATCAAATCACATAAACTCATAATACCAATCGTCATCGAACATTAAGCGTGTGGACCCTACGGGTTCAAGAACTATGTAGACATGATCAAGACTCATCTCCGGTCAATAACCAATAGAGGAACCTAGATTCTCATATTGGTTCCTACATATTCTACGAAGATATTTATCGGTCAAACCACACACACACTACACCACGGTAGAGCTTTCGTGACACACCAATGTGTAGGCATAGGGTACCTTTGCCGACACTTAAGTTGTAGCTAACACCAATGCGGACAGAAGACGAAAGAGTCGGAGGACTTGCTATTGGCGAAGGTATTGTCGACAGTTGTTTACTTCCCGACACTTTTTTAGTCGCCATACACCCTACCTATGCCGACAGATGGTATGTCCCCATACACCCTACATATGCCGACGCTTCACCAGACAACATACACCCTACCTATGCCGACAGATATCGTGTCCACATACACCCTACCTATGCCGACACTTTATTAGCCACATACACCATATCTATGCCAACAGATAGCCTATCAACATACACCCTAACTACACCGACAGATATTGCCTTTGCTGACAGATAAATTGCTGCTAAAGTGATGTGCAGCCAAAACAATATATATAAGCTCTAAACAGTTGCAATTATTATCCACACATCCAAGAGCAGGTTCAAGATGAACACATACTGTACAACAATGAAATATATTCACAAGTGTGCATATGACAAACACATCAATCTTGACAAAACATAGTTTTTACCATCTTAACAATCACCCAGAACACACAAGTCACAAAAGGATAGCACTATTTGCTGGTATGAGAGACTTCAACTAGATGGTCCAGAACACACAAGTCTATATCCACATGCACAAAATGCAAGCTCCAAAATAACCAAAACACCAAATGGCCTAGAAGACACATAAGATCCATGACTACAAGTTGATTGGTCCATAAACGCCACAAAGTCATCACGTCCATGTGCACCAGTTGGCCAAGTGCCTGAAATGTTTTAACAAAAAATCGTCAAGAAAGTGGAATCAGCTCAAGTTGTTCAAAGCTCATTTGTGGATTAACACAGATTGGATCAATAAATCTTCTTGATATCATAGTTAACAATATGGTTTCTACAAAAGATATCATTGGCTCAGATAGTACTATATAGAACTATTTTCATGTGCTTGCAGTTTTATCAACAATAAAGGTATTGACCATCTGAAAGAGAGATCATACAACCTAGTAGCTTATTTTATAGCCTATTACATAAGCATTCACTGAAGAACTCTTTCACAACCTCTCTAGATTTTCATGATTAAGAGCTGCATAACCATGGATAAAAAAGGAAACCATGACACATATAAACACAAGAAATTTAGTGTTAACATATAGGACAACAACCTTGTAAAGTGACATTTTAGAAATTGTTCTTATGCAATAGCATGTAAGCTAATTACTACTGAAACAAAAAATGTACCTAGTACTTGAGGTACCCGGCGAGGTAGCCCTCCGTTCGCCACCGATTGCCCACAATAAGTCATGGCCCTGGTTCCTGGCGTGGTAGCCTTCCACCCACCATTCGTTATCTACTGCATGTGGGTGACCATGGTTCCCAGCGAGATAGCCATCTGTTCTCCGCCCATTGCCCGCACAACATGCTGGTGGTCGTGGTTCCCGGCTATTGTCAGCAAGAATAAATGGATTAGTAACTTGTTTCTCAGTGTCGAGCATTGTAATGATGACAACTGTATGTAACACACTAAAAGGCTAAAAGCATACATGTACAGATAATTGACCATGATACCTCCACTTTGTTCAATGCCCTTCTTGAATTGGGTCAGCCATCCAGTTTATTCTCTCAATCATCTACCATAAAATAAAAGTGGTGTTCGGCTGTTACGTAATGCCCACTGAATTTTTTCAAATACCGGTCATGAGTTCCACAATTAACATTAGCAGAGCATGTCCTAATATAACAGAGCCACAGTTACAACGACTAGTGCATGTAGTAGTGAATTTAAATTACACATGACACAATCGCAGGACAAACTGAGATAATTAGTTGCAAACTACCCTCTACACTTTGAAATAAGCCATTTGGGGTGCAGAGACTTACTTAAGTGGCAAAGAGCTTGGTGTTCAAGTTGTGGGAGTAGTGCAGAATGTGGACTGGTCGCAGACACATTGAAGGTTGTTCTATAGATCCCACCCACAATATCATATCAGCCGAAAGAAAGCAGCCCAATTTTAGTTGAGAGAGTTAAAAGTAGGCACATAAACCATAGCAGTAGTATATGGGGCTCATGGAGAGTAAGAAGAAGAACCAGGGCATATTCAGTTCCAAGTGGACTCGCCATGCGTTGACTGAAAAATAGCTCATGTGCCAAGATAGTAAGCTGATACAAATTAAAATCAAGGTTTACTTTTAATAATATTTTGTTGAACTTCACACACCAATGGAAGTATTACTTGATGCCTGACAAAATAGTTGCACATCACAATTAACCAAACAAAGTAACTAAAAAAATTCACAGAGAACTAAATGCATAAATAATCTGCAATGAAAACAGTAGTTCATAAACATTAGAGTTAAACCAGATCCATAACAGAGTAACTGAAATTTTTCAGATCCATGGCATTTTTAGAGAAATAAAGCATCACATAAAAGACTACAACTTGTCAGACCAAACTAATAGATACAACCAACTAGGCAGGCATATGAGAATGGCAGAAGATAATTTTTCCTAGGATGCAACATAGCACAAATTATTCCAGAGAGGCTAAGGACGCAACAGACCACATACAACTGAAACAGAGGTAAATGTCAATATGCAAACTTAGGTCACCGAGGATGAGCATTGCTATTGGTGACGAGCAGACGAACATTCCAGAATCCATTCATGAGACACCGCTCTATTAGTGGCCGCGTGGACGCGTGGTCGAGCTTGTTGGAGACGAGATCCATCCCTGAGAGGAGGAAGAGGAGGGCGCTGTCTTGGATCTTTGTGAGGGCTAGCGGTGGTCAGTGAAGGCCCCGGCGGACAGGGCTGTCAGTGGCCGCGGCGGTGGAAATTGAAGGCCCCGGCGGACGAGATCCATCCCTGGGAGGAGGAAGAGGAAGGCATGCAGCGATGGGGTTAGGGGATCTGAGATATGCTCACCGCCGTCGGTGGGGACTCGGGGCAACGAAGAAGCCCATGTGGTGGCAGCGAAGGGGCCGGGGAAGGCAGGCGATGGAGGGTCCGGGAGCTCGGGGCTATGACCGCCGGTGGCGGAAGGGACGGGTCCGAGGATGGCGGCAGCGGAAATTGGGGGCAGGGGCGGGGAGGAGAGGGCTAAAGCGACTGGATGTGAGGCTACGGGTTCTTTGGGGTACTTGGGCAAGGTGAGGTGAAAACTGGGCCGCCCGTAGCGAAATTTTTGGGCTCTCGTGCCTAATTCACGCGGCAATTGCCTGGCCTTTCCTTCTTGACATGTGTCCACATACGCCGACACTTCTTCTGTGTCCATACACCCTACCTATGCCGACATATTTTATGTCATTAAGCACATACCTACGTCGACTGAAAAACTATCAGGACGCGCACATCTACCGACAGATGATATGTCACTAAGTGGTTGCCGACATATACATTGTCATTGCATGATTTCCGACACATAGTTTGTCCATAATTATGTACATTGGCCGACATATTATCTGATTACAAAGCTTCAAAGCTACGCCAACAGATCTCATGTAGAGATTAATAGAGCTTTGCCCACAGAAGTGTGTCACCTAACCTCTACCGTGGTGTAGTGACAACAACATACGTTGTCCGCTTTGTCATCAGTATGTTACTTTCCCGAGATTCGATCGTCGGTATCATCATACCTAGTTCAATATCGTTATCGGCAAGTCTCTTTACTCGTTCCGTAATACATTATTTCCTGGCTAAATTATTAGCCATTTGCTTGCAAGGCTTATTATGATGTGTATTACCGAGAGGGCCTAGAGATACCTCTCCGACACTCGGAGTGACAAATCATAATCTTGATATGTGCTAACACCACAAACACTTTCGGAAACACATGTAGAGCATATTTATAAGCACCCAGTTACATTGTGATGTTTGATAGCACACAAGGTGTTCCTATGGTATTCGGGAGTTGCTTAATCTCATAGTCACAGGAACATGTATAAGTCATGAAGAGAGCAATAGCGGTAAAACTAAATGATCATAGTGCTAAGCTAACGGATGGGTCTTGTCCATCACATCATTTTCCTAGTGATGTGATCCCGTTGATCAAATGACAACACTTGTCCATGGTTAGGAAACACAACCATCTTTGATTAACGAGCTAGTCTAGTAGAGGCATACTAGGGACACTCTGTTTTGTCTATGTATTCACACATGTATCAAGTTTCCGGTTAATACAATTCGAGCATGAATAAAAGACATTTATCATGATATATAAGGAAATATAAATAACAACTATATTATTGCCTCTAGGACATATTTCCTTCACCGACGTCGGCCTGGACATGCTCGAGGGTCAGAAGAGGCTATCGAGACGTCGTTGGGGTTTTGATTCGCGTGCGCCCGCGCCGGCTGCCATGGTAGGGACTACACAGTGGGGACGGCCCGCTCCGTTCAGCCAGCCATGTGGGTAGTTGCTGTCGCTTGGGGAGGCTGTGGCGGGCAGGCTCGTCGCAAGCCCCTAGCTTCGGCGAAACCGAGCAGGCTTTGGATGGTGGTACGCCATTCATCCATCTGCTCGGCCGCTGGCGGGAACCTTAGTAGCAGCTGAGCTCGCGCCATGGCTTCCATGACTGTGCTTGGCATGGATATCGAGGACGTCGACTGGACTATCGCCTGGCTCCTGATGGTGCCAACGGCGGTGGTGGCGGCAGCGGCGCACCCGCGCTGTTGCGGGACGACCACCTGGGCAACGGGATTGCGCAGTGGTGGTGCTCGAAGATCAGCAGCTCCATTCAGCGTAGCGGTTTGGTTGGCTCGTCCGAGAGGAGGTGCATGCGCCGCAGTCGCTCCCTGGGTGGGGGCGACTGGAGGGCGGTGGTTTTCCCCGGACCGATGGACCGAGTGTTGTTGCCGCGGTTGTGCTCACCAGCGGGAGGAAAGGGTGCAGATGGAGTGACCCGCTGGACTGCACGTTGCTGAGCATGATCGATGAGACACTCCTGGTGTTGTTCTCCTACGACGCCTTCAGTCACCGTGTCGGTCATAGGGGGAGTGGCAATGGCGCCACCTGCTCCAACCACGCCCCCAGCGGCATTCACGTCCTCGCTTGTCTCTGCATCGCCCTCACCATTAGAGGCCGCGGGCGGCGGGGCCTTCGAGGTAGATGGGTGGGCCAAAGGGCCAGATTTCTTCTTCTTGGGCGCCATGGTTAATGGCGTCATCGAAGATGAAGATGCTGCATATGCTTTCAGGTTCGCGCAAGCACTCCCCCTACCTGGCGCGCCAAAGATGTCGCGGGATATCCGCGGCCACCTATGGGACCGGGCGGCCCCTTGCTGGTTCGGCGGGGGGGGGGGGGGGGGGGACGGCGTGTTGCACAAAGAGCAGAATGGCGCACGGCAGCATGGCAAAGAGCACACAGGCAATTTACCCAGGTTCGGGCCGCCGCGAGGTGTAAGACCCTACTCCTGCTTTGGTGGATTGATGGTAGAATGAATGTGGTGGTGCATAGTACACTTGCCCGGCAAGACATGCCTCAAGGCCGGATCGACTACGCGCATATGGTGGCTTGGGTTCATCAACATTCCAACCCTTCCTACGTGTGCCATGGGCCTCCTTTTATAGATTAAGGGGTCACCATAGTGGCAAAATGGTCATTATCAGCTGATATGATAGCGAACAGTGCTATCACACCTAACTCTGCGGGCTAACAGGGTGCATTAAATGCACTGCTTAGTGTCACATCACTGGTCGCCTGGCAAGGCACGCCGGACTGTCTTGCCAGCTCCGCGTCTGCTTCTTTGACACGTCGCAGGACGGGTGTCCTTTGTGGGTTTCTTCCATAGGAAATGACTGCCATGTGGCGAATGGCTGCCACTTAATCACTTTGCGGCTTGACACCACACTGATTAACAACATGAGTCGTGCTTGAGTGGTGGGCGGGGTGGTTTACCCCCCACGACCCTCGGCAGGCTCTGCTAGGGAGTCCCTGATATCTTGTTTGTGGTGGTGGCCTCGCCCCTTGCCGGGCTCTCCTGCCCGGCAAGGGAGGCTCTTCTCTTGTCGATATCTCATTCTTCTGGCTTGACCTTGGTCTCTCTGGTTGTGTGTTGGTCCTTTGAATCCCTTGGTTCTTCAATCTTGGGCTTGTGTTGGTGCTTCAACCTTGGCCTTGTGCATGTGCACAGTTGGGCAACAAACCCAGTGTTTGTCGCACCGACACAATGGCATGAGCCAAACCGATGAGACCGATTTCTTCAGATCGGTCGGTCCGAGATGAGTTCTGCGGAAACCTAACCCTAAATTTTTGCATCGAATCTATTCTAAAGGAAGTTTTGAGTGGATATAACAATCTCAATCGTGGCATTAATCTTTGTGCAAGAATAGGAGTTAAGGAGAGCACAAAGAGATCGAGTCCGTACCCTAACTTGGCGACGAACTTGCTACGCCGACAACGACGGTGAAGATTCCCGTTGACGGCGGGAGAGACCAGCGGTAGGAGGGCGCTGGCGATTATGGAGATGATACGGAGACCAAGGGGGCGGCAGAGCTGGGCAGGCGTGGTTGAGGGTTTGAAGAAATTTCCAAAATTCAACCCGCGGATATATATATACCCAGTCACTGTCGGTGTGACTGAGTGGAACGACTCGGTGTCACCGAGATGCAGAATCACAAGCGGTTACTGCAACTCGGTGTGACTGAACTATTCTAATCGGTTGCACCGAGGTGAAAACCGAGATCAACTTAATGATCTCGGTGAGAACGAATGGGATGGATCGATCGGACCGAGATGCATTAAGAGGTTTTGGAAGTTAAGCTCTTAACGGATCGGTGACACCTAGTGCTCCTCACCCGGTGCGTCCGAATTTGACTAGTTTAAAATTTGTGATGTAGCATGAATAAAGTTTGATACGAGAAAATCATAGATAGCTAGAGGATGTACTTAGGCATTCTTGTCCATCCATTTGGCAAAATAAAAAAGCCAAACAATCAAAGCAACAAATGGATGTCCTCGAATGGAGAAAAATATGCGACCAACATGCTCACAAAATAAGATGGTAAATAAAACATGTGGCAAAGCATGCACAAATACTCTAGCATCTATCAAGCAATTGGTGATGATTAGGTCATCTATATATGAGTATATTGACTTAAGAATTGATATGTCTCCTACGTATCTATAATTTTTTATTGTTCCATGCTATTATATTATCCATCTTGGATGTTTTATATGCATTTATATGCTATTTTATATGATTTTTGGGACTAACCTATTAACCCAGAGCCAAGTGTCAGTTTCTGTTTTTTCCTTGTTTTTGAGTATCGCAGAGAAGGAATACCAAACGGAGTCCAATTGACCTGAAATTTGACGGAGATTGTTTTTGGACCAGAAGAAGCCCACGGAGTACCGGAGATGGACCAGAAGAGTCCCAAGGCCACCACAAGGGTGGGGGCGCGCCCTACCCCCCCTGGGCGCACCCCCTACCCCATGGCCGCCTCGGGGACCCCCCTGACTTGTTCCCGACTCCAACACCTCTTATATATACCCAAACTTCCGGAACATAACCTAGATCGAGAGTTCCGCCGCAAACCTCAGTAGCCACCAAAAACCAATCGGGCCCCTATTCTGGCACCCTATCGGAGAGGGGATCCCTCATCGGTGGCCATCTTCATCATCCCGACGCTCTCCATGGCGAGGAGGGAGTAGTTCACCCTCGGGGCTGAGGGTATGTACTAGTAGCTATGTGTTTAATCTCTCTCT
>LR738711.1:543890481-543953525 GCA_902687465.1 Secale cereale
TCTCTCTCTCTCTCTCTCTCTCTCTCTCTCTCTCTCGTGTTCTTCATTTGGCACGATCTTGATGTATCGCGAGCTTTGCTACTATAGTTGGATCTTATGATGTTTCTCCCCCTCTACCTTCTTGTAATGGATTGAGTTTTCCCTTTGAAATTATCTTATTTGATTGAGTCTTTAAGTATTTGAGAACACTTGATGTAACATCCCAAAATTCTATATTTTAGAATGTTATATTAAATAAATAAATAGGATTGTTTGTTTGATTGTTGTGTGATGGATTGTGTGAAATTATTTTATTTTCACGAGAATTAAAACATTTTGAGTTCTTGTTTAAAACTTTTTCTAATCATGTTATGAAAGTTGGGTAACATTTTGTCCAATAAAGAAAACTATGGTTGGGGAAGTTTATTCAATAAAATCAAAGGGCTTTAATTTTTGTTTGACTTTTTTTTTGAAATATTGGAAACCACAATCACAATTTTGGAGTGAGAATAAGATGACTTTCTCAAATGTGGTGGATGAATATTTCATATGGAGTTTGTTTGGATTTTGGAGTTCCAATTGAAATATGATATTATTTGGAGTTTTACTATCGTTTAAATATTTCCAAATTAATCAAATAAAATTTAATGAGAGGAGATAATGTGACTTCTCGAAAAATATATTTGGAAATATTTAATACGGTACAATTGTCCTTTTGGTAATTTACAATTGTCCTTATGTCCATAAAAAATGTATTCTAGCTTGTGCACACAAATAATATTTTGTAGGCACCAAATTATAATTACGTGTATGTGAACATTTATTTTATTTGCTGTTTTAAAACTTTTGCAAATATATATATATATATATATATATATATATATATATATATATATATATATATATATATATATATATATATATATATATATATATATTATTTTGTAATTATGTCCTAACCCTATTTGGACCATGCCCACTTCTATTTTTTCTTTCTTTCTCTCTTTCCGTTTTCCCCATGGGCCTGTTTCCCCACTAAGGCCCATTTTATTTTTTTCCTTAGCCCAAGTCCACGAACCCCTTCTTCCTCCTGTGTACGTTTCAATCTGGAGAACAGAAAAAGCCATGGCACTTGTACATCTTCCTCTCCCTCTAGCACTTGAAACATTCGCTCTTTGCACTTCTTATCAACACGAAAGATCTTTTGTATTGCATGGAGAACCCATTCAGAGAATTAAAATTCCACATTGATGTCTTAATTGTTCCGGAATCAATCCGTCATTAGAGGCCACAATGAGCTCGTTTGATCTCCCCGTACCGACTCCCTCGGCCACTATAACTAGGACCCCTAGGTGCGCCTCAAAGTCCTCATCCCTCTCCCCGAAAACCCCTCTTTATATCGCTGTACTCCGAGAGAAATTGCTCGCCGGAATTTACCCGTTTTCGCAACTCCGGCGGCTGCTCCACCGCGCCCGAGGACGAGGACGATCTCACCTCTGCATCTCTCAAGTTTGCCTCGGCCTCCTCTCCGCCGTTCGGCCATTCATTGACGCCGGGACCTTTTCTTCTCCAACTCCATCGAAACTCCGGTGAGCATTGTATAAATCACGTAATTGTTTTTCAGAAAAATACTCAAACTTCGGAAATTCATATCGCCTAGACCGTAAGTCCGAATTCGACAAATTTTATATCTACGGATTTGCTGAAACACGAAGTTTATCATGAGACAAAAATATTTCACTTTTGGTATATTAAATTGGAGACAAATTTTGTATTTGAGTATTTTTGCTATATCTATTAATCTGTAATTCTTTTGAAAATGTTTCCTTCAGCAAAATTGATCCTTCGGTCCATATCTTGCTATTGGATTTTCCCCCATAAATTGTTCATCTATGTCTAGCCACTGTTTCAACCTTCACTTCATATAGTTTTTCTTTTATCGTAATTCAATTTCATCATTAGTTTAATTTGATTCTTGATTCAGCTTTCTTGAGAAGATCATTAGGAACCTCTCTGGTCATATGCTATCATTATACAAATTTAGACTTCACGAGATGTTACATATATTTTGTAACATAAACCTTTATGCCACAAACTCCATCTACCATTTTCATTATAGACTTTGTCGTAGAACCTTACCTCACAACTCTTTAGCCCGTGATCTTCACTTTGACCCAACCCTAGAACAAAACCTATATCATATTTTCATTCTTGATCTTATCTTCAACCCGTAACCAAGTCCTAACAACTTATGTAGGAATGCTATTTTTTGTATTGTAATTTGAATATTTTATTTGGATCTTTATTTGGATGTTGTTGTGTGTTAAAGTACTTTCTTATATCGTTAGATATATCGTAACGAGAAGGAGAGATGACTCAATAGAATATTTCATCTTCATCAACAATACAAGGCAAGTTACATCTTGATCATGCCCTTTTATACCTATGTTTTATATATGCATTTAGTCCTTTGATGTAGGGTTTGCATGAATATGTTAGTTGGCTGTATTATAAACCCAGTAGTGCAATGAGGTAGGTCTGAGCCTTTACTTCTTTGTCGCCAATGTTGTAGGGATTTTGCTATGCCATTGTAGACGGGGATTGGTATGTGAGATCATGAAAGTTGCGAGTGATATAATAATTAAGGGTAACCTTAAGGTGGCAACATTAACACACATCTGGGTGGATTGGTAAGGGGCACCCTGGAGAAACCAGTGGACTTGCCCAGGGGATCCCGGAGTACCCGTGTGATCACCCTATGGACTGCCACCCAGGCTCAAAGGGATTCATCATTTTTTCATGACTAGAAGCTTACCTGCACAGCCACAAGCTACTATGGGCTCTGGCTTAGTTGAGTATGTTGTGTGACCTCTTACCACGGTAGACTAGCATATGTAGTTATATATGTAGGTGTACCGGTCTACCCAGGGTTAAGAGGGAACACTTCAGAAAGACTATGTCTCGATCTTCCGGTTCTCAAACACCAGGCAGTGCGAGGACTACAAAGGAGGTGATCGAGTCTTGTGGGGAAAAGTGTGCAAACCTCTGCAGAGTGTAAAACTAATCGATTAGCCGTCTCCCCGGTTATGGAAAATTTGAGCATCTGGAAAGTGGGAATTGAGCGATCTCCTCACTCTTAATTAATTTAATGGGTTTTAATGAATTTGGGTATAGATTGAATGGAGCAACCATCTCAATCATATTATGATGAATTATGTAGTGACAATATGATATTCTTTTGATGATAGGGAAAAATCAGCTTTATGCAAATTAAATTTAGAACCATCCACCGACCATATTGCATGTACAAACAGGACATTTGTTCATCTCTTGTGGTGTGACTTGCCAGTACATTCAACGTACTGACCTACACGGCTGCAACATATTATGTTGCAGGTATTATCCGACGAGTAAGTGATATGATAGGGTTACGGTCCGCACTCAACTTGCCGATGGCGTTGATGGGACTCCACACCCGTTTGCCTGTTTCTGCTGAGATTCTTAAGGTATATATCAGTTTTTCATTACCTATACATGTGATTGCACTTTGATATATACATTGATGTACTGTGTGTGCTAGCATACCGATCCAGGGATAGCACAGATACACAGAGACTTGACCGTCTGAGGTCGGGTCGTTACACTTGATGTATGTCTTGCGTGGGATACCCGTGGTGACAATGGGGTATTCTAGTGATTCACTTGATGTATGTTTTGGTGATCAACTTGCGGGTTCCGTGACATTGGGAACCTATGCATACGGGTTGGCACACATTTTCGTCTTGACTCTCCGATAGAAACTTTGGGGCACTCTTTGAAGTTCTTTGTGTTGGTTGAATAGATGAATCTGAGATTGTGTGATGCATATCGTATAATCATGCCCACGGATACTTGAGGTGACAATGGAGTATCTAGGTGACATTAGGGTTTTGGTTGATGTGTGTCTTAAGGTGTTATTCTAGTATGAACCCTAGGATAGATCGAACGGAAATAATAGTTTCGTGTTATTTTACTACAGACTCTTGAATAGATCGATCAGAAAGAATAACCTTGAGGTGGTTTCGTACCCTACAATAATCTCTTCGTTTGTTCTCCGCTATTAGTTACTTTGGAGTGACACTTTGTTGCATGTTGAGGGATAGTTATGTGATCCGGTTATGTTATTATTGTTGAGAGAACTTGCACTAGTGAAAGTATGAACCCTAGGCCTTGTTTCAAAGCATTGGAATACCATTTGTGCTCACTTTTATCATTAGTTACCTTGCTGTTTTTATATTTTCTTATTACAAATACCTATATCTACCATCCATATTGCACCTGTATCACCATCTCTTCGCCGAACTAGTGCGCCTATAAAATTTACGATTGTATTGGGTGTGTTGGGGACACAAGAGACTCTTTGTTATTTGGTTGCAGGGTTGTTTGAGAGAGACCATCTTCATCCTACGCCTCCCACGGATTGATAAACCTTAGGTCATCCACTTGAGGGAAATTTGCTATTGTCCTACAAACCTCTGCACTTGGAGGCCCAACAACGTCTACAAGAAGAAGGTTGTGTAGTAGACATCAAGAAATTTCTGGCGCCGTTGCCGGGGAGGTGAGTTCTTGAAGGTATATCTTTAGATCTTGCAATTGAATCTTTTATTTTCTTGTATTATCACGAGTTTAGTATATAAAGAAAACTACAAAAAATGGAATTGAGGTTGCCTCATATGCTTCATCTTTTTAATATCTTTTGTGAAAATGATGGAAAGGAAAATTGTGCCCAAGTACTAGAAGAAGAATGCATTAAAATGTTTGGCACTAAATACTTGAATGATGAGCATGATTGCAATGTTGTTAGCGTGAATTCTTCGAATATCCATTATGCTAATGATACGCAAAGCCACAAGCTTGGGGATGCTATGTTTCATGAAGATGATATTTTTAGTCCCCCAAGTTTTGATAAGCAAATTTATTATGATGAAAGCATGCCTCCTATTTATGATGATTATATTGATGAAAGTGGATTTGGAGAGGTCATGACTTTATTTAGTGATGAATCCACTATTTCGGAAGAGGTTCCAATTGATTATGAGAACAAAGTTGCTATCTATGATGATTATTGCGATGACTTGTATGCTATTAAGAATAATGATAACCATGAAACTTGTCATCATGATTTTAGTTTTCAATTGGATTTTGCCTCTCATGATAATTATTTTGTTGAGTTTGCTCCCACTATTATTCATGAGAAGAAATTCGCTTATGTGGAGAGTAATACAATTTATATTCTTGGGGATCATGAAAAGAATGCTTTATGTGATGGTTATATTGTTGAATTCATTCATGATGTTATTGAAAATTATTATGAGGGAGGAATATATGCTTGTAGGAGTTGCAATAATATCAAGTTTCCTCTCTATGTGCTTAAAATCTTGAAGTTATGCTCGTTTTCCCTTCCTATGCTAGTTGATTCTTGCTCCCATAAATTGTTTTCTCACAAAATCCCTATGCATAGGAAGTGGGTTAGACTTAAATGTGCTAGTTATATCCTTCATGATGCTCTCTTTATGTTTCAATTCTTATCTTTTATGCGAGCATCATTAAAATCATCATGCCTAGCTAAAATACATTAAAGAAAAGCGCTTGTTGGGAGACAACCCGATATTTTTCTTTACCGTTTTTCAATAAATATATCATCTAGCCTCTGGTTAGATGAGTTTTCATGTTTTAAATTAGTGTTTGTGCCAAGTAAGACCTTTGGGATGATTTGGAAGATAGTAGATTGGTTTTGCTGAAAAAAAGAAACTTTTGCGCTCGGTGCTTGAATTATTTTTGGTTACTGGAACGTGATAAATTCTTGAATTTTTTACAGAACTCTGACCTACAAATTGGCCATGTTTTCCTAATTTGTCAGAATTTTTAGAGATGCAGATGTTTTACGTAAAATTTGCATCTTTACAAAGTACCCTATTTAAGACAGGTTCTGTTTTCTTGTGTTGCTTACTTATTTTGATGCATCTATGGGTAGTATCATGGGGTATGAACCATGGAAAAGTTGGAATACAGTAGATATTACATCAATATGAAACAAGAATTAGTTCACAACATTACCTACAAGTAAGGTTTGGATTTGTTTTACAAACGCATCTCACGAAGTTCCGTTAAGTTTTGTGTTGTGAAGTTTTCAAGTTTTGGGTAAACATTCGATGGACTATGGAATAAGGAGTGGCAAGAGCCTAAGCTTGGGGATTCCCAACGCACCCCAAGGTAAAATTGAAGGAAAACCAAAAGCCTAAGCTTGGGGATGCCCCGGGAAGGTGTCCCCTCTTTCGTCTTCGTCTATCGGTAACTTTACTTGAGGCTATATTTTTATTCACCACATGATATGAGTTTTGCTTGGAGCGTCATTTTCTTTTGTTTATACTTGCTTGCTGTTATTCAGAGGCATTTTTCTATCTTTTGTTTCAATAAAATGTCAATTCTAGCCTTTGACATGCTTATTTTGCAAGTCTTTGTGTTGCTGTTTGAAAATAGAAAGTTTTCTATTATTGTCTGAATTCTTCTAGATAGCCAGAACGTGATAAAATCTTGAAAATTTTATATGGTGAGCATGAATAAGTTCTCTGTAACGTGCTATTTTTTCGGAATTTTTTGAGTTAGGGAAGCATGAGAACAATTCCACTCTTTACAGACTGTCCTGTTTAGACATATTGCTGTTATGTTTGCATTGTTTGCATATGTTTGTATGTTTAATGATTCTATTTGAGGATAGGAGTATTAAATATCCAGAGGCATTTAGTATGCAATGTCAATTTATAATTTTAGTGATTTTCTACAGTAGAGAATGTTGAGGTTTTGATTTGATTTATACTAACTTATCTCACGAGTTCTTGTTGAGTTTTGTGTGCATGAAGTTTTTAAGATCCCGGAAACTATGATATGAGAGGAATTAAGCAGACACAAAATCTCAAGCTTGGGGATGCCCAAGGCATCCCAAAATAATATTTCAAGAAGTCTCAAGCATCTAAGCTTGCGGATGCCCCGGTTGGCATCCCACCTTTCTTCGTCGACAATTATCGGTTAGTAACGGTTGAGCCTAAGTTTTTAATTCTTCACATGATGTGTGCTATCCTTGTAATGTCATTTTATTTTGCTTTGCTTCCTATTTGAACAAAATATTAAGATCTGAATTTTATTTTAATGTTAGAGAGTCGTCACATAGTTATATAATTATTCAACTACTCATTGATTTGCACTTATATCTTTTGGAGTAGTTTGTCATTTGCTCTAGTGCTTCACTTATATCTTTTAGAGCACAACGGTGGTTTTATTTTGAAGAAATTGATGAACTCTCATGCTTCACTTATATTATTTTGAGAGTCTTAAACAACATGGTAATTTTCTTTGGTTATGAATTTAGTCCTAATATGATAGGCATCCAAGATGGGTATAATAAAAACTTTCATATAAACTGCATTGGATACTATGAGAAGTTTGATGCTTGATGATTGTTTTGAGATATGAGGATGGTGATATTAGAGTCATTCTAGTAGAGTAGTTGTGAATTTGAGAAATACTTTTGTTGATGTTTGCAAGTCCCGTAGCATGCACGTATGGTAACCGCTGTGTGACAAATTTGAAGCATGAGGTATTTCTTTGATTGTCGTCCTTTGTGTGGAGGTCGGGATCGCATGATGGTTAACTCCTACCAACCCTTCCCCTAGGAGCAGGCGTGTAGTACTTTGTTTTGATGACTTGTAGATTTTTGCAATAAGTATGTGAGTTCTTTATGACTAATGTTGAGTCCATGGATTATACGCACTCTCACCCTTCCGCCATTGCTAGCCTCTCTTGTACCACGCAACTTTTGTCGGTACCATACACCCACCATATGTCTTCCTCAAAACAGGCACCATACCTACCTATTATGGCATTTCCATAGCCATTCCGAGATATATTGCCATGCAAATTTCCACCGTTCCGTTTATATGACACGCTTCATCATTGTCATATTGCCTTGCATGATCATGCAGTTGACATCATATTTGTGGCAAGGCCACCATGCATAATTTTTCATACATGTCACTCTTGATTCATTGCACATTCTGGTACACGTCCGACGACATCCATATAGAGTCATATTTTGTTCTAGTATCGAGTTGTAATCTTTGAGTTGTAATTAAATAGAAGTGTGATGATCATCATTATTAGAGCATCGTCCCGAAAAAAAGGCCAAAAAAAGGAAAGGCCAAAAAAAGGAAGGCCAAATAAAAAAAGGGAGGCCCAAAAAAAGAAAAAGAAAAAGGGGACAATGCTACTATCTTTTTTTCCACACTTGTGCTTCAAAGTAACACCATGATCTTTATGATAGAGAGTCCCTTATTTCGTCACTTTCATATACTAGTGGGAATTTTTCATTATAGAACCTGGCTTGTATATTCCAACAATGGGCTTCTCAAGTGCCCTAGATCTTCATGAGCAAGCAAGTTGGATGCACACCCACTTAGTTTCTTTTGTTGAGCTTTCATACATTTATATCTCTAGTGCATCTGTTGCATGGCAATCTCTACTCACTCACATCGATATCTATTAATGGGCATCTCCATAGCCCATTGATACGCCTAGTTGATGTGAGACTATCTTTTTTTTGTCTTCTCTACAACCACCATTCTATTCCACCTATAGTGCTATGTCCATGGCTCACACTCATGTATTGCGTGAAAGTTGTAAAAGTTTGAAAATATTAAAGTATGAAACAATTGCTAGGCTGAAACCGGGGTTGTGCATGATTTGAATATTTTGTGTGATGAAGATGGAGCATAGCCAAACTATATGATTTTGTAGGGATGAACTTTCTTTGGCCAGAAGACATAATTGATTTGTTAGTATGCTTGAAGTATTATTATTCTTATGTAAATATTAAACTTTTGTCTTGAATCTTATGGATCTGAACATTCATGCCACAATAAAGAAAATTACATTGATAATTATGTTAGGTAGCATTCCACATCAAAAATTTTGTTTTTATCACTTACCTACTCGAGGACAAGCATGAGTTAAGCTTGGGGATGTTTGATACGTCTCCAACATATCTATATTTTTGATTGTTCCATGCTATAATATTATCCATCTAGGATGTTTTATATGCATTTATATGCTATTTTATATGATTCTTGGGACTAACCTATTAACCCAGAGCCCAGTGCCAGTTTCTGTTTTTTCCTTGTTTTTGAGTATCACAGAAAAGGAATACCAAACTGAGTCCAATTGACCTGAAATTTCACGGAGATTGTTTTTGGACCAGAAGAAGCCCACGGAGTGCCGGAGATGGACCAAAAGAGTCCTGAGGCCACCACGGGGGCGGGGGCACGCCCTATCTCCCTGGGCGCGCCCCCTACCTCGTGGCCGCCTCGAGGACCCCCCTGACATGTTCCCGACTCCAACCTCTTATATATGCCCAAACTTATAGAACATAACCTAGATCGGGAGTTCCGCCGCCGCAAGCCTCTGTAGCCACCAAAAACCAATCGGGGCCCTGTTCCGGCACCCTGCCGGAGGGGGGATCCCTCACCGGTGGCCATCTTCATCATCCCGGCGCTCTCCATGACAAGGAGGGAGTAGTTCACCCTCGGGGCTGAATGTATGTACAAGTAGCTATGTGTTTGATCTCTCTCTCTCTCTCTCTCTCTCTCTCTCTCTCGTGTTCTTAATTTGGCACGATCTTGATGTATCGCGAGCTTTGCTACTATATTTGGATCTTATGATATTTCTCCCCCTCTACCTTCTTGTAATGGATTGAGTTTTCCCTTTGAAGTTATCTTATCGGATTGAGTCTTTAAGGATTTGAGAACACTTGATGTATGTCTTGCGTGGGATACCCGTGGTGACAATGTGGTATTCTATTGATTCACTTGATGTATGTTTTGGTGATCAACTTGCAGGTTCCATGACCTTGGGAATCTATGCATAGGGGTTGGCACACGCTTTCGTCTTGACTCTTTGATAGGAACTTTGGGGCACTCTTTGAAGTTCTTTGTGTGGATTGAATAGATGAATCTGAGATTGTGTGATGCATATCGTATAATCATGCCCACGGATACTTGAGGTGACAATGGAGTATCTAGGTGACATTAGGGTTTTGGTTGATGTGTGTCTTAAGGTGTTATTCTAGTACGAACCCTAGGATAGATCGAACGGAAAGAATAGCTTCGTGTTATTTTACTACGGACGCTTGAATAGATCGATCAGAAAGAATAACTTTGAGGAGGTTTCGTACCCTACAATAATCTCTTCGTTTGTTCTCCGCTGTTTGTTACTTTGGAGTGACTCTTTGTTGCATGTTGAGGGATAGTTATGTGATCCAGTTATGTTATTATTGTTGAGAGAACTTGCACTGGTGGAAGTATGAACCCTAGGCCTTGTTTCAAAGCATTGCAATACCGTTTGCGCTCACTTTTGTCATTAGTTACCTTGTAGTTTTTATATTTTCTTATTACAAAAACCTATATCTACCATCCAGATTGCACTTGTATCACCAACTCTTCACTGAACTAGTGCACCTATACAATTTACCATTGTATTGGGTGTGTTGGGGACACAAGAGACTCTTTGTTATTGTGTTGTAGGGTTGTTTGAGAGAGACCATCTTCATCCCATGCCTCCCATGGATTGATAAACCTTAGGTCATCCACTTGAGGGAAATTTGCTACTATCCTACAAACCTCTGCACTTGGAGGCCCAACAACGTCTAAAGAAGAAGGTTGCGTAGTAGACATCAGAAATCAAATGAGAACATTTGATCATAGGTCATACTCATCGTTTAAGCACAAGTGGGGTTACCACTTTTACATAAAGCATTGTTGTGTTCACATCATTAGAGTTGCTTTTGCTTAATTCCTAGAGTAAAGCTCCCCTAGATGTGATATCTGTAATGCCCAGGATGGGACTATACCTCCTACGTGTCGAGGCACGACTTAAAGGTATAAGCCCATTCTGGAATGATCTCAAGTTTGGTATCTTTGCACGACTCATGTAAAAAAGGGATTAAATTGCAAAAGGAGATAGTTGGATTACACTCGCCACTTCACACAATACAGTACATAAGCAAAACATCATTCAAAACATCACAACCTGACTACGGGCAAAGATCCAAAAGAAAGATACCAAAAACAACATAAAGCCACAGGTCCGGATCGAATCCTAGTAGAAACCACTACTGATCGTCGAAACGTAACAAGCATACGGCCAAACTCTTCATGGAACTCCCGATGTAGGACTTGAACCAGCTCCTGCATCAAACTCGGCTGAACCTGCATCTGGTGTTGTAGTATCTGTGAGCCATGAGGACTCAGCAATCCCATAACCATGGGTATCAAGACTAGCAAAGCTTTGTGGGTAGGAAGAGGTAAAGTGGTGAGGTTGCAGCAGCGGCTAAGCATAATATGGTGGCTAACTTACGAGTACAAGAATAAGATGAGCATCTACGCAAACGGTCGCAAAAGTAGTGATCGCTAAAGATCCTGAACTACATACGAATCAAACATAACCCCACTGTGTTCTCTTCTCAAAGTGAAAAGAGACAGTCACGGTTACTCACACAGTTGTGTGTTTTACTTCGGATCATCTGTCAAGTTTTCTACAACCGGACATTAACAAATTCCAATCTGCCACATAACCGCGGGCACGACTTTCGAAAGATTATAACCCTGCAGGGGTGTCCCAACTTAGCCCATCACAAGCCCTCACGATTAGCTGAAGCGATAATTATTATATCATCACTCCTTATCTTAGGGAAAACCGATCAGGCTCGGCATCCCGGTGCACAAGACATTTCGACAATGGTAAAACAAGTCCAGAAAGACCTCCCGGCGTGCCGACACCCTGATAGTAGCCGCGCGTATCTCGTCTCAGGCCACGACCGGATGGGAAAAGCTACGAGTAAAACCATCCCTCGAGTTTCCCCAAGGTGGCCCCGCAGGTTGCCCGTTTGGGACCAACACCATCAGCACTGGCCCCCCCTGCTATGTAGAATTAAGAACCCGAGGGTGCGACCCCCTATGCAAATTTAATTATTTAATTGAGTTGTTATTATGAGCAAATTAAAACCAATGTTGGGCCTTGTTGGAGGAGTTTTATTCAAAGTCGAACTGTCAAGGGGTCCCCATCCACCCGTCGTGTAAGGAACGCAAAATCAAGGAACATAATGCCGGTTTATCGGCGCCTAAGGTGGCATGAGTGGAACAAAACACCGAGCAAGAGGCCAAGCCTTCCACCCATGCCCAGTATATAGGTGTGTTAATAATAATTATAGATATTGTGATATTCCAACAACAAGTTCCCACCTGGAACGAATCTTCATCTTCACCTGCAACTAACAACGCTATAAGAGGGGCTGAGCAAGCGGGTAACATAGCCAAACAGTGGTTTTGCTAGGAAGGTGTCAAAGGTTAGAGGTTTCATGGCAACAAGGAGAGGCTGACATAAAAGATGGGTAGCGCGACATGTAACGATAGCATCGAGACAACTAAGCATGGCAATGGTAGTTAAGGTATCCAAGGGTATGATCATCTTGCCTAGGATTCCGCGAGGAAGAAGAACGGATCCATGAAGTAGTCGAACAATCCTCACAACTCCGGAACGAAACCGAAGATAACAAGAGAAGCAACCAGAAAGAAGCAAACAACACGGTAAACACACAATCATAAGCATGTCATGATGCACAAGCAAGCATGATGCATGTCCGGTTTAATTATGCATGGCATGGCAAAGTGCACAAACAAGGCTACAAGTTAAGTGGAGCTCAATATACAACGAGTTGCATATTGACGAAACACCACATTTTAATTATTTAATTGACTCTCGTTTATTAACAAGACAAGATTAAATGTTTGTTAACATGGCAAGAGTGAAGCATAAAAAAACTACACTATTTAGGCATTTTAAATGAGGCCGGAAATAATAACAACAATTCCGGGAAAATCCCCATAAGCATGTTTAGTAATTATAAGCAAACAACAATCACACATTTTTTTATGTTGTTAATATGATGCGGATGACATGATCAAGTTTTATGCAAGTTTATTAAAAGTTGACATGAAGAAGATATCAAGAATATGTCATCGTGGTGGAAGGAAAGGGTGCCACGGCAACGATCCGAAAATGATGCCACACAACATATCGGTTCCGGTAACTCGTTGAGAGACCGGTGCAAAAGAAAGATGGTGTGAGCGAGTCGAACAAGAGGAAAGGTGGGGTGATCCCGTCACCGGGTTCCCACGGGTCGGCGACGAGGCAACCGAGGAGCACGACAAAAGAATGAAACGGGCACGGTGCACACAAGGGTAACATCTCATACAACACATGCATTCATCCACGGGCATCGTCACGGGGTTATACATTCGAAACAATCGTTTCGGGGCGGCTCAAGAGCGTAGAGGAAGAAGTCGTTCTCGCGATTCGTAGAGGAAGTAGGCGTTCCGTTCGTAGAGGTACTTGACGAATCCGTCGTCTCCGGGCGACGGTAGTTGTTCACGGTTCGTAGGCGTTCGGGTATCCATAGATGTACTTGGCGGGTCGTCGTGGTACTTGTCGCATCGCCGAGCGTAGTGGTACTTGACGCGTTCGTCTTGTGTAGTCGTACTCGTTTCTTCACCGAAGGTAGTCGAACTTGACATCGGGCGTCGAGGTACTTGTCGGGGTCGGTCTTGTCGGTCTTGGCGAAACCTCACCACTTGTGTACTTGGCGTTCAACGGGCGTTGTGGTACTTGTCGAGTAGTGGTACTTGGTGAATCCCCATAGTCGTACACAGGGCCCTTGGGGCATCGGTGCTGGTTGGACTTGCCGGCCTCGATGGTCCAAAACGAAGCAGCAGCAAGGACAGCCATGGCGGGCACAAGGCTGCTGGAGACGAAGTAGGGGCACGAGGAGGGCCATGCCGGCCAGTTCTGTTGGACCTGCAGTTGCTGACAAAGACGACGGTGCAGAAGAGCTCAGGTCGAAGCCATGGTCTCCCATCGACTCAGGAAGGAGCGGATTGTGGCCGCCTCGTCTCTGCTCGGACAAAGAAGAGGTGCGGCCGGCGGGGACGTTGCTGGTCGCGGCCTTGGCGAGGAAGAGGCCACGGCGCAGGGTCGGATCGAGAGGATCCTCGATCCCGAGCGGACGAGGCCGGCGGCTTCGACGCGAGGGGAGGCGGCGGCCGACGGCGCCTGGTCGAAGTGGCGGCGGGGTACTTGTTCATGGCGGGGACGCGGCGGCGGCTTCCTGGCCGAGGCAGGGCGGACGCAGGCCAGGCGCAGGGGCCGGAGGTGCTGGGGATGGAGGCGAGGAGGCGAGGAGGCGGCAGCTCCTGGCCGTCGGGGCGCTCGTGGCCGCGGGGCTAGAGGCGAGGCGCACGGCGCGCGGCCTGGCTGG
Source organism: Secale cereale (assembly GCA_902687465.1). Lineage (NCBI taxonomy): Eukaryota > Viridiplantae > Streptophyta > Magnoliopsida > Poales > Poaceae > Secale > Secale cereale. The sequence continues at coordinate 543,904,859 of LR738711.1, forward strand.
CCTCGGGAGCTTGAGCGGGGAGGCCGGCCTCGTTGGCTTCGGCCCAGGGGCGATCAGGGCGAGGAGGTCCTTGAAGGCGCGGGGCAACGAGGAGGAGGACGAAGGGCAGCAGCGAGAGGAGAGGCTCGATAGGAGGAGGAGGGAATCAGGGCTGAGCGAGGGGGTTAGTTCTGGCGGCGGAGGGAGTTAGCGAGGGGAGGAGCGGGGTCGGGCGAACGGCGCTGGGGGGAGAGAAGGGGCGAGCGGTCGTGAGGGATCGAAGCGCTAGGGTTAGGCATCGGTTGGGCCAGGGATGAGAATGGGCTGATGGGCCGGCTGGGGGGAAGTGGCCGATTGGGCCTAGAGGCTGGACTCCTTCTCAAATAAATAAATAAATAAATAAATAAATAAATAAATAAATAAATAAAACAAAAGCTAAGATAAGTAAAAAGAAGGAGATGGTAGAGGTGGAATCTGGGCAAGGGGATATTTTTCCTGGACTCGCAAAAATGTCCACGGTCCACGAAAAATAGGAGAGGTAAGAAAGAGAAAGAGAAGGCATGGGGAAAATATGCAAGTGTGTTGCGGATAATTCCAACAACGGAATAATTATTTATAATAGCTCCATAATATTTGGAGGATATGTTTTGAAGAGAAGACATCCTTCCCTCGATTTAAATGGATCGAAGGTCCACACGATTTATTTAGTTGAGATGCAAAAATAAAGATGACATGATGGCATGATGACATGATGCAAAGCAAAATAAATAACACAAGCACAAAAGAAACACACGGAAAACCCGGAACATCTGGAATCTTCTGGAATCTTCTGGGACGTCGGTCTTCGGGCGTCACAACTCTCCCACACTAACAGAGGATCTTGACCCGAGATCCTAGAGATAGCACCGGATAAAAAACGGAAGAGGAAGAGGTAAAACAAAGTTGCTTCTTCGAGAAACGAGTGAAACCAGGAACCTTGAGAGGTTAAACAAATTGAAAGAAGAATACAACGGAGACGAACGAATATGAAAACTCCGTTAGAAAAGAGGAACAAGGAACACAAAAAGAACCTTGTAGGTTTAAAGACATGAATTAAGAGCTTACGAACCAAAAGAATATGAAACCACAACGGTATAGCCAAGGAATAAGAATGACAGAATTTGGACAGCACTCCGTCTGAAAATGGAAGGAATTAACAAGAACTTGAGGAGATGGAGTGATACTTGAAGAAAACAACAACATATTGCCTCCAAAACAATTAAAAGAATGGCACAAAGGGTAAGAAAGATTCAGACAGCACTCCGGTTGAAAAGAGAGGCAAACTTGATAAGATGAGAGAATTAGAATGGAGAACACAACACTCCGGTTAAATAGACAAGCAAGGGAGAATATGATCTCGATAAAACAAGATGATGGTTTGGAAGAGAGCAATATCACAAAGCCTCCGGAATGAAAGAATATATGCTAGGTCGTTGGAAAGAAAAGAACTGAGAAGAAAATGACAACTTCTCCCACAAATGAATTAGGAAATCCTCCTTACAAAGAAGGGTTGAATGGGGTTGATGAAAAAACAACAACGAAAACGAATAAGCTCGTTGGGCTTATGAAAAAAAAACATCTCAAAATTAAGAGGTGACAACCAGCCACTAACAGAAATATTTGCTTGGGTTGAGATCAACAAGGAGACGATAAACTTATTTCACCGGAATGATAATTGAAGAACTTGGGTCATTTATGAGCACCATAATTATCAACAATCCTTAGGGAAAGCTTTTAGGTGAAATACAACCCAAGATAACTCCAACGAAAAATTGAATGGTTGGAAAGATCTCCTGAATAAAGAAAATGATGGGTTTAAATATCCCATTCCTGACAATTTGTGAGTCATGAGACATGAAGGGAAAATTGTCAAGAATGACATAACACCATCTGAAAAGATAAGGTAGAAAGGATTGCAATTGGAAAGCATGATGAAGAATGCTTGAGCTCCAACAAGAATCTTGATGAAGACTTCGAGGATGAATTAAATCATAATGAACCACCATGAAAACTCCGGTAATGAAAGCAAGAGAAGTGAAAGATGAAAATAATAAGATTCAAGGCCTGCGATGAATTAGATGGAGCTTTGAAATGATATAAGAAATAACTTGGAACTCCGGAAAACAAGATGAACAACTTAGAACCAAGAATATGATATGATGAACAAGCTCCGGGAAAAGAGATTAACCACTTCGAGGAAAATAAGAATAAGATTTACTGTATGCTTATCCTTGATCAAAATAAATTGATGACCAGCAACGGATTTGGCATACTACTTAATCTCGTTGCAAAGAATTAAAGAGAGATCTCGCACAAGCTTGGGTAATCTTCAACGGACCACCGGTAGGATTATGAAAAGAACGAGTGAATTAAAACGATAACAAGGAAGAGTAAACTTGAATGAACCACCGAAAGAATATGGAGACGAACGAAGAGACATCAATGAAGAATATTTGGAGGACGAAGTTGAAAACTGAGAACGAAGAATCTTCTGAATTGATGGCCTTCGGAGGATCACAATGGAAAGAAATCATGAAATGCTTCGGATGGGTATAAAAAGAATGCCTCACAATCGGAACAATAATGAGGATGGCAAGAAGCTAGAACCACGAATCTTGGAAGAACTGATAAGGATTCAAGAGGAACTCGTCTTCGAGTCTTCAAAAACTAAGAAGATGATGAGATACACCACCATGAATTGTATAGGCACTCTGTAATGAAGAATTAAAAGGTTGAACCAATGATGAAAAAGAATTTGAAAGCGATCTTGGAGAAGGCATGTGACTGATGGGGATCATTCTTACGTCACACTTTAAAAATAATTTGAGTATAACTCCGGAAAAATTGGAAGAGTCAGGTAAGATCCTGGGAAAAACCTGTGGGTTAGGGCCCACTCAAAAGAAATCACCGTTGAAAAAGATTGCTTAAGGGATATTGCACCAGTTGAATTAAATGGCTTGAATAAGATGACAATCCTCAAAATAATTTGAACGGACTAAGAATGGAATTATGAATCTTGAGCACTCCGGATATGAATAGCAAGAGAAGAATGATTAATTGGTGCACCGGAATAAGAAAGCATTGTGAAAAGAGGAAAAAGGATAAGACCGACACCGAAATCTTGAATTACATCCACCGGCAGAATGTTAGAATTAAGAATGATGAACTTGAAACTCTTGAGCATCTTCACTAAAAATCACCGGATAAGAACATAGAAGGAAAAGAATGAAGAAATATCACATGAATAAAATGGATACTTCATCTGAGAATTTCTGACTCCAAGAAGAAAAAGGGAGGGAGGGCGGGTAAATGAAGACAACTTGGGATGAATGAAACGGACAAATCGTCAGATTTCTCAATGACGTCCGTATGGAGTAACTTGAAGAGAAGGCACACCGGTTGGAAAGGATTAACATGAAAATCTTGATTGATCAAGAAGGACTAGCACTCCCATAGAAATATGAGAACACCGATTAGGAAAGGTATGGAATCAACATTTGACATCGAAGCAACTCGAATACCAGAATCAAAACGAAACAAAGGATAGATATGTTTATGAAGAAGATTATGTTGCAACATATCTATCCGAATAGAGAATTGAACGAATGAATTCCGCAGGTACATCAACTTGACGAGAATCCACTTGGAGAACAAAAAGTAAATAAAAAAAGGAACAAGGAATAGATAGAACAAATACAAGATAGAAGCTTCATTCGACATCTTCGTGCTGAAAGCTTATGGAACGTGTTACAAAAGGGTTTTGCAATCCCCGGATCAGCATAGCCAAGGACCCTTTAAGATGCAACTCCCGATCGGAACAAGCCCATAAAACCACTTCACTCAATGTAGAACCCCGAACTTCATATCATGCACTCGTTGGAAGAATGCCTACGAGCTACTAGATGAACCCACCTATTATTTTCCGAAAGTTTCCAGTTATGCAATCAGGTGTTGGGGATACAAGGGAAGCACCGCGCACTCAACTCTAAACCTACATCCAGCTGTATCCATCCTTCAACACATAACCAGTTATTTCCGGAAACCGTTTACCTCAGACCTTCGAAACGCATCTACTATACAAGCTATGGCAATACTGCCGAACTACCTCCCCAGTACTGGGTGATGTCGGGGTTATCTTGCCACTAACCGCATAGGAGAGTTTTCGATGTCGGGCGTCTTAAGTATTCTAGTACTGCCGCGATGGATTTGTGACGACAACACCTCGGAGCTCAACTCCCCGGGACACTGCCACAACCCCTAATGACAGGAGGCATCGAGAACAATGTTCTCGTCACAAAGACATCGAAACAATCCAAACAATACTCGCGTGATCCTAAAAAAAAATTTGGTGAATTTTTGAGACTAGAAGAGACAAGAGTAATCGTCAGGAGTCCTCACCAGTGTGAAAAGAGATGAGGAGAAAAAGAAATCCTACTCTCCGATATTATATATATATATATATATATATATATATATATATATATATATATATACATATATATATACTCAAAACATTTTTCAAGTGTGTGCCTAGACTCAACCGTCAACGATTCGATCAATCAGTGGGGGCTTCTAGGTCGGAGGAGGCTCTGAATACCAACTTGTAATGCCCAGGATGGGACTATACCTCCTACGTGTCGAGGCATGACTTAAAGGTATAAGCCCATTCTGGAATGATCTCAAGTTTGGTATCTTTGCACGACTCATGTAAAAAAGGGATTAAATTGCAAAAGGAGATAGTTGGCTTACACTCGCCACTTCACACAATACAGTACATAAGCAAAACAACATTCAAAACATCACAACCTGACTACGGGCAAAGATCCAAAAGAAAGATACCAAAAACAACATAAAGCCACAGGTCCGGATCGAATCCTAGTAGAAACCACTACTGATCGTCGAAACGTAACAAGCATACGGCCAAACTCTTCATGGAACTCCCGATGTAGAACTTGAACCAGCTCCTGCATCAAACTCGGCTGAACCTGCATCTGGTGTTGTAGTATCTGTGAGCCATGAGGACTCAGCAATCCCATAACCATGGGTATCAAGACTAGCAAAGCTTTGTGGGTAGGAAGAGGTAAAGTGGTGAGGTTGCAGCAGCGGCTAAGCATAATATGGTGGCTAACTTACGAGTACAAGAATAAGATGAGCATCTACGCAAACGGTCGCAAAAGTAGTGAACGCTAAAGATCCTGAACTACATACGAATCAAACATAACCCCACTGTGTTCTCTTCTCAAAGTGAAAAGAGACAGTCACGGTTACTCACACAGTTGTGTGTTTTACTTCGGATCATCTGTCAAGTTTTCTACAACCGGACATTAACAAATTCCAATCTGCCACATAACCGCGGGCACGGCTTTCGAAAGATTATAACCCTGCAGGGGTGTCCCAACTTAGCCCATCACAAGCTCTCACGATTAGCTGAAGCGATAATTATTATATCATCACTCCTTATCTTAGGGAAAACCGATCAGGCTCGGCATCCCGGTGCACAAGACATTTCGACAATGGTAAAACAAGTCTAGCAAGACCTCCCGGCGTGCCGACACCCTGATAGTAGCCGCGCGTATCTCGTCTCAGGCCACGACCGGATGGGAAAAGCTACGAGTAAAACCAAACCTCGAGTTTCCCCAAGGTGGCCCTGCAGGTTGCTCGTTTGGGACCAACACCATCAGCACTGGCCCCCCCTGCTATGTAGAATTAAGAACCCGAGGGTGCGACCCCCTATGCAAATTTAATTATTTAATTAAGTTGTTATTATGAGCAAATTAAAACCAATGTTGGGCCTTGCTGGAGGAGTTTTATTCAAAGTCGAACTGTCAAGGGGTCCCCATCCACCCATCGTGTAAGGAACGCAAAATCAAGGAACATAATGCCGGTTTATCGGCGCCTAAGGTGGCATGAGTGGAACAAAACACCGAGCAAAAGGCCAAGCCTTCCACCCATGCCCAGTATATAGGTGTGTTAATAATAATTATTGATATTGTGATATTCCAACAACAAGTTCCCACCTGGAACAAATCTTCATCTTCACCTGCAACTAACAACGCTATAAGAGGGGCTGAGCAAGCGGGTAACATAGCCAAACAGTGGTTTTGCTAGGAAGGTGTCAAAGGTTAGAGGTTTCATGGCAACAAGGAGAGGCTGACATAAAAGATGGGTAGCGCGACATGTAACGATAGCATCGAGACAACTAAGCATGGCAATGGTAGTAAAGGTATCCAAGGGTATGATCATCTTGCCTGGGATTCCGCGAGGAAGAAGAATGGATCCATGAAGTAGTCGAACAATCCTCACAACTCCGGAACGAAAGCAAAGATAACAAGAGAATCAACCAGAAAGAAGCAAACAACACGGTAAACACACAATCATAAGCATGTCATGATGCACAAGCAAGCATGATGCATGTCCGGTTTAATTATGCATGGCATGGCAAAGTGCACAAACAAGGCTACAAGTTAAGTGGAGCTCAATATGCAATGAGTTGCATATTGACAAAACACCACATTTTAATTATTTAATTGACTCTCGTTTATTAACAAGACAAGATTAAATGTTTGTTAACATGGCAAGAGGTGAAGCACAATAAAACTACACTATTTAGGCATTTTAAATGAGGCCGGAAATAACAACAACAATTCCGGGAAAATCCCCATAAGCATGTTTAGTAATTATAAGCAAACAACAATCACACATTTTTTTTATGTTGTTAATATGATGCGGATGACATGATCAAGTTTTATGCAAGTTTATTAAAAGTTGACATGAAGAAGATATGAAGAATATGTCATCGTGGTGGAAGGAAAGGGTGCCACGGCAACGATCCGAAAATGATGCCACGCAACATATCGGTTCCGGTAACTCGTTGAGAGACCGGTGCAAAAGAAAGATGGCGTGAGCGAGTCGAACAAGAGGAAAGGTGGGGTGATCCCGTCACCGGGTTCCCACGGGTCGGCGACGAGGCAACCGAGGAGCACGACAAAAGAATGAAACGGGCACGGTGCACACAAGGGTAACATCTCATACAACACATGCATTCATCCACGGGCATCGTCACGGGGTTATACCTTCGAAACAATCGTTTCGGGGCGGCTCGAGAGCGTAGAGGAAGAAGTCGTTCTCGCGATTCGTAGAGGAAGTAGGCGTTCCGTTCGTAGAGGTACTTGACGAATCCGTCGTCTCCGGGCGACGGTAGTTGTTCACGGTTCGTAGGCGTTCGGGTATCCGTAGATGTACTTGGCGGGTCGTCGTGGTACTTGTCGCATCGCCGAGCGTAGTGGTACTTGACGCGTTCGTCTTGTGTAGTCGTACTCGTTTCTTCACCGAAGGTAGTCGAACTTGACATCGGGCGTCGAGGTACTTGTCGGGGTCGGTCTTGTCGGTCTTGGCGAAACCTCACCACTTGTGTACTTGGTGTTCAACGGGCGTCGTGGTACTTGTCGAGTAGTGGTACTTGGTGAATCCCTATAGTCGTACACAGGGCCCTTGGGGCATCGGTGCTGGTTGGACTTGCCGGCCTCGATGGTCCAAAACGAAGCAGCAGCAAGGACAGCCATGGCGGGCACAAGGCTGCTGGAGACGAAGTAGGGGCACGAGGAGGGCCATGCCGGCCAGTTCTGTTGGACCTGCAGTTGCTGACAAAGACGACGGTGCAGAAGAGCTCAGGTCGAAGCCATGCTCTCCCATCGACCCAGGAAGGAGCGGAGCGTGGCCGCCTCGTCTCTGCTCGGACAAAGAAGAGGTGCGGCCGGCGGGGACGTTGCTGGTCGCGGCCTTGGCGAGGAAGAGGCCACGGCGCAGGGTCGGATCGAGAGGATCCTCGATCCCGAGCGGACGAGGCCGGCGGCTTCGACGCGAGGGGAGGAGGCGGCCGGCGGCGCCTGGACGAAGTGGCGGCGGGGTACTTGTTCATGGCGGGGACGCGGCAACGGCTTCCTGGCCGAGGCAGGGCGGACGCAGGCCAGGGGCAGGGGCCGGAGGTGCTGGGGATGGAGGCGAGGAGGCGGCAGCTCCTGGCCGGTGGGGCGCTCGTGGCCGCGGGGCCAGAGGCGAGGTGCACGGCGCGCGGCCTGGCTGGCCTCGGGAGCTTGAGCGGGGAGGCCGGCCTCGCTGGCTTCGGCCCAGGGGCGATCGGGGCGAGGAGGTCCTTGAAGGCGCGGGGCAACGAGGAGGAGGACGAATGGCAGTAGCGAGAGGAGAGGCTCGATAGGAGGAGGAGGGAATCGGGGCTGAGCGAGGGGGTTCGTTCTGGCGGCGGAGGGAGTTAGCGAGGGGAGGAGCGGGGTCGGGCGAACGGCGCTGGGGGGAGAGAAGGGGCGAGCGGTCGTGAGGGATCGAAGCGCTAGGGTTAGGCGTCGGTTGGGCTAGGGATGAGAATGGGCTGATGGGCCGGCTGGAGGGAAGTGGCCGATTGGGCCTAGAGGCTGGACTCCTTCTCAAATAAATAAATAAATAAATAAAGAAAACAAAACCTAAGAGAAGTAAAAAGAAGGAGATGGTAGAGGTGCAATCTGGGCAAGGGGATATTTTTCCTGGACTCGCAAAAATTTCCACGGTCCACGAAAAATAGGAGAGGCAAGAAAGAGAAAGAGAAGGCATGGGGAAAATATGCAAGTGTGTTGCGGTTAATTCCAACAATGGAATAATTATTTATAATAGCTCCATAATATTTGGAGGATATGTTTTGAAGAGAAGACATCCTTCCCTCGATTTAAATGGATCGAAGGTCCACACGATTTATTTAGTTGAGATGCAAAAATAAAGATGACATGATGGCATGATGACATGATGCAAAGCAAAATAAATAACACAAGCACAAAAGAAACACACGGAAAACCCGGAACATCTGGAATCTTCTGGAATCTTCTGGGACGTCGGTCTTCGGGCGTCACAATATCCCCCCTTAGAGGGATGAACTAACCTTGGGTTTTGTCGATGATGACTTAATGTAGGTGTTGAAGATGTGGATGCTCAATGTTGATATAGATCATTTGGAGCAATCCTTTGGAGTGAGTTGCACTTTGAATACCTACATGGGTTAGTCCCACAAGGAACATACAAGGATATCCATAGACATAGAGTGGAGCACACACATAATGATATCCATGAAAGCATTAGATTATCTTGTCCCTTGTCTTACCAACAAGAGGGTTTGTGACTCCTTGAACTAGTGCAAGATATGGAAGTTGATTGCACTTGTCCTTGCTAAAATGAATATGAGTGAAATATGTTGGCAGAGTCACCCTCAAGAACTCTCTAGTTCTTCTTTTTGGGATCCACATCAACTTTATGGGAATCCTCGAAGTTGTAGTCGTACCTGATGAAGTAGAACTTGAAGTAGTCTTGGGAATCCACATGACCAAGGCCTTAGGAACTTCTTCAAATGAGTCAATCTCTTCTTGAAGCTTGTCCTTGCCTTTTAGCTTGTTGTCTTGTGGTGGAAGATCATCTTGAGTTTGTGTTCCCTTGAAGGAAGTGGGGTCATACTTCTCTCGTTGAGGAACAAACTTTGTCTTGGGGTATTGATCTTCTTCCCACTCAACTCCATTGGCATTGAACTTTCGTTCAAAACCAACACCTTGATTCTTCCGGTGCCTTCCTTGCTTGCGCACAATTTCCTCAAATTGCTTAATCCCGGGAAGACTCTTGTAAACACCTTTCTCTATAATTCCCTTCAATAAAGTATTTTCTTCCTCAAGTGTAACTTGGCTAAGAGAATAATTAGTGGAATCAAGAGAACTACTAGAAGCAACAATATTGGATTTAGCACGATTATTGTTACTATTAGAGGAAGAATCTTTCTTGTTCTTATTGCTAGATTTTACTTCAGGCATATAAGTAGACAAGAGTAAACGCTTGGCAATGTAAGAAGAACTTTTCTTTAGAAGATCATCATTAATTGCTTTTAAGAATCCATGTTCTTGCTCTAAGTTGAGCTTCTCGAAGCATAGCTTCTCACGGGTCTTTAAAAGTTCTCGATGATCCTCTAAAGTAGTTTCATGAGCTAACTTAAGAGTTTTTAGTTCTTTAGTTAGACGCTCAATCTCCTTCTTATCATTATCATTCATTTCATATTGATTAACATGATTAATAGCAACTTCATCATAGTTTTCATCGGTAGTGCTACCAATAAGTAAATCATCATCTCCTAACAAATCATCTTCATCACTATTGAAATCACGATATTCGGAGTGTGATACCTTAGGGCCTTTAGCCATGAAGCATCCTCCAATCCCTTCATTAGGTGCGTCAAATATATCGTAGGAGTTGGATGACACAAGTGCAATTCTGGCAACACCTTCATCTTGAGTATCTTCAGAGTCGGAGTGATAGCTTCTCTCAGAGTAGTCATCGGAGTCGGAACCGGATACCCATTCACCAACATGAGCTTGATGTCTTCGTCTTGTGTAGCTCCGTGATGATTTGTCCTTCCTTTACTAATTGTTGCTTCTACAAGAGGGTCTTCGTTCATAACGATCATCTCTACTCCTTCTCTCTTTTGGTGGTGATTCATCTCTTTTACTTCTTCTTTTGGGAGAACCTTCTCTTCTCTTGTATGGAGCCGTAAACTCATTTAAGTAGTGTCCTGGTCTTCCACAATTGTAGCAATTGCGATCACGACTAGAAGATCTTTTGTCATTGTAGGACCTTGACTTGGAACTTCTCACTTTGCTTCTATTCTTGTAGAATTTGTTGAAGTTCTCCACCATTAAGCTCAATTCTTCATTCAAGACTTGTTTCGCACTTGGTGTGGTGGGTGAAGGAAATATGCCCTAGAGGCAATAATAAAGTTGTTATTTTATATATCCTTATTCATGATAAATGTTTATTACTCATGCTAGAATTGTATTGATCGGAAACCTTGATACACGTGTGAATATATAGACAAACACTGCGTCCCTAGTGAGCCTCTACTTTACTAGCTCGTTGATCAAAGATGGTTAAGGTTTCCTAACCATGGACATGAGTTGTCATTTGATAATGGGATCACATCATTAGGAGAATGATGTGATGGACAAGACCCATTCATTACTTAGCATTATGATCGTTTCAGTTTTACTGCTATTGCTTTCTTCATGTCAAATACATATTCCTCTGACAATGAGATTATGCAAGTCCTGGATACCGGAGGAATGCCTTGTGTGCTATCAAACTTCACAACATAACTGGGTGATTGTAAATATGCTGTGACACCCCGAGACCGATGCGCCAGGTGTCTTCCAGTTATTCGCTGTCGTTGCTATGTCATTTGCTTGCGTGTTGCATTTTTCCATGTCATCATGTGCATTTCATCTGCATAGTTTTCAAAACTTGCATCCGTTTGTAGCTAGCCGTCTCCCAGTTCTCTCTGTTGTCCGTTCTGAGCTAGGCACACTTGCACGCGCCCGGGGCACCTCTGAATAATTATTTTATAAGTGGAATAAAAATGTTCTTGGAATGGGATGAAACTTGGCATGTGGTGTTATTTTAGTGTAGGTAGACCGTCTGCCAAATTTCGCCGCATTCAGAGCTTGTTTGATAGCCCAACCGTTAAACCAATAGCGACAATATATCCGAAAAAACATCGGACGTTTTCGGTCTCTGAAAACCCCCGCGGGCCTCTTTCCCTTCTCTCCTCGCAGCCCGGGACCTCTCCTACGAAGCCCACTTATCCCACCTAGGCCCAACCTACCCCTTCCTTCGACCGGAGCCGTCCGATCATGATCCGAGGCCCCGTAACGCTCCAAAAAAAACCTAACCTAGCCCATTCCATATATATACCCCCTCCATTCCAAAAATGGACTAAACCTAGTCTTCCCCTACCTCTAGCTTCCTCCTCCTCAAAAACCGGGCCCCAATCACCTCCAGCCGCCTCCCCACCGGTTTTAGCACCCGGCCACCTCACATGCGCCATGTGTCACGCCCTAATTGGCCGATCCACCACCTCCAGCCAACCAGTCGCCGCCACCTCGCCCGCTCCTCCCACCTCCACCACCCAGGGCCGCGAAGCCTGTCCCGGGCCCGCCCAGAGCCGGATCTGAGCCCGACCAAGCCGCTGGCCCACGCCTCCCCGCTACCGAACCGCCGTTAGATCCCCGTCCTCGAATCGCCGTTCGTCGCCGGCCTCGCATTGCCTCCCCGCCCCGTCGCCGTCCTCGCACCCTGTCGCCGCCGCGAAGCTCCACCGCTGCCCTCGCGCACCCCCGCCGCCTCGCGCGCCCCGAGCCGCCCAGGCCACAGCCCCGCCTCACCGCGCGTCCCGCGCCGCCGGCCATCTCCTACACGTAGCCGGCCATGTCCTCCGGCCAGATCTAGGGCGCCCGCGGCCGGATCTGCACGGCTCCGGCCTTCCCCGACCTCCTCCGGACCAGCCCCGTCCTGTCCAATGCCCGCCGCCAGCTCTCCAGGGAGCTTGCCCCACCGCCGCCTCAAGCTCGCGGGTGGGCACCATGACCCACCACGCTGGTTGTCCCAGTCGTCGAACCGCCCGGGCCGGCCGGTTTATTTGAACCGGGCCGACCCGCCTGGACCGCGACTCCGAGCCTCCCGGTTCGCCCTTGAGCCGCAGCCTACACGCCCTCGTCCTTGGTCGTCCCTGTCCCGACATCCAAATGCCTAGATCACGCTGTACCACTCCGTCCAGGGTCCACTTCATCCCGTCTCTCGCGAGGTGAAATTCTGCTAAGTCCCTGGAAAACAACTTTTTGTTGCATTGTTGTGTGGGCCCTAACTATGTGCATATTGATCCTATGATGATGTACAATATATCAAAATGTTCATCTCTATGTGCTCTAGATGATGGTGTAGTTTGCATGCATGTTATTGTTCATCTTGATGCCTTAATCCCTGGTACAAAAGTGCTAAGTGATGTTAACTGCTGAAACTTGATATAACTTACTGATTTGTGTTTTTCATATCTTTTTGTGTGATTTTTGTTTGAGCATGATGTCAACATGTTATAGGAGCATAATCATGTCATCTTTGTTGTGGTACAATCCACTTTTCATGACATGCCTTGTGGTGAGTGGAACAAGCTTGCAAAGTGACCTACTCGTTGTTTACTGTTTACTGAGACTTGATAAAAACTGCCAAGTCTGAAAATGTTATATTGTGATGCCATGTTTGCTTGATGCTACAGTCACATCCATGCATGTTTTGTAATTTCGAGTGACCATGTTTCAAGAACATGTTATGCTCTATCCATCCATGCCCTTGTTTTCAATTATAGGTTGATGTAGCATGTCTCTTTCTTGCTCTCAAGTTGTCATTATGATAAATCGATCAGCCTGTTAACATCATGTTCAATTTGGCAAAGCTTATTGTAATCATTCTATGCATCTTTTGGAGTTCTGCCAATGGAGTTATTTGTAGTATGCCATGCCTACTACATGTTCATGACCTTTGCATGCTTATTAGATTTGCCATGCTTGCTGTGATGTGCCTCCAAAGTCAGCATCATAATGTTGTTGTTGTGTTCCCAGATTTTCACTAAGTCTTAGAATCTTTTATATTATGTTTGCATCTTGTTTTCATGAATGCCATGAACCTGTTGCTCCCATCTTGTTTTCACTAAGCTCCATGTTGTTTTATAGCATGCAATGCTTTTTCTTGCCATGTTCTTGTGCTGTAGCTTATTTATTTCTTGCCTCCAACATGTCAACATATTAACTCTGCTCATGTATATGCTTTGTTTTCCACTAAGTCATAATCCGTGATATAAAGTTTGCTTGTTGCCTTGATCATGTTGGTTTACTCTTGATGCATATGGACCTGATCCTTGTTGATTTTGGAAGCATGCTATATGTAATTCAAGTTCATGCTATGCTTGTGTCAATCTTGTCCTTGTAACTTGTTTGTTTGATGCTTGTAAGATGCCTAGTTGCTGTTTTGAACAGCTTGTCCTTTGATCTTGTTTCGTGTGTATGTGTTGAACCGTGGCTCCGTTTGGGGCATGCTCTATATCAAACTTGCTTGGTTTCACATGTAGATGCATCGTGTCATGTTGCATCCATGTTTTGGAGTGTGGTGCTTGATGTTTGAATGCATTTTGCATCAGTGCCATGTGTAACTTGTTTTGCTCATATCTTCTAGGCCGTAGCTCCGAATTAAACGAACTTTATATGTATCTTGACTAGAATTTTGTGTAAATCATCATGGTGCATGTTAACTTGCTGTTTAACAAATTTAACATAAGGTTTGTTCAGATCTGGACCAATTTCGAAATTTGCATATGAGGACTTGCCAGAATTGTTATATGTTGTTTCCGGCCTCATTTAAACTTGCCTTGTGTGTTGTTCTTGCATGCATCATCTCTTGCCATGTTTAGCATCTTGTAGCCTTGTCATGCATCATACTTGGTTGAGCATCATGTCTTGTTTATGTGTCGTGTGTTTACCATGTTGTTTGCTTCTTCTCTTTAGTTCCTATTTCATTGCGATCGTGAGGATTCGTTTAACTACGCTTGTTCGTCTTCCTCGCCTTGTCTTCTTCATGGACCCGTTCTTCTTCCTAACGGGATCTCACGAAAGATGACCATCACCTTGGATCTCATTACTATCATTGCTATGCTAGTTGTCTCGATGCTATCGATATATGTTGCGCTGCCTATCTATTTGTTCGTTAGCCTCTCATTGTTTCCATGAAACCTCTAACCTTTGACACCATCCCAGCAAACCGTTGTATGTCTATGTTACCGCTTGCTCAGCCCCTCTTATAGCGTTGTTAGTTGCAGGTGAAGATGAAGATTGCTCCACGTCGGATCTTGGATTGTTGGAATACCACAATATCTATTACTATAATTTATGCACCTATATACATGGCAATGGGTGGAAGGCTTGGCCTTTTGCACGGTGGTTTGTTCCACCCATGCCGCCTTAAGAACCGATAAACTGGTGTTATGTTCCTTGATTTTGCGTTCCTTACACTGTTGGGGTTTATGGCCCCCCTTGGTTCTTCGCTTAAAGTAAAGCTTACCCGAGGAGATCCAACTTTGGTTTTACTATTTTCCTAATAAATAAAACTTGCCGAGGGAGTTATAAACCCGACGATTATTAATTCAACCCCCGGGCCAGTGCTCGACTTGAGTGTTGGCCCACCTACCTAGCAGTCGGCGGTGCCACCTCGAGGAAACTCGAGTGTCTAGCAATCGTCCACTTCACATAGACGTATGAGTCCGTAGATGGAGAGCGTGCGGCTCAGGACACGGGTCTGACTCACCGGGAGATCTCCTTGGGCTAGTTTTCCTTTTTTGGAAGAACTTGTGCACCGAGATTCCAAGGACGCTTGGGCCTTCCCTAAGATAAGAGGTTTTACCTCTGCTGATCGTGAGAGCTTGTGATGGACTAAGTTAGGACACCCCTGCAGGGTTATGATCTTTCGAAAGCCGTGCCCACGGTTATGTGTCAGATTGGAATTTGTTAATATCCAGTTGTAGAGAACTTGACAGAGGATCCGAAATAAAATACAGTAACCGCGTGAGTAACCATGACCGTCTCTTTTCATTTGAGAAGAGAACATGGTGGGGTTATGTTTGACTCATAGGTAGTTCAGGATCACTTATTGATCATTACTAGTTTGCGACGGTTTGCGTAGATCCTCATCTTATTCTTGTACCCATAAGTTAGCCACCATATAATGCTTAGCCGCGGCCGCAACCTCACCACTTAACCTCTCCATACCCATTAAGCTTTGCTAGTCTAGATACCCATGGTTATGGGATTGCTGAGTCCTCGCGGCTCACAAATACTACAACAACAGTTGCAGTTGCAGATTTCCGATGACTTGACGTGAGAGCGATGTTTACTTGTGTTGGAGTTCTTCCTTCTTCTTCGTTAATCTTTGGATAGGTTTCGGGTCGGCAGCCTGGGATAGCAAGATGGATGTCGTGTATTTTCATGTGTTTTCATCCGTAGTCGGATGTCTTGTGTATGATGTGTAGTATTCATGTCGCTATTGTATGACTTGTATGTATCCCCATCTATTTATGTAATGGTACGATGTAACGATATCCATCTTGCTAAGCGCCCCAAATGCGGTTGTGCCCCAATCATGAGTTTATCTTGTGATCAGGATAGAATCACATCTTGGGCGTGACAGATGCTCTATAGGTATCTCCGAAGGTGTTTGTTGAGTTGGCATAGATTGATATTATGATTTGTCACTCCGAGTATTGGAGAGGTATCTCTGGGCCCTCTCGGTAATACACATCATAAGAAGCCTTGCAGGCAAAGTGACTAAAGAGTTAGTTGTGGGATGATGTATTACGGAACAAGTAAAGAGACTTGCCGGTAGCGAGATTGAACTAGGTATATAGGTACCGACGATCGAATCTCGGGCAAGTAACATACTGATGACAAAGGGAATAACGTATGTTATCATTACGGTTCGACCGATAAAGATCTTTGTAGAATATGTAGGAACCAATATGAGTATCCAGGTTCCGCTATTGGTTATTGACCGGAGAAGTGTCCCGGTCATGTCTATATAGTTCTCGAACCCGTAGGGTCCGCACACTTAATGTTCGATGATGATATTGTATCATATGAGTTATGTCATTTGGTGACCGAATGTTGTTTGGAGTCCCGAATGAGATCACAGACATGACAAGGAGTCTCAAAATGGTCGATAGGTAAAGAATGATATATAGTACGATGATATTCCGACACCGGAAGTGTTTCAGATTGTATCGGGTATTTATCGGAGTACCGGGAAGGTTATTGGAACTTCTGGGAGTAGTAGATGGGCCATATGGGCCATGAGAAGGGAGCACACCAGCCCACAAGGTCTAGCGCGCCCCCATACGGTAGGAGGCCAAGTGGGATTGGGGGAAGAGGGGCGGCGCCCCCTCCTTCCTTCTCTCCTCTGCTACTTCCTTATCTCCTCCCTTCTTCCCTTCTTTCTCTCCGTTAAACATGGTAGGGGGGTGAATTGGACTAGGGCCCCAAGTAGGATTCCTCCTACTTGGGGCGCACCCTAGCTGCTCCCCTCCCCCTCTCATCTATATATACATGGGGAGGGGGCACCTAGAACACACACGAACATCATTGTTAGCCGTGTGTGGCGCCCCCCTCCACCATTTACTCCCACGGTCATATTCCCGTAGTGCTTACGCGAAGCCCTGCGCGGATCACTTCACCATCACTGTCACCACATCGTCATGCTAACAGAAATCATCAACTTCCTCGACACTTTTCTGGATCAAGAGTTTGAGGGACATCGTCGAGATGAACGTGTGCAGAACTCGGAGGTGTCGTACGTTCGGTGCTTGATCAGTCATAACGATAAGAAGTTCGACTACATCATCCGCGTTGTCAAACGCTTCTGCTTTTGGTCTACGAGGGTACGTCGACACACTCCCCCCCTCTCGTTGCTATGCATCTCCTAGATAGATCTTGTGTGAGCGTAGGATTTGTTTTGAAATTGCATACTACGTTCCCCAATAGTGGCATCATGAGCCAGGTCTATGCGTAGATGATATGTATGAGTAGAACACAAAGAGTTGTGGGCGGTGATAGTCATACTGCTTAAAACCAATGTCTTATTTTGATTCGGCGGTATTGTGGGATGAAGCGGCCAGGACCAACCTTACATAACCACATTCATGAGACCGGTCCCACCGACAGACATGCAACTAGTTTTGCATAAAGGTGGCTGGCGGGTGTCTGTTTATCCTACTTTAGTTGAATCGAATTTGACTATGGCAGGTCCTTGAAGAAGGGTAAAACGGAAAACATGACAAAACACCGTTGTGGTTTTGTGCCGTAGGTAAGAACGGTTCTTGCTAGAAGCTCGTAGCAGCCACGTAAAACTTGCAACAACAAAGTAGAGGACGTCTAACTTGTTTTTGCAGGGCAAGTTGTGATATGATATGGTCAAGACGTGATGAGTTATACGTTATTTTATGAGCTGATCATGTTTTGTAAATTATCAGCAACCGGAAGGAGCCTTATCACTACAAAAAAAGACACATCCGTGACATTTTGGGCCGAACGAAACTTTTTCTGTCATATTTATGACACTTCTATGACAATAATTGTGACAAAACACGGTATCATCATAGATGTGGTGGGGTCCTACTTCCATGACAAAAAATCATGCAGAAAATGGGATTTTCATCCTGGGCGGGCCGGAGACGTAGCTGCATGACATTCTTTGGGCCGTCCATGACGGAAAAAACCATGGTAGAAGCGAGGGCGAGGAAAATATCGGGGTGTTCCCGGTTACGGTGGGTGGTCGGGGCCGAGTGATGCGCGTTTCTCTCATACACGCACGCGCGTGGGTGCGAGGCGTTGGGCTCTAACTGAACCCGAGCGAGGAGTGGAGCTCTAACTAAACCCGAGCGATTGCACTGCAGGCTACGCGTTACTGAACCCGAGCGATCGATCGATGGCTGTTAACTGAACCCGATTGAGCGATTCCTTCACTACTGCTGCTAACTGAAGTCGATCGATGCTGCCTCTGCATGAACAGTGAGCGTTGCTGGGGGGGTTGGATGAACAGTTCCCGGTGGGGGTGGCTGAACAGGACCCCGTGGTGTTGCCTCTGCATGAACAGGACCCCATTCGATCGAGCCGGTTGGGGCTGCATGAACAGGAGCCCGTGGAGGGCTGCATGAACAGGACCACCCCGTGGAGGGCTGCATGAACAGTAGCTCGTGGAGGGGTGGTTGAACAGGAGCCCGTGGAGAGGGCTGGTTGAATAGTAGTCGGTGGAGTAGCGCGCGGTGGAGGCTGAACAATCGCAGGTGGAGGCTAGAGGAGGTCGACGGTGGATGAACAGTATACCGTGGAGGTTGGAGGGGGTCGACGGTGGTGATGAACAGTATCCCGTGGAGTCCCGTTTTGCGGTACGCCACACCACTCTCGATGGACAGCACCCCCATTTCGACCGTAGCGCTCCAACACAAGTCCGTTTCCTCCATTTTGCGGTACGCCACACCCCTCCCGATGAACAGGACCCCCATTTTGACCGTAGCGCTCCAACACAAGTCTGTTTCCTCCGTTTTGCGGTACGCCACACCCCTCCCAATGAACAAGACCCCCGTTTCGACCGTAGGAGGTTCGTTTCCTCCGTTTTGTGGTACGCCAGACCCCTCCCGATGAACAGGATCCCGTTTCGACCATGGCCTGTCGAACACAAGGCCGTTTCCTCTGTTCTGCGGTACGCCAGGCCTTGTTTCCATCGGTTGTTCCATCCAAGCCCTCCCGATAAACACGACGACACATTCCGTTCCGACCCAGCCGGTTGGCTCCCCATGAACACGACGACGACGCTGTTTCTTCGTTTCGACCCAGCCATGTACACGAGCCCTGGCCGTACGTATGCGCGAGTAGGCGTTCGGAACCTGCCTGTATGTATGTACATGGCCGTATTTTCTTTCTTGCACACTGGCCGCTGTACGTACGTGTACATGCTACGTGCGCGCCTCTGCTACGACACGTGCGCGCCTCTACATTGACCAGTATGTACGTACACGTTCGCGACCAGAATGACAACGCTACGTACGCTTCGACCAGGTGGGTCCCGACTTTCACGCACTTCCTTGCGTGCGAAGATGTATTTGGTGGGTCCCAGCAGTCAGGGGGCGAATCGTTTTTTTGCCCGAACACACTTCCTTGCGTGCGAAGATGTAGCTGGTGGGTCCCAGCAGTCAGGGGGAAACATTTTTTTCATGAAATACGGTGGCCTGTCCGGTGGGTCCCCAATGTCAGGTGGAGGAATAATTATTTTGCGCGTAATAAGGAGGCACTTCCTTGCTGCGGCCGTGGACCCAACTGTCAGCCTCTCCACGTACAGTACTCTTCCGATGGAAGTTGTTCCTTGACCACGTTAACCACGCCACACCGAGAGCACCAGCGCGGTGGACGACGGCGAGGCCTAGGAAGGGGACGACGCGGAATCGGGGAAGACGCGGCAGTGGAAACCCGCACGAAAAGGAGTACGAGGGTTCACTGGTTCGGCTGCGGTGTGAGGCTGCCGTCGTCGCAGGCCCTGGCAAGTAGTGGGAATAGTAGGGGGTGGTGAGGCCTCCGTGGCAGCACAGCCAGCCATGGGAGGCAGGAGCATGCGGCACGACCGGCGCTACTTTGGGCGGCTGGAGCAAGAAGACGAGAGGTTCAAGAAGCACTACGGACGTTGGATGGACATCGTACGGTCACTTGAGCTAGAATCGTTCATATTGACTAAGTTGACAAAGCACTCCGTCCCCGTCAACTTAGTAGGCCCACAAGTCAGCCACCCACCAAGGTGGGTCCCAACTAGCAGGGGGAGTACTCATTTTTTTGTGTGTAATAAGGCGGCACTTCCGGTGGGTCCGAGCTGACAGCGGGGGGAACCTTTTTTCGTGAAATACTGTGGCCCGTCCGGTGGGTCCCAGCAGTCAGGGGGAAACATTTTTTCGCCAAATACGATGGCCCGTCCGGTGGGTCCCTCCTGTCAGGTGGAGGAATAATTATTTTCCACGTAATAAGGAGGCACTTCCTTGCGGCTGCCGTGGACCCAGCTGTCAGCCTCTCCACGTACAGTACTCTTCCGATGGAAGTTGTTCCTTGACCATGTTGACCACGCCGCGTCGAGAGCACCAGGGCGGTGGACGATGGCAAGGCCTAGGAAGGGGACAACGCAGAGCCGGGGAAGATGCGGCAGTGGATGCCCACACGTAGAGGAGTATGAGGGTTCACTGGTTCGCTGAGGTGTGAGGCTATCGTCGCCGCAGAATAACAAGGGGTGTGGGTGAGTAGAGGGATGGCCTGGCCAGCGGTGGGAGTAGTTGGGGCGGTGAGGCCTCCCCTGCATTGCAGCCGGCCACGAGAGGCAGGAGCATGAGGCACGACCGGCCCTGGTTTGGGCGGCTAGAGCAAGAAGACCAGGGGGTGAAGAAGCACTACGGCCGTTGGATGGACATCGTACGGTCACTGGAGCTAGAATCGTGCATATTGACTAAGTTGACAAAGCTCTCCGTCCCCGTCAACTTAGTAGGCCCACAAGTCAGCCTGCCACTATACTGGGTCCCAGCTAGTAGGGGGAGTATTCATTTTTTTGTGCGTAATAGGAGGCACTTCCTTGCGTGCCAAGATATAGCTGGTGGGTCCAAGCTGTCTGCGGCGGTAACATTTTTTTGCGAAATATAGTGGCCCTTTCGGTGGGTCCCAGATGTCAGGTGGAGGAATCATTATTTTGCATGTAATAAGGAGGCATTTCCTTGCGTGTGACCGTGGACCCGGCTATCATCCTCTCCACGTACAATCCACCTCAGATGCATGTCGGTCGTTGACCACGTTGACCTGGCCGTGCCGAGAGCACCAGGGCGGTAGACGACAGCAAGGCCTAGGAAGGGAACAACACAGAGGCAGGGAAGACTCAGCAGTTGTTTCCCACGCGGAGGGGAGTATGACTATATGAGGGTTCACTGGTTCGTCTACCGTCGCCGGAGAATAACATCAAGTGTGGGTGAGTAGAGGGATGGCTAGGCCAGCGATGGAAGTACGATGGGGCGGTGAGGCCTGCGCAGCAGCATAGCTGGACGCGGGGAGGAGGGAGCAGGCAGTCCCGCTGGCGCTTGTTTCAGCGGCTAGAGCAGGAAGAGCAGAGATTGAAGAATCACGACGGCCGTTGGATGGACATCAAACAGTCACTGCTTGTGCGTCAACCTTTTTTTAGGAAAGCCTTAAATCTATGGAAAACATCATACATCCCATCTGCCATTATTTCTAATAATTTACAGCCCATTTGCTAATTCTTAAGGTTTTTTGGAGCCCATATTCTTTTTGTTAGCATTACAGCCCATATTGTGGCCACGGTTAAAAAATTATACGAAATTTTGCATATTTCGGTGCGGTCCGAACTGTTTTTAAACCCGAAATTCCGAGTCACATTCGAACTGATTTTAAAAATAAATGTATATCAATATAAAATCCAACAAACTGTCCATGCATAAAAATCAATGCAATTTAAAATATCAAAATGAAAAAATAAATTTGAAACTAATTGCCGGTTTGATGTGTTTTAAAAATGTACAGCCCATTTCTCATTACTGATAGGCCATTTTCTCGGACAATCGAATGAAGCTCTCCTCGTCTTGAAAGATTTGCAGCCCAACAGGCCAGGGATGTGAGTATATGATGGGGCCGTGAGGCCTGCCCGGCAACACAGCCGGTCACGGGAGGCGGGAGCAGGCGGCTGGGGCAGGACGATCAGAGACTGAAGAAGCACGATTGCCGTTAGATTGACATCTAACGGTCTGACGCTGGTAGAGTCGATTGTTGGCTAAGTTTCATTTTTGATATACCTTGTGTACGCATGAACTTAGTAGGCCCACAAGTCAGCCTCCAAATCTGTGGCAGACAACATAGAGCCCATTTGCTATTTTTTTAGTAATTTGCAGCCCATTTGCTAATTCTTAAGTAATTTATTACAACCCATTTTCTGTCCAGGACCACGGTCAAAAAGTTTAACCTTATTTGGCATATTTCGGTGGGGTCCGAACTTTGGTAATCCCGAAATGATAAACATTTTTTAAGAACTTATTGATTTGCCAAAAAAATATTTTTGTTTTTGTAAGCAAATAAGATGTGGGACAATTGAGTTGGTTTAAGGGAAAACCAGTGGTAAAAAAATCAGCGCTGGGAGGGAAAACAACAACAAAAATAAGGATGTAAATATGAAAAGTGAATTTTATGTATTTTCAATATAATGATACGTGTATATGAACTAGTAAAACTATAGGTAGAGATCAGAAAACGGATGTAGGACATGCGTTTCAAGAGGAAAATAGAACTGGGCTGTGTGTTTGATTCAGTAAAAAAAGTGCCTGCGGATGTTGTAAGACAAAATATAAATAACGCTGGCGGGCCACAGTCCAGTAGATACCTTCTGGATCTTTGTGCCCCGTTGTCGTCATGGGCTAGGCCTCTTAAAAACAAAACCAAGCCTAGGCAGTCTACAGCCCGGTTGAAACTTGCTTGACCTGAAAAAACAATATACGTGCTCAATAAATGAGAGAATTCTGCAAATACAGACTGATAACTGGGATGCAACAGAGATATTGTTTTTTCATCGTGATAATAAGAGCGTGTACTTGTTTCGAAAAATTTGGAGAATTGGGAATTCGAACGGCAGGTGCTTATTCTACCCATCAAATAAAAATCAGGTGCCTGTAAATTCATTTCGAAACAAATGATTCAGCTTTATATCCACGTCGACCCTCGGCATGATGGTTGGAAGCAAATGCCAAGTTCATACCAAAAGATCGTTAACAACAATACCAACTTGTGAACGACAAGGTAGTACAAGTGCCAATACCAAACTAACTTATAATCTTTTTACTCCTGGCCCTAGTGTTCGTCTGGTAGAAAATCTTGCAGAGGACCAGCTCCCGCTCCTTCTCTTGCTCTAGGTCCCCGAGGTGGTACTGGTGCATCATCCAGTTGGTCCTCTGCTGGTCGAAGTTCTTGTTGGTGTGCAGCACCAGAACCTTTTTGATGTTCGTCTGTCGGCCCTTGACCATCACCGGCAAGGTATTGCCGGTGTTGTGCCACATCACGTGCATGCCGCACTCCGACTGTATCTTGCCACGCGTCCATGGGCCCCTTTTGAACGCCCTGGAATTGCGCTGGAAGAAATGCTTGCTTAGGACACTCAGTGTGATACCTGCAGTATTGTTGAATACATGTTTTAGTGTACGTAGTTGGCATTCATAACATCTTTGGCATGTTGCAGTCACTTGTTTCACTTTTTATTAACTGTCAAATTGTAATTGCTTCACCAGGTCTGCGTCGAAAAAGAAAAATAGAGCTATAAACAAAGGAATATGTTTGTGCAAGTAGACGGCCGATCGGTGTCTTACCTGGAAGTTTCTCAGGATGGGTGTAGCATATGTCGTGCTCGCTATCGATGGTTGGTACGAAAAAATCGATGAGAGGGTGAGATCTCGCGCTATCAGCACTCACATTGGCCTCAAGGTGCTCGATCAGCTCCTGATCCGTGGGATCGAACTTGATGCCAGCCGGCAGCACCGGCCAATCCTTCTTCGACTTGCATGGGTTAATTCCAGTTATATGGTACTCGATGTATGATCAATCGACTGTTTTAAGTGAATGATGAAAGATTTCGACAGATAAGTGGTACTCCAAATCTGAAGTCCAGAATACCCGAACACGCCACCGGGATTCTTGTGTCACCTCACGCGTAGCGTGTTGTCACGTCAATTCAATGTGTGGACATGATGAATAATTTGATCGACGTATACTAGTACTGCTACTGTACTACTTACTAGTCATATTTAGTGTCACATTTTAACCATAGGTTTAACTAAGAAGTACACATTTAAAGCCTACATGATATATATATATATATATATATATATATATATATATATATATATATATATATATATATACTACACAACTTCAAACTAACAACAGTACATAATATCCAACAAAAGAGGGTCGTGCTACTGTTGGAATTTTGCTACTAGGCCTTTGGCCTCATATTTCCAACAGCTATAGCAGCAGAATACATGGCTCAGTCTACATATCAGTACAAATCAAATTGTGCATATTTGCTGTTGGCATGAATCACATCACCGCATGTCGGGTTTGCAAAAGCCATCCATCACATGAAAGCTTGATGCCTTTCACACACTGAAGATTATCAAGCAACAAGCTATGTCGACGAATATCTGGATATGGTGATTTATGATAGATGTGTAAACACAGCCCCCCTGGCGAATGGAAGTTGCATAGCACGGTAATCATCGCCGGTGATATGATCGATGATTGGTTGGATGATCGGATAATTGAGCCCAAGGAACATGAAGTGGTTGTCGAGGTTGTAAACCCGCCTCCAGTTGAATACGCCTAGCCCAACTGAGCTGGGATCTTTCTCGAACACGAAGCAGCCATAGCCATCAATGTTCTAAACGCCCCAGGCATTGTACTGCATGCGATTTGATGAAATGGTTTGGTCAATTTGGTACGTGCAAATGAGCATCAAATGACGACCGTCAGCTGAACGAGCGATAAACCACCACCCATCGGCTGGTATGATTCCAGGTCCTGGAATCATGAAGGCCAGCGCAATTGCGTCTGCTGCAACAATTCAAATTGGAGACCAAAAGGACAAAAATAAACAATCATGTTCAGAGTATGTGTGGAATTAAGATTATTATAATAGTGACACATATCATAGACAGAGAATTGCAATGTCGTGGTCATAATCATACCCCAAGTTAAAAAAAGTAAGCCAATGGCTTTCATATTATAGCAATATATCATGGTTCAAACATCATGTAACAATGAGAGGAAAACAGATATGACAGGGCTTACTCATATTCTACCATAACACTTACTACAATTATCATATCAACTCTAAGCAATAACATGCATTGTTATAAAAATCCTGGAAATGAGAGTAACATATAGCAATCATGAGGTTATACTCATAATATCTATTCTAACAATCGTTAGATACCAATTGTTCTCATATCAACTCTCACAATAACATGTGTGGTCATAAAAATCTAGGAAATGAGAGGAACATATAGCAATGATGTGGTTATAGACATACTATATATTCTAAATTTGTAACAATGAACAGGCAATCGTATTCTTAAGGTAAAGATCATATGAGATAGAACAATTACACGACGATAGTTTCCACCAGTATAGGCAGCCAATCTGTGCGTCGACCGCATAAACGATGCCATCGTGCACTATAGCATCAGATAGAAGTGTTAGGTAAAGAAGATCGACGATGAGCCATAACCATGTATGGCGACCGGATTCTAGATAGACTAATCCCATGTTGAACAAGGCAATGAGCTTGTAATCCATGTAGTCTTCTGATGGTGTGGGCACTTCGTAGATTACAACCTTCAGCAAACAGAGGTCGAGCCAAAAGCTCGACGCGTCTCGTGCGTAGTAGGCAGGAGTGTCCGGCGGGCCACGAGGCTCGATGGCGGCGGTATCCAAAGATGGAAGGGTGATCTCTTGCTGGGTGTAGATATTCACGAGACGCCATGGACTATCGGATTGGTGGTCGAGGATGATCCAGTTGGCCTTCATGCCCGCCCAGTAGTGGCCGTGCATGAAGGACATGTGGACGGGTAGTGCTAGCATGTTAAGGGGCACCACGACAACCTCCATAGGATCGTCAAGTCGGTGTCTGGGCCACCTGCGAGGATCGGGCATCAGCAAGCAGGGTGTCTTGAAAAGAGCCGGCCGGTTGCAGACGAGTAGACGGTACAAATACACCGAGGATGCGGCCAGACGGATGGTGCTGAGTAGGTCCATACGATTACAGATCGGCTCCAAGAGAACATCGGGGAGGGAATTCCAACCGTGGCTCTGCGTGTCAGTCGGTTCTGCCATTGGGGTTTTCGATGCCTGCGAGCCAGTGGGGAAGTGGATTCGGGCGGGCGAGCGAAGAAGCTTCTCCTCGTGTGGCCGAGCAGTGAGTGGAGGGATATGGTACGCGCGAGATACCAAGGAATATAGCGCGGGCGGGCGAGCAGAGAGCGGGGGGAAATGGTGTGCGGCCGACGATGGGGAAGAGAGGAGGAAGAAGAAGAGAGGAGGAAGAAGAGTGGAAGACGGGGAAGAAAGTGCATTAAATCTCAATTCTACTACTACTACTAGGATATACTGTCGTTCGGAGTGTAAATAGTTACACCGATGACATATGTGTCTACCACAAGAGGGCCCATATGTCAGTTAATGGAGGGCAGAAGCGTAGTAACACCAACACGCTGGTTCAGCTTATTAATTAAGTGTCCCAACTGCTGCAGCGTGTATTGTCACTTCACTCCCTAGACTAGTTGAATAGTTCTCTCTGACCGAGATGGGGAATAATGGATCGCGAAGACTTCCTTTCTACATTATCCCTATGCCTCTACGCTCACTTCACTCATTTTGCTCCGTACGTAGTCACTTGTTGAAATCTCTAGAAAGACAAATACTCCGTATTTGGGAACAGAGGGAGGATTTTACTCCCTATTTGGGAACAGAGGGAGTATCACCATATGGAGGGAACATAGGAAGCTTGAAATATGAACATGTCAATGGGAGGGAGTAAGCCCCATGCATGCATGCATGCATGCAACATGCAACACACACGTACACATGGACGCACGCAACACTCACGCACCCATGCGGCACACAGCACACGACGCAACACACACGCTCACGCTCAAGTGCTCAACCTACTCCCTACAACCGTGAAAGACTGTACATTTAGAGATTTACACATTGACCAGGGCATAATTAACGCCCAAAAGTAGCAGACTTATGCGTGCATGCGACCATTGAGAGAAGAAGATTAAATGAAGGTCGTTGCATGCTGTAATTAAGGATAGACATATGGCCTATACCTAGAGCACAAGTTGGTGCATTAGTCAATAAATATCAATTTAGATTAAAGGCTAAGTGCATTGGAAGTGTAGATGTACTACACTCTTTGTTTTTAGCTGATTTCTTTGCTCTGCCAACTGACAGATGGGACCCAGAAACCAGGTGACAATTTAACCAGTCAACAAAGTGCCACGTCGACTATGTGGCCGGTCAGTAGGGTGCAATACGGTGCTCTACGATGAGCTAGTGATCATATAATCACCGCAAAACTATATATAGTGACCGTAAAGAGCGTATTGTTACATACGTTGACCGCCAGTGTATTTTTCTCGTTTCAAATTAAGCCATATTAACCAGAAAGGACGCAGTATGGACTAGTACTAGTATTGCTTTTATGTGTCCCATCAACTCGCCGAACGAGGAGAAGCTTGCTTACTACGCCTCTCCCTCGCCCACGCGCGCGGTGGTTCGCAGGACGAGGAGAGGGTTTTGACTACAACGCCCTCTCCCTCTCCCTCTCCCTCGCCCTTGCCCTCGCGGTGGACGTGCAGTAGTTCAATCGGTGTCAGATTGCTAGAAGCATAATGTGTACTGTAGTATCATCATTGTTGGACCTTCCGAAGAGGCGAAGAACCAAGTGCAATGTTCACACGAGTACGAACTGTTGAACCTCCCGAAGAGGCAAAGAGCCAAGCGCAAGGTTTTATCGGAGTTGTTGTCCTAGTAGGAGCGTACTACACGGAGTACAACTCTAGCGAACGATGCTACTGTTTGATGCCGCCACGTCACATATATCCAAAGATGTGCCACCTTTTTTTCTGAAAGAGCGTGTTGGAGCCCGTGCAACAACCACACAAGTTGCCCGTACACATAACACATTTACTAGTAATAAACTCTAAAGGACAAATGCCAGTATGCCACACAAGTTCATCTCCAATTCATGTGATAATTTTGTGCATGACTAGTCTACATATATTCACAGCGCTACCGTTCACAATATACCGTACTCCACTTACACGTTATAGATGGGCTACATGTCCTCCTCCAGGTTCCAGTCCCAGGTGTTCTTCATGGATGGCACGATCCATAGCGGTGGGCAATGGGAATCATTGTCGCAGCTTTCTAGTCCGGTTCCACACGACGGAGACTCATCCAAGCTGAAGCGGCATAAATCAGGGATAGTGTGTCCCAGCATGTTGTGCATCCGACAGTGTGCACTGAAGACACAACCATGCTTCATGAACGGCGGGCCTTCCGTGTCGTGCACGGAAGGTGGCATCCGCTTCACAATGGGGTAGCTATCCCCAATGAAAAGCGAGTACTCTCCAAGAGTGTTCCTCGGCACCCACGTAGCATCACGGGGGTCGAACTCGGCACCATTCATCTGGTACACGAGGGATCTCAGATCTGGACACATGGTGACGTACATAGTCAAGGTCCATGCATAATAATGTTGTGCTCAAATATGGCGGTCAGTAATACTGTGCAGCAAATAGTACTACTCTGGTATAGAGGAAGTAAAATAACCGGCTTATTATATATATCCACTCTTGGCTACATGGATGAGATAGTAAGACACGGAAAAACAAAAATGGTGGCAGCTAGTGGGTTCAAGTCTTCAAGGGCCTAGCTAGCTATACGCGTCCTCCAAGGTAAAAAGTACTCCTACTAGTACGTAAGTAGAGTACTAGTACAACAATGAAAGAGAAGGCGTGAGGGTTAAGAAATGGAATACCTGGGTAGAAGGTGACGGTCCGATCATGGTAGATTATGTGACCATGTTGCACATCAGTGGTACCATGGGTAACGACTGCTAAGATAGTTGATCCCAATATGCCATAGTCAGCTACCAGGTTAGACCGAATAGCGGATGCAAATGCACATCCAGGATCGGCGATCTTATTTTGATCGCGGGATGACTGGTCCCTACAAAATAAGGGAGTACCATTAGGGATGCAAATGATGGTTTGTGCATTCCGTTTGTAATCTCCCGTACTGTAGGATGGCAACCAGATGAAACAAGTCCCCTGGCTTGTCACCGCGAAGATGCGGCCTAGAGGCGCACGGCGGGTTCAAACTTGTAGGGGTACAAATCTGCCGCCGCCAACATGCGCCAGCCTCTGCCGTTAGTGCCTCTTACATTGATGGCAATCCTTATGTAGAACACCGCGATGAGATAGTAATCATCGTAGCCGCATCACTTTTTCGGTGGGTTCACAATTGCTATCTTCTTCAATCTCATGTAGGCATCATCATACGTATTCAAGCCCAGCTAGTCTGGAGGCCCGATCCCAATGGTGGAGAAGGGGTCTACCGGAACGGCTGCACTACTGTGGATGTTGTGCAAAATGATGGTGGTATCCGGCCGGAGGTATGCAAGCCAATCTTCGTTGGTACCAACCCAGACCTATATATAAAATGGTGGACAACGGAGAAATTACGGGATGGAAATGGAATAACTAAGCACTACATGATCAAACTCCATTACTGACCTGCTCATCGGACAAAATCCGACTACCTCTCAACGTCGGCAACTCTAGCGGAGTCAACATGCAACCATGGCCAGGGAGCGATGGACTGTTCGAAGGATTGTCCCATAGAAGAACCTTCTCCTCGAGGACGCATGGAAGACCAACAAGCATGGCCTTTTCCCAAGCCATTTTAAGCATCGTCTTGAAAAAGTTGGTGCAGGAAACACCGAGTCTTGCGACGGTGAGGACGTCGGAGCGGCGTGCGATTTCTCCCAGAGGGTCGTCGTCCAAGGTCTCCCGGCCCCGACGAGGAGGAGAGCCGCCAGGCGAATCCATGGAAGCAGCAACGAACTGCCTTCTCTTCGGGGGGAGGGGAACTGGCGAGGAGGAGATAAGAGCGTAGTAACCGCAGGGCCTTGTCCCTTCCAACTATAGCGAAGGGGTGAGGCTATTATTTACTACTAGTACATTATTTACTACTAGTACTAGCATTATGGGACGTTATGGGATTGCATTATACTGTAAATAATAGCACTACTAAGAAATTTTTGGCACTAGCTAGTAGTTTTTGGCGTGGATTAAGAAATTTTGGGTATGTTTTTGCTATTTTTTGTACACGCCACCTAGTGTAAAAAACGTCTTACATTATGTGACGGAGGAGTAAGTACTCGTACTGTAGCAGTACTAGTACTACTTTCTCAACTAGTAGTGTGAGGGTACTACTAGTGCTATGTACTGTACAATATAGTGCACCAGTTTTGAACTCTTGAATCTCACGGCCAAGGAGCTACAGTTGGAAGTGGAGGGTACTACTGTTCTCTAGAACCATCGTTGTACTATCAATGCAGGGAAAGTACACCTGCGTAGTTGTAACGCACCGGATGTAACAATTCCATTTATGGCAATATATGCATCGCTGACTTAATAAATTCCATTTTGGGCTCTTCCTTCATTTCGGGTTTCTTCATTTTGTCTTGTGCGTGTGTTGCATGTCACCATGTATTTTTCATTATGTGCATTGCATTGGCATAGTCTCACTTGCACCAGGTCATGCTCGTCACTTCCCGTTGTCCGTTTCGAGTTCCGACACTCACACACATGCCCGTGGCACCTCCGAGTCCTTCTTTTGTATGTGGCCTTAGAACGTTCTCGGAATGAGATGAGACTTGTCGTACGATGTTGTTTTAGTACGTGGAGGCCGCCTGTCAAGTTTCGTCACGTTTGGAGGTCATTTGATACTCCAACAGTTAACCTCGTCGGGCTAAAAGCTCCTCTTTCTTTTGGCCCAACACCCCTCCACAACAGCCCACTAGCCCAGCACAACCACCTCCATCCTCTCGGTCGTCGGATCGTGATCGTGTTGGCAAAACCGCACCCCATTTGGACACTCCTAGCTCCCTCTATCTATAAAAACGTCTCCCTCGTCCAAAATTTCGAAGGAAAACCCTAGCCCCCTTCTTCCTCCTCCATCGCATCGAAATCCATGCCGGGCGGACGTGTCCATCCGCGCCGGACACACCCACGCCAGCCAGATCCGCCATCCACCGCGCAGGCCCGCGAGGCCCATAGCCGGCCCGCCCGGCCGGGCCGGCCTCCGCCGCCGCCCGCTCCGCCTCCCATCGCCGCCGGTCCGGACCTCGCCGGGCCGCCGCGCCACTCCCGGCCGCCGGCGCCAACACCCTCCGCCGCGGAGCTCCCCGCCGCCGGCTCACGCCCGTCCGCCGCCTCCCGCCGGAACGCCGCCGGCCCGAGCGCCGCCTCCCGCCGGAACGGCGCCGGCCCGAGCTCCGCTCCGTCCGCCGGTCGTCCTCCGCCCCGCCGGAGCTACGGTCACCATCGCCGCCGGCCGCCGTCTTCTTCAAATCCGGCCACCGGCGGCCTGATCCGATCCAGATCCGGGGGTGGATCAGATCCACCACCCACGCGATCCAAACGCCTCAGCCCGTCCCGGATCTCCCCGTCCCGGAATCCCTCCGTCCCGCGTTGACTTTCGCGGAGGTAAAAATCCACCAAGTCCTAGATCTATGTAAATTTTATGCCCTCTTTGTCATGTGGTAACTTTGTGCTCGGTGCTCCGTTTTGTGCATATGATATATCGAAATGTTCGTCTCGTCATGCTCTACATGTTAGCATCAGTTTCATGGATGATAGGGATCATATAGTTGGCTTAATATTAGTGGCAAGAGTGCTTCGTGATGAAACTGTTTCAGCACTTGTTGTCTGTGTAAATTTGTTGGCATGTTCGTGAGCTAGTTACTTTGTGCATGTTGGTCCGAATGGAGTGAATGATATGTCCATATGTTAGACTTGTGATGCTCTTCAAGATGGATGTTTTTGCTTGCATGATATGATGCATTATGCATGTTTGTCTCTGTTGCAAAAGTGGATTTGGCTAATAAGTTTCTGAACTTGTTATGAGATGAGTTTTTGTCTTGCTTGTGTATATTAATCCATATGTCATATGATCTAGGTGTCAACATGAGTTTTGCTCTTTGGAATATGCTCTACATGATAGATTCATTTTAATGCCATGATATGTCTTGAGATGAGTGCATCGAGCTTGTTAACATGTCATCGTGATGTTAAATTTCTGCAAAGTGTGAATTTGTTAATTTTCATGCCTTGTTTCCATGATGCCACCGTCATTGTTGTGCATGATTAGAGTTGTCCAGTGGGTGTTCCTTGATTTATATGTTATGCTCTAGCTATCCATGCTCTTGTTTGCCATGTTGCCTTGCTATAGCTTGTTGTTTTCATGCTCTCAAGTTGCTATAAAATGTTTCTGTCATCATGTTATCAACAAGTTCAGTTTTGTCATGTGAATAGCTAGTGTTCTATGCATCCTATGACCATGTTCTTGCCATGAGTAGCTTCTCAAATATGTCTTCTTGCTGTTGGTTATATTCACATGCCATGATATGCTTTGAGTTGAGTTGCACAAGCTTGCAAACATGCCTACTTGTTGTAATTTCTGCCATGCCTTGTAATTTTCACTAAGTGTGAGAAATCTGTAAACTTATTGAATCTTGTCATGCTTGTTTAATTGTGTTTCAGCAAGTTTTTGGGTGTGCTCTAAGTTCATGCTTGTTAAGTATTATGTCTATTTCACATCCGTGCCTTTAGTCTTCATGTTTGGGTGCTGTAGCATATTTATTTATTGCTCCAAAGATGCCATATTGCTGATAACTGCAGTTTTGCATTGCATATTGTTTTGCTTGTCATTTGCAAACCGTGCATCCATTTCCCGTGATCTTTATACCGATTTCGACCGAAATCTTCCAATCTATCTAGTGGCTTGCTTGGTTACCCAAGATGAAGCCATTTCCATCATCTTCATCTTAGGCTCGAGAGCATCCTAATGCATACGAACATCATACTTGCATCCCATTACATGTCTTGCATCATGTTGATTGTGCATTGCACCATGTTTCATATTGTGTCGTTGTTGTGCTCTTGTGTTGCGTAGAGCCGGGAGCCAATACCGAGTTCGAGGATCTTGTCGAGACTGAGTTTGAGGAGCCGTCTTACCTTCCCACCAATGACTTACCAGGCAAGATGACAGTTCCCCGATATCACCTCTATCTTTGCCTATGCTAGTTGTCTCGCTCTTTAGCTATGCCTCGATGCTTATTCCTGTTTGTCAGCCTCCTATTGTTGCCATGAAACACTCTAACCGTCTTCCTAGCAAACCGTTGATTGGCTAAGTATGCTTTTGCTCAGCTCCTCTTATAGCGTTGCTAGTTGTAGGTGAAGTTTGAAGATTGCTCCATGATGATCTTGTTTATTGGGATAACACAATATATATCTATGTTAATCAATGCACATATATATTGGCAATGGGTGGAAGGTTTGGCCTTCTTCTTGGTGTTTTGTTCCACTCATGCCACCTTAGGACCCGATAAACCGGTGTTATGTTCCTTGATTTTGTGTTCCTAACACGGTTGGGGTTTATGGGCCCCCTTGATAATTCGCACTGCTTAAAGCTTTTCCAGCAAGGCCCAACTTTGGTTTTACCATTTGCCATAACTAAATAACTTGCATAGGGACTTTCTGGACCCCGAGGACTTAATTTTACAACCCGTGCCAGTGCTCCTCATTAGTGTTGGTCCAAACCTGTCAACCGCCGGTGGTCGCCACGGGCAACTCTGGCATTTAGGCCTACCGGAAGTTTGGACAATCTGGTCATGGCCTGAGACGAGATACGCGCGGCTACTATCAGGGTGTCGGCACGCCGGGAGGTCTTGTTGGATTAGTTTTACCTTTGTCGAAATATCTTGAGCACAGGGTTCTGAGAATACTCGGGTCTTCCCACTTTGGAGTTGCGACTCCGCAGACCATGAGCTTGTGATGGGCTAAGTTGGGACACCCCTGCAGGGTTTGAACTTTCGAAAGTCGTGCCCGCGGTTATGTGGCAGATGGGAATTTTTTAATATCCGGTTGTAGATAACCTGACACCACATCCTTAAAAATACACTACCTGTGTGAGTAACCGTGATGGTCTCTTTAGGAAGGGCTTCGGGAAGTGAACACGGTGGGGTTATGTTTGACCATGAGTAGATAGGATCACTTTTTGATCAACTTGGCGACCGTTGGCACATGTTCTCATCTCGCTCTGAACTCGTAAGCTAGTTTCTTAGCGCTGCTGCAAACACTTTATTACCCTTCCACACCTAAGGCTTTGCTAGTTTTGATACTAGGGAATGGGATTGCTGAGTCCTTGTGGCTCACAGATTACTACACACACCAGATGCAGGTACCACTGAGAACGATGCATCAAATGGATCAGAACTTCAGTGGGAGTTCGACAAAGAGCGTGGTCGTTACTATGTTTCGTATCCCGACGATCAGTAGTGGTTCCTACTAGGGGCGATCATGCCTTGTGTTTATGGTATCTTTCTCATTTGGATTTCGTCCATAGTCGGACCCTGTGTTATTCGGATGATTGTATGTTATTGTATTCATTGTGTGACATGGCGAGTGTAAGCCAGCTATCTTTTCCTTTTCATCCCTGAAATTTTACATGAGATGTGCAAAGATACCATACTTGAGATCATTCCAGAATGCGCTTATGTCTTTATGTCGTGCCTCGACACATAGGAGACATAGTCGCATCCTGGGCATTACAAGTTGGTATTCAGAGCCTTCTCCGACCTAGGAGCCCCCTGATTGATCAAATCACTGACGGTTGAGTCTAGGCACACACACAAAATGTTTTGAGTCCTATATATATATATCGAAGAGTAGGATTTCTTTTTACTCCTCATCCCCTTCATCGCTCTGGTGAGGACTCCTGACGTTGTTCTATCTCCACTATTCTCAAATTTCACCAAAAACAATTTAGGATCACGCGGGTATTGTTTGGATTGTTCCGATATCTTTGTGACGAGAACATTGTTCTCGATGCCTCCTGTCATTTAGGGGTTGTGGTAGTGTCCCGGGGAGTTGAGATCCGAGGTGTTGTCGTCACAAATGTATCGTAGCGATTGTAGAATACCAGAGGTGGCCGACATCGAAAACTCTTCTATGCATGTCTGGTGGTGAGATAACCCCGACGTCACCCTTTACTGGGGAGAAAGTTCGGGAGTATTGCCACAGCTAGTATAGCGGATGTGTTTCGAAGGTCCGAGGTAAACAGTTTCCGAAGATAACTGGTTATGTGTTGACGGATGGATACAACTAGATGTAGGTTTAGAGTTGAGTGCCCGGTGCCTCCCCTGTATCCCCAACACCAGATTGCATAACCGGAAAGCTTCGGGAATTAATAGGTGGGTTTCAAGTAGCTCTTAGGTAATCTTCCAACGAATGCATGGTATGAGGTTTGGGGGTTCAACATCTAGTGAAGAGGTTTCATGGGCGTTGTTCCAATTGGGAGTTGCATCTTAAAGGATCCTTGGCTATGCTGATCGGGGATTGCAAGGCCCTTTGTAACACGTGCCATGGGGCATTCCGCACGAACATGTGGGAAAAAATCTCTATTATGTATTTGTTCCATCTGTACCTTGTTGTTTTATTTATATCATTTTGTTCTCCCAAGTGGCTTCTCGACAAGTTGTTGTACCATTAAGCTATGGAATTCATTCGTTCATTTTGTTCGAATGTTCATTGTGAAGACTATATGTTGCAAATATCTAGCCGTTGATTCAGCTTATCTATTATTTGCGTCAATGGCTAACAGTTGTCATCATCTTCAGGATGGCACGTAAGAAGGTTCCCAACCCAAACCAAGAGGGTGAAGAAGAGCGTCCTCCTTCCCCTCCTCCTCCGTCTGAGGCATGGAGAGCGATTATGCAGGCAACCAACCAGAACACTCAGATGCTCATGCAAATGATGCAGAGTTTCCAAGCAAATCAAGGCAATCATGGGAACCAAGGCCATGGCAATCTGTTCAATCAACCTCACTTTGCGACTCTCAACCAATTCTTGGCAAACCAACCAAAGTCTTTCAGTTACTGTGTGGACCCGCTAGATGCTGAAGATTGGATCACAGACATCAAAAAGCACTTTGAATGCAGTAACGTCAGAACTGAAGATTATTTCAAGTTTGCCACTTTCCAACTCAAAGATCAAGTTGCTGATTGGTGGCAATAGTACAAAGACTCCAGAGGTGGTCGTGAGATCTCGTGGACTGATTTCTGCAGAGATTTCCATTCTCATCACATTCCAACTAGTGTCATTGAAGGCATGCGTGAGCAATTCCACAACCTGAAGCAAGGCACCATGTCCGTCTATCAATACAATGTCAAGTTCCAGAATCTTGCCCGTTATGCGAAGCAAGACATCCCCGATACCAAGAGCAAAATCTACCAGTTTTGAGGTTGTCTGAAAGATTAACTCCAACTTGCTCTCACCTTGTTCGAGCCGGATGAATTTGACCAATTCTACAATATGTCTCTCAAGCAAGAGGCAGCTCAGCTCAAGTGTGAAGCTTCCAAAAGGATGATAAGAGATGTTGTTCACTCCTCCTCTTCCTCTCAAGTGGTTGCCAAGCAGCAGAAGTTCTGGCTACCGTCTCCTCCAGTGCTCCGTCCTCCAAGCAACAACAACCACTCAGGTGGTCGTGGATTCTCCCACCCACCCAACCCAAGAAACCAGTCCAAGCCTCAGTTCCAAGCTCCAAGGCCAAGCGGTCCTTATCATCGGCCTCTTTCTAAAGTTACTTGCAACAAGTGTGGCTAGAAGGGTCACTATGCAAACAAGTGTACTGAAAGGCGCCTTCCGCCACCTCCACCTGTCAGCAATGCTATTGTCAAGCACAATCCCAAGTATGCAAGAGTAAACCTGATGAATGCAGCTCAAGCAGAGAATTCTTCTGATGTGATAATTGGTAATCTTCCAGTTAACTCAATTCCTGCAAAAGTTTTGTTTGATTCTGGTGCATCGCGGTCCTTCATTTCAAAACCTTCTGCATCCAAGCATGAAGTTCCACCCAAGAGCTGCCAACGTCTCTAACTGTGGTCTCATCGGGATTACAAATGAATTCTCGCTACATGGCTCCGGACATATCTATTCATATGGGTGATTACAGTTTTCTGGTTTGCCTGGTTGTTCTCGGTAACTCTGACATTGATCTTATTCTTGGGATGGATTGGCTCTCCAAGCATGATGCAAATATTGATTGTGCAAACAAGGAGGTCAAGCTAACTCATTCTGACGAAGACGTGATTATCTTCGCAGCTCAAGATAACACAATCAGGCTATTCTCTCTCAATGAAAAGGGCGAGATTAATGCCATATCTCAGATTCCAGTGGTTTGTGAATATGAGGATGTATTCCCTGAAGAGCTTCCAGGCATGCCTCCCAACCGTCCAGTTGAATTCGTCATTGAACTTGAACCCGGTAACGAGCCAGCATGTCGGCATCCGTACAAGCTTTCTCCTGATGAGTTGAAGGAGCTGAAGAAACAACTCGATGAGCAAGAACGTATGGGTCTAATCAGACCAAGTACTTCTCCTTGGGGCTGTGATGTTCTATTTGTCAAGAAGAAGGATGGCACGGAACGCCTTTGCGTTGATTACCGTCCATTGAACAAGAAGACAATAAAGAATAAGTACCCGCTCCCCAATATCAATGAATTGTTCGAGCAGCTCAAAGGAGCCAAGGTTTTCTCGAAGCTCGATCTCTGTATGGGTTACCGTCAGATTTGTATCCGTGAAGAGGATATCCCCAAGACCGCATTCAGAACAAGCTATGTTCTTATGAATACACGGTCATGTCTTTCGGGCTTGCAAATGCTCCACCACCTTCTCTCGGATGATGCACTTCATATTCACACCCTACACCAATGAATTCGTTCTCGTCTATCTTGATAATATTCCGGTATTCTCCAAGAATGAAGAAGACCATGCCAAGCACCTCCGTTTGGTCCTTGACAGGCTCCGTAAGCACCGTTTCTATGCGAAGTTCTCCAAAAGTGAATTCTGGCTTGATAAAGTCCTCTATCTTGGCCATATTATCTCTGCCTAGGGCATTTCTATTAACCCCGAGAAGGTTGAAGCTATTGTCAACTGGGAACCTCCTCAGAATGTCAAACAACTCCGAAGTTTCCTCGGTCTCGCAAGCTATTATAGAAGGTTCGTTGAGAACTTCTCCAAGATTGCGAAGCTTCTTTCCAACCTATTGCAGAAGAATGTCAAGTACTCGTGGACTCCTGATTGTGATGTGGCATTCAATATCCTCAAACAGAAGCTCATTTCTGCTCCGGTTCTTACTCCTCCGGATGAGTCCAAGCCTTATGAAGTCTTTTGTGATGCTTCATTGCAAGGTCTTGGTGGTGTTCTCATGCACGACAAGAAGATCGTTGCATACACTTCACGTCAGCTGAAACCAAATGAGAAGAATTATCCCACACATGATCTTGAGCTAGCAACAGTTGTTCATGCATTGATCATGTGGAGACACCTTCTATTGGGTAGAAAAGTGTACATCTTCACTCAGCCAAACCTTAACCTTCGCCAAACTCGTTGGGTTGAAATGATTCAAGAGTATGATCCAAGCATTTAATATACTCCTGGCAAGGCCAATGTCATTGTAGATGCCTTGAGCAGAATGGCTTATTGCAACAGTCTCCTTCTCAAACCGTTCCAACCTGAACTTTGTGAATCATTCAGGAAGCTCAACCTCCAAGTTGTTCCGCAAGGATTTCTTGCCAACCTTCAAGTTGCTCCTACCTTGGAAGATCAAATCCGTGAGGCCCAACTCAGTGATTCTATGGTGCAGAAAGTGAAACATGGTATTGCAAAGGGTACTCCCAAGTACAAGTGCTATCGCATTGATGACACAGACACTCTGTTCTTTGAGGACAGACTTGTGGTTCCCAAAGGTGATCTCAGAAAACTCATAATGAATGAAGCACATGACTCACTCCTCTTGATACATCCAGGAAGCTCCAAGATGTACCATGACCTCAAGCAATTATATTGGTGGACTCGCATGGAAAGGGAGATTGCCCAATTCGTGAACGAGTGTGGTGTCTGCAGAAGAGTGAAGGCAGAGCATCAATGTCCAGCCGGACTCCTTCAACCCCTACCTATTCCCGAGTGGAAATTTGATCACATTGAGATGGATTTCGTCACCGGTTTTCCCAAGTCCAAGAGAGGAAATGATGCTATCTTTGTGGTGATTGACAAGCTCACCAAAGTGGCTCATATTATTCCAGTCAAAGAATCCATCAACGCAGCTCAACTGGTAGAGCTGTACACAGAGAATTGTTTCTTTGCATGGCATCGCTCATGTGATCTCCTCAGACCGTGGAAGCTTGTTCACTTCCAAGTTCTGGGATTCCTTTCAGTCAGCCATGGGCACCAAGATTCTCTTCAGCACTGTGTTTCACCCTCAGACTAGTGGTCAAGTCGAAAGAGTGAATCAAATCCTCGAAGATATGCTCATAGCTTGTGTCATCTCCTGCAGTATGAAATGGGAAGATTGCCTTCCATTTGCCGAATTCTCCAACAACAACAGCTTCCAAGCAAGCGCAGGCAAAGCACCGTTTGAAATTCTCTATGGAAGAAAGTGATGTACCCCTCTCAGCTGGTCCGAGACTGGTGAACGTCAACTCCTTGGAAATGATTTGATCTCAGAGGCCGAAGAAATGTGCAAAGTCATACATGAGAATCTCAAAGCCGCGCAATCGCGCCAAAAGAGCTACTATGACGGCAAGCATCATGACTTGGCTTTCGACATTGGAGATCATGTCTATCTCCGTGTTTCTCCCATGAAGGGCACTCAGAGGTTCAGTATCAAGGGCAAGCTTGCTCCAAGATACGTGGGCCCTTTCAAGATTCTTGGCAAGAGAGGCGATCTAGCCTACCAACTCGAGCTTCCCTCCAACTTTGCAAATGTGCACGATGTGTTTCACGTGTCACAACTCCACAAGTGCTTCAAGACGCCTGAACGCACCATTCCTTTCGAAGAGATTGATCTTCAGCAAGACTTGTCTTATCGTGAGCACCCCGTTGCTATCCTTGAAGAAACTGAGCGCAAGACCCACAACAAGTCCATCAAATTCTTGAAAGTGAAGTGGTCACACGATTCCGACCGAGAAGCTACATGGGAACGAGAAGATCTCCTTCGTTTCGAGTATCCCGCCTTCTTTCAGTCCTAGATCTCGGGACGAGATCTTTTTGTAGTGGAGGAGAGTTTATAATGCCCTGGATGTAACAATTCCATTTATGTCAATATATGCATCGTTGACTTAATCAATTCCATTCCGGGCTCTTCCCTCATTTCAGATTTCTTCGTTTTGTCTTATGCGTGTGTTGCATGTCACCATGTCTTTTTCATTGTGTGCGTTGCATTGGCATAGTCTCACTTGCACCCGGTCATGCTTGTCTCTTCCCGTTATCTGTTTCGAGTTCCGACACTCACCCACGTGCCCGTGGCACCTCCGAGTCCTTCTTTCGTATGTGACCGTAGAACGTTCTCAGAATGAGGTGAGACTTGTCGTACGATGTTGTTTTAGTACGTGGAGGCCGCCTGTCAAGTTTTGTCCCGTTTGGAGGTCGCTTGATACTCCAACAGTTAACCTCGTGGGGCTAAAAGCTCCTCTTTCTTTGGGCCAACACCCCTCCACAACAGCCCACTAGCCCACCACAACCACCTCCATCCTCTCGGTCGTCGGATCGTGGTCGTGTGGGCGAAAACCGCACCCCATTTGGACACTCCTAGCTCCCTATCTATAAAAACGTCTCCCACGTCCAAAACTTCGAAGGAAAACCCTAGCCCCCTTCTTCCTCCTCCGTCGCATCGAAATCCGTGTCGGGCAGATGTGTCCGTCCGCGCCGGACACACCCACGCCAGCCAGATCAGCTGTCCACCGCGCGGGCCTGTGGGGCCCGTAGCCGGCCTGCCCGGCCCGGCCGGCCTCCGCCGCCGCCCGCTCCCACCTCGCTCCGCCTCCCGTCGCCGCCATCGGGCGCGACCGCTGCCGGTCCCGACCTCGCCGGGCCACCGCGCCACTCCAACCGCTGGCGCTGCCACCCTCTGCCACGGAGCTCCCCGCCGCGGGCTCACGCCTCCGCCGCCTCCCGCTGGAACGCCGCCGGCCCGAGCGCCGCCTCCCGCCGGAACGTCACCGGCCCGAGCTCCGCTCCATCCGCCGGTCGTCCTCCGCCCCGCCGAAGCTCCGGTCACCACCGCCGCCGACCGCCGTCTTCTTCAACTCCGGTCACCGGCGGCCCGATCCGATCTAGATCCGGGGGTGGATCAGATCCACCACCCCCGTGATCCAAACGCCTCAGCCCGTCCCGGATCTCCCCGTCCCAGAATCCCTCCGTCCCGCGTTGACTTTCGCGGAGGTAAAAATCCACTAAGTCCCAGATCCGTGTAAATTTTATGCCCTCTTTGTCATGTGGTAACTTTGTGCTCGGTGCTCCGTTTTTCGCATATGATATATCGAAATGTTCGTCTCGTCATGCTCTACATGTTCGCATCAGCTTTATGCATGATAGGGATCATCTAGTTGGCTTAATCTTCGTGGCAAGAGTACTTCATGATGAAACTATTTCAGCACTGGTTGTCTGTGTAAATTTGTTGGCATGTTTGTGAGCTAGTAACTTTGTGCATGTTGGTCCGAATGGAGTGAATGATATGTCTAGATGTTCGTCTTGTGATGCTCTTCAAGATGGGTGTTTTTTCTTGCATGATATGATGCATTATGCCATGTTTATCTCTATTGCAAAAGTGCATTTGGCTGATAAGTTTCTGAACTTGTTATGAGATGATGTTTTGTCTTGTTTGTGTATATTAATACATGTGTCATATGAGCTAGGTGTCAACATGAGTTTTGCTCTTTGGAATGTGCTCTACATGATAGATTTATTTTCATGCCATAATATGTCTTGAGATGAGTGCATCGAGCTTGTTAACATGTCATCGTGATATTAAATTTCTATTTAGTGTGAATCAGTTAATTTTCATGCCTTGTTTCCATGATGCCACCGTCATTGTTGTGCATGATTAGAGTTGTCCAGTGGCTGTTCCTTGATGTATATGTTATGCTCTAGCTATCCATGCTCTTGTTTGCCATGTTGCCTTACTGTAGCTTGTTGTTTTCATGCTCTCAAGTTGCTATAAAATGTTTCTGTCAGCATGTTATCAACAAGTTCAGTTTTGTCATGTGAATAGCTAGTGTTCTATGCATCCTATGACCATGTTCTTGCCATGAGTAGCTTCTAAAATATGTCTTCTTGATGTTGGTTATATTCACATGCCATGCCATGCTTTGAGTTGAGTTGCACAAGCTTGCAAACATGCCTACTTGTTGTAATTTCTGCCATGCCTTGTAATTTTCACCAAGTCCGAGAAATCTGTAAACTTATTGAATCTTGCCATGCTTGTTTAATTGTGTTACAACAAGTTTTTGGGTGTGCTCTAAGTTCATGCCTGTTAAGTATTATGTCTACTTCACATCCATGCCTTTAGTCTTCATGTTTGGGTGCTGTAGCATATTTATTTATTGCTCCAAAGATGCCATGTTGCTGATAACTGTAGTTTTGCATTGCATATTGTTTTGCTTGTCATTTGCAAACAGTGCATCCGTTTCCCGTGATCTTTATATCGATTTAGACCGAAATCTTCCAATCTGTCTAGTGGCTTCCTTGGTTACCCAAGATGAAGCCATTTCCATCATATTATCCTTAGGATCGAGAGCATCCTCATACATACGCACATCATACTTGCATCCCATGACATGTCTTGCATCATGTTGATTGTGCATTGCACCGTGTTTGATATTGTGCCGTTGTTGTGCTCTTGTGTTGGGTAGATCCGGGAGCCGATACTGAGTTCGAGGATCTTGTCGAGACTGAGTTTGAGGAGCCATCTTACCTTCCCACCGATGACTTACCAGACAAGATGACCGTTCCCCGATATCACCTCTATCTTTTCGTATGGTAGTTGTCTCGCTCTTTAGCTATGCCTCGATGCTTATTCCTGTTTGTCAGCCTCCTATTGTTGCCATGAAACACTCTAACCGCCTTCCTAGCAAGCCGTTGATTGGCTAAGTACGCTTTTGCTCAGCCCCTCTTATAGCATTGATAGTTGCAGGTGAAGTTTGAAGATTGCTCCATGATGATCTTGTTT
Source organism: Secale cereale (assembly GCA_902687465.1). NCBI lineage: Eukaryota > Viridiplantae > Streptophyta > Magnoliopsida > Poales > Poaceae > Secale > Secale cereale. The sequence continues at coordinate 543,948,255 of LR738711.1, forward strand.
ATTGGGATAACACAATATATATCTATGTTAATCAATGCACATATATATTGGCAATGGGTGGAAGGCTTGGCCTTCTGCTTGGTGTTTTGTTCCACTCATGCCACCTTAGGACCCGATAAACCGGTGTTATGTTCCTTGATTTTGCGTTCCTAACACGGTTGGGGTTTATGGGCCCCCCTTGATAATTCGCACTGCTTAAAGCTTTTCCAGCAAGGCCCAACTTTGGTTTTACCATTTGCCATAACTAAATAACTTGCATAGGGACTTTCCGGACCCCGAGGACTTAAATTTACAACCCGGGCCAGTGCTCCTCATGAGTGTTGGTCCAAACCTGTCAACCGCCGGTGGCCGCCAGGGGCAACTCTGGTATTTTGGCCTACCGGAAATTTGGATAATCCGGTCGTGGCCTGAGACGAGATACGCACGGCTACTATTAGGGTGTCGGCACGCCGGGAGGTCTTGCTGGATTAGTTTTACCTTTGTCAAAATATCTTAAGCACTGGATTCCAAGAATACTCGGGTCTTCCCACTTTGGAGTTGCAACTCCGCAGATCGTGAGCTTGCAATGGGTTAAGTTGGGACACCCCTGCAGGGTTTGAACTTTCGAAAGCCATGCCCACGGTTATGTGGCAGATGGGAATTTGTTAATATTCGGTTGTAGATAACTTGACACCATATCCTTAAGAAAACACTACATGTGTGAGTAACCGTGATGGTCTCTTTCCGAAGGGCTTCGGGAAGTGAACACGGTGGGGTTATGTTTGACCGTGAGTAGCTAGGATCACTTTTTGATCAACTTGGCGACCGTTGGCACATGTTCTCGTCTCGCTCTGAACTCGTAAGCTAGTTTCTTAGCGCTGCTGCAAACACTTTATTACCCTTCCACACCTAAGGCTTTGCTAGTTTTGATACCCGGGAACGGGATTGCTGAGTCCTTGTGGCTCACAGATTACTGCACACACCAGATGCATGTACCACTAAGAACGATGCAGGAGATGTGAGAACTTCAGTGGGAGTTCGATGAAGAGCGTGGTCGTTACTATGTTTCGTATCCCAACGATCAGTAGTGGTTCCTACTAGGGGCAATCAGGCCTTGTGTTTATGGTATCTTTGTCATTTGGATTTCGTCCATAGTCGGACCCTGTGTTATTCGGATGATTGTATGTTATTGTATTCATTGTGTGACATGGTGAGTGTAAGCCAACTATGTTTTCCTTTTCATCCCAGAACTTTTACATGAGATGTGCAAAGATACCATACTTGAGATCATTCCAAATGCGCTTATGTCTCTAAGTCGTGCCTCGACACGTAGGAAACATAGTCGCATCCTGGGCATTACAGTAGTGCCCTAGTGGGTACTCTCGGTGCTCTATTCAGCTGCTCCTCTCACTTAGCTGGCCTACTCGGGCCCTCCACTATTTAGGCCAAAACCGGTGCCAAATTCACTTTTTGAACATTTGGCACCGGTGTCCTACATTGCCCAGCCGATGCCATATAAAAATTTCAGGGCATCGATGCTTCTACTTGCTCCGATGTCATATTTCGTTGAGGCAATAAACAAAGCTGCCACTGTACTTTTTGCATGCGAAGCACCACCATCACTACTAGCGAGACACTGATTTGAGCTGATATATTACTAGTTTATAGCTAGGTGGGACAGAGGTGGATGGATGCCAAATCCTTCACGTTGTGGTGCCGGTGCTAAATATTTTTCATTTCGCATCGAAGTGTATGTGGCAAACTTTTTAGATTTCTGGCACCGAACACATAGTGGAGTGCCTCAACCGCTCCTCTCACGCACACACTAGCAGCCTATTTATCAGCGATGGTTACTGCAGGGGCAAAACATTTGAGTTATTTGATACAGCGAGACTAGGCTTTTCGCTTCCATTTGTGGAGGTGTAATGGATCTCGTTGAACTTTGTTAGTAGTTCCTTCTTTATGAATGAGATGAAGCAAAGCTTTTGCCTCCGTTTCAAAAAAACACATCAAGAGGAATTTCTTTTATAGTAGAGTCGATAATGGAGTGAAGTCCATGCGTGCAACGCCACAAGCTACAGAGTAGTAGTAGAGCACTTTATGTACAGAGCCATATTGCATAGTTCCCAATGCCTCGCCAGGCTTTTCCGGCTCCTCATGCTTAATTGGGAGGCACTAGTTTAAATATGCTACTAGCTGATGAGGAAGCTGCAAGTGAGGTGCGGCTAGGGTGAGCACGCGATCCACGAGATGCTGGGAAGGAAAACCCGTTCACGTGGCTAGGCTATCCAGTGCACCCAGATTGTGGTGCCGCACGTCCGTTTGACTTCAAAACTCAAATTACCCGTGTAAAATATTGGCTCGCAGCGAAGTTACTATTTAAAAAAAAGGCCGCCGTGCGTTCGGCCGGGATCGAACCCACAAAACGAGGTATACACTCATGTGACCACTAGTAGTGCTCGTTGGAGTACAACGCAACCTAGAATCGCCTTTTGTCGCTAGTAGTACATTGTTCCTTACAAGAAACCCCTAATAATGCAAGAAACCACTAATAATGCCAAGAAACTACTACCACTTGCATACGTGGCAGACTTAAGATAAGACTACCTTATCAACCATTGTACATGCTCTTACCAACCAGCCCTACCAAGAAACGACTACTCTACAAAGTGCTGTTATAGGCACGTTTCAACCCATGGCCCTGTTTGGATACATTTGTTGTTAATCTAACCCTGCCATCCAAACACTACTTTGGTTAGAGTTAGTTCAGGGTTAGAATCTAACCTCTGACTTAGAGTATCCAAACAGGGCCCACGTCGCCCATTAAGTCAATGCCTTCTATTTGACCGGGCGTTATGACTTGTGGGACCTACATGTCAGTCTACACAAAAATCCCCGAGTGACCTCCTACCTCCGGCCCGTCCACCTAGTCATCCTCGGCCTTGGGACGCAGCTACCGCCGCCGGCAGAAGGCGAGGTCAAAACCGCCGGCGGTGCGGAGCCCATGTTGCGGCAGCCCAGATGCCAGCTCCGTCCGGCCCTCGCGGCCGCTAGCTATCCAAGATAGCTCCATCCACCTGCTTGTCTACAAGGTTTGCTAGCTAGATTGGCACGGCAGCGCGACGGCTTGCTCGCGCGCACCAGGCTAAGGCCAGCCGTCTGGCTCGAGCAAAGGCCAGTGCGGCGGCTTGCTCGCTTGTGAGTCACGCTCGGGCCAGCCTGTCAACCCATTCGGAGGCCAGCGCGGCGTCCGGCCCGTCCGACGGAGCGGCGGCCAACTCGCTCATCATTGGCGCCACCGACGAACACGCATCACTACTGTTTGAAGTAATATTCAGGAAAAATAATGATTTGAGGGGGAATAACCGGATAGAAGGTCAGATTTGGGTCCCTCGTGTCAACGGTCAAATAAAATGTGTTGGTTTAAGCTGCCTCGTCAGCAAGGACGTGTGGGCCAACCCTGTCATAAATGGGTTTAAACTAACCTAATCCGTAGGTAGTAGTTTTTGGCGTGGATTAAGAAATTTTGGGTATGTTTTTTGCTATTTTTTGTACAATAGATTCTTCCTAGGGCTGGTTGAAAGTGGTAGTTTTTTGTTAAATACTCTGCATATTGTAAGTAGGAGTGAATGTTAAGCTTTGGAACCCAATAATCAAGGCTAGTTACATAGTGCATATGTGTACATGATTGGAAGTAAATATCAACCATGAGTGACTAATATCTTGATGGAAAACTCGAAACTATGGAATACTAGGGAATTTTTTTGCATGGTTGGAAATACTAGCAATGTTCATGTGCGTTGCAACGAATCATAATTAGAATAATACTTATTCACAAACTTGATACAAAACACTCTAATTTTGATATACATATATCACTAGAGATATATTATGTTTCAATTAGAATATATTCCTTGGGCTGTTTTGGTGAGGTCAGGGAGGGATGTGGTTGGTTTTAAGATACTAATTATGGGTTTTTCTACAAATTGGTAGACAAGTGGGATGTTTATGAGAAAAGGCAACAACTTACCTCACAGTCGTTAGATGTAGATCTAATGGTCACAAACGACGGATGGCAGACACACCATCATCACCAACTTAGTCTTCTGTAGGAGTACTAGCAAGATCCGTGCATTGCATGGAACATCAAGATGCATTTGTTTATAAAAACACTCATTGTGATTGACCCATGCGAGAGTAATCCCATGTGTAAAAACTAATGATATCTCGAGAACTAGGAGATAAGGTGAAGAGGAGTGGGGCGTGGTGGTGATTGGTGGTCAGACTGAGCGGAGGCATGGGGATTGACGACGCCAGCAGCAGCCACCAGGCCAGTTTGTTCCAGAGCTTCTGTTCTTAATTGCTCAACAATGAGGTTGTTGGAGACAAGGATGAACGAGGGAAGGCCATGTCTGCAAATGTGGAGAGGGTGCGGGTATCTTTTTGTTTAATTTCCATCAGTCAGATATAGACCGGACGGTCTATATTGCAAGATGGCACACGTACCATCATCACCAACTCGGTTTTTTTATAAGAGAAGAAATATAAGTATGGAGATACAAACGTATTATAGGTACTTGTTTCCGTAAACTAGCATCTACATTCTATTCAACGCCTCAGCATGTGAGGCCTTAGCACAATGACTTCTCGACTGTGTAAAACAAAGGTTTTCCCATCGCCGATAAGGAGGGGGTGACGGCGGCACGCTTTTTGGCTTGCTCTAGTCCTAGTAGTCATACTAGGTGGTCTAAGCACGTGTAGATTTATTCTTTTTCATGTCTCGTGTTCGCCGTACTGCCACGACTGTTCATGAATAGGTAAGTTTTTCACGGGGAAACCCTTGTTGAGCGTGTTTGCGAGAGAGAGCGACAGTGTGCGTGTGTGATACGTGTAGAGACTGAGGCAATGATAACAAATTCTTTGTGTCTATGTGTGTGGAGAATAGAGAGCGACATGTACATGGGGCTTTGTGTTGTGTAACGTGGAGACACATATACATAATTAGAGAGTGAGTGTGCGAGATACACATGCGGACATGGGGAGAGATGAGGATCCAGATTAATGGGTGTTTGTGCGTGTCTGTGTGTGTTTGTGCGTGCGTTTGTGTGTGAGAGGGAGTGTGTGTATGTGGAGTAGAGAGACCACTAATGATGTAAACCTAGTATAAGGGAAGGGGGAATGGTGTGACATGGTACTAGCGGGATAGCATGGGTGCGGGTGGGGGGGCAGGCTATTTGGAAGAGACATCGATTGTGTGTGGGAGAGGGGTGAGAGAGAGAGCTAGCGACGGAA
>LR738711.1:543955418-544043287 GCA_902687465.1 Secale cereale
AGAGAGAGAGAGAGAGAGAGAGAAAGAGAGGGGGCAAGAGAGAGAGAGCTAGCGACGGAGAGAGAGAGAAAGAGAGGGGGCGAGAGAGGGGGCGTTTGTGTCCATAAATGGCGTATAGATAGGGAGACAATGTTGATGTTGTTTGAAATTGGCCTATGTACGGAGACGCCAGGGAAGCGAGTCATCGTGTGTGTGATAGGGACTTCATGAGAGATCTAGAATAGATGGTGTAGAGAACAATGTGCGAGATCGAGAACGATGATACATTACGGAGCTATGGAAAGAGTCACGACATATATGTATACATGGAGGAGCTGGGGCGGGTCCGCATGTGGGAGAGATAGAAAGAAGAGAGTGGTGCACAAGGAGACAAAGTGTGCTTGTTTTGCAGTGGGGGTTGTGTGTGAGGTGAGTGTGCGAGAACCACATAACTAGGGAGATAGACGTTTGGGGGCGACGTTTTGTGTGTATGGGAAAGATACACTCTACATAGTGCGTGTGCTTGGGAAAGAGAGATGCGGGTGACCTAGCTAGAGAGTGGGGGAAGGGATGTGTGCATGCCCAAGAGACAAAGTGATAGAGACCTATATTGGGGTCCGGACTTTAGAAGAGAGATGGGTGTGCTCGTGTGTTGGTGTTTGGGGGAGAGAACGACTTCTGTGTGTGTGTGTGGGGCGACGAGGGGGGGTTGGCTTCAGATAAAGAGTGAGGTGTCTATATTTGAGGGACTTTAGCGTAATTGAGATATACATGGTCAATAGTGTGTGCACTCAAGGTTGATCAATTTGTTTCACAGTTTGGACTATGAGATATCGATACTTTTGAACATGCGTGATATACTTTGATGTACCAGAATTACAAACCTAACATTGGAATTTTGGAATTTGACTCCATCATTAGCTTTTGTAATTCATTTAAACGGAGGTACATTTTTAAGCCAGGATTTCGTGATTTCAAATTCATATATCAAACCTAGGATAAACACATTTGGAATTTCACTTTATTCATACACATACACATACACATTTTTTATTTTGTCATCATATCTAGGATAAACACATTTGGAATTTCATTTGAATTGGACCATATGATGGTATTCGTTTGTAGTAGCTCAATGATTGATACGTCTCCAACGTATCTATAATTTTTGATTGTTCCATGCTATTATTTATTAAGTCTTGGATGTTTAATGGGCTTTATCATTCACTTTTATATCATTTTTGGGACTAACCTACTACCCCAAAGGCCCAGTCCAGATTGTTGTCTTTTGCCTATTTCAGGGTTTTGCAGAAAAGGAATATCAAACGGAGTCCAAACGGAATGAAACCTTCGCGAGAGATATTTTTGGAGAAAATCACGCTCGGGAAACGTCAGGACCAAGTCAGGGGAGAGCGGGGCTGCCCTCGAGGGTGGGGGGCGCGCCCCCCTTTCCAAGGCACGCCCCCCTGCCTCGAGGCTGGCCCACACGGCCCCCGGTGCCCTCCTTCTTCCTATGTATACCTACGTACCCCAGAAACTCCATACGCAGAGACAAAACCCTAATTCCACCGCCGTAGCTTCTATTTCCATGGAGATCCCATCTTGGAGCCTGTTCCGGGAGGGGGATCCATCATGGAGGCCTTCATCATCATCATCATCGCCCTCACCATGAGTTGTGAGTAGTTTACCATAGACCTTCGGGTCCATAGCTAGTATCTAGATGGCTTCTTCTCTCTCTCTGGATCTCAATACAAAGTTCTCCTCGGTCTTCGAGGAGATCTATTCGATGTAATCTCTTTTTGCGGTGTGTTTGTCGAGATCCGATGAATTGTGAGTTTATGATCAAGGTTATCTATGAAAGATATTGGGTTCTTCTCTGAACTTTTTATGTGTGCTCATAATATCCTTGCAAGTCTCTTCGAATTATTGGTTTGGTTTGGCCTACAAATCTATAGTCTTGCAATGGGAGGAGTGCTTGGCTTTGGGTTCAATCTTGCGGCGTCCTTTCCCAGTGACAGTAGGGGCAGCAAGGCACATATTGTATTGTTTCCATCGAGGATAAAAAGATGGGGTTTTCATCATATTGCTTGAGTTTCTCCCTCTACATCATGTCATCTTGCTTAAAGCGTTAATCTGTTCGTATGAACTCAATACACTAGATGCATGCTGGATAGCGGTCGATGTGTGGAGTAATAGTAGTAGATGCAGAATCATTTCGGTCTACTTGTCTCGGACGTGATGCCTATATAAAATGATCATGCCTAGATAGTCTCATAATTATTCGCTTTTCTATCAATTGCTCGACAGTAATTTGCTTACCCGTCGTAGAATATCGCTATCATGAGAGATGCCACTAGAGAAAACTATGGCCCCCGGGTCTATTCTCAACATATCAATCTACATCTACTTTACTTTTCTAGATTTTATTTGTTGTTTTATTAAACCAAAAATACCAAAAATATAACTATCATCTCTATCAGATCTCACTCTCGTAAGTGACCGTAAAGGGATTGACAACCCCTTATCGCATTGGCTGCGAAGTTCTTATTTGTTTGTGAAGGTGCGAGGGACTGGCGCGTGGTCTCCTATTGGATTGATACCTTGGTTCTCAATAACTGAGTACTTACGCTAGTGTGCTGCATCTCCCTTTCCTCTTCGAGGGAATACAACGCAAGCTCAAGAGGTAGCAAGAAGAATTTCTGGCGCAGTTGTCGGGGAGACTTACGCAAAAGTCATATACCAAGTACCTATCACAAACCCTTATCCTTCGCATTACATTTATTTTCCTCTCGTTTTCCTTTCCCCCACTTCACCCTTGCCGTTTTATTTGCCCTTCTTCCGCCGTGTGTTTTTCGTTCGCTTACTTCTTGTTCGCCTGTGTGTGTTGGATTGCTTGCTTGTCACTATGGCTCAGAACAATACCAAATTGTGTGACTTCTCCAATACCAACAACAATGATTTTATTACCACTCCGATTGCTCCTATTACCGATGCTGAATCTTGTGAGATCAATGCTGCTTTGTTGAATCTTGCCATGAAAGATCAATTCTCCGGCCTTCCTAGTGAAGATGCCGCTGCCCATCTAAACAACTTTGTTGATTTGTGTGATATGCAAAAGAAAAGGGATACGGATAACAATATTGTTAAATTGAAGTTATTTCCGTTTTCACTTAGAGATCGTACTAAAACTTGGTTCTCCTCTTTGCCTAGAAATAGTATTGATTCGTGGAATAAGTGCAAAGATGCTTTTATCTCTAAGTATTTCCCACCTACTAATATCATCTCTCTTAGAAATGATATTATAAATTTTAAGCAACTAGATCATGAGCATGTTGCACAAGCTTGGGAGAGAATGAAATTAATGATACGTAATTGCCCTACACATGGTTTGAATCTATGGATGATTATTCAGGACTTTTATGCTGGCTTGAATTTTGCTTCTAGAAATATTTTAGATTTAGCCGCCGAAGGCACTTTCATGGAAACCACCTTAGGAGAAGCTACCAAACTCCTAGATAATATTATGGTTAATTATTCTCAATGGCACACTGAAAGATCTACTAGTAAAAAAGTGCATGCTATCGAACAAATTAGTGTTTTGAGTGGAAAGATGGATGAACTTATGAAATTGTTTGCTGCTAAGAGTGCTTCTTCTGATCCTAATGACATGCCTTTGTCCACTTTCATTGAGAATAATAATGAATCTTTGGATGTGAATTTTGTTGGTAGGAATAATTTTGGTAACAATGCTTATAGAGGTAATTTTAATCCTAGGCCTTTTCCTAGTAATTCCTCTAATAATTTTGGTAATTCCTACAAGAACTCTTATGGAAAGATGCCTTCTAAATTTGAAACTAGTGTTAAGGAGCTTATGATCTCGCAAAAGAATTTCAATGCTATGCTTGAAGAGAAATTGCTGAAAGTTGATGAATTGGCTAGAAGTGTGGATAGAATTACTCTTGATGTTAATTCTTTGAAACTTAGATCTATCCCACCTAAGCATGAGATCAATGAGTCTCTCAAAGCCATGAGAATTTCCATTGATGAATGCAAAGAAAGAACCGCCAGGATGCGTGCTAAAAGAGAAGATTATATTAAATCGTGTTCTTCTAGTTATCGTGAAAATAAAGATGAAGTTCTGAAAGTTATTGATGTGTCTCCTATTAGATCCTTGTTTTCTAGTATTAATCTTGATGAGAATAGGATTGGAGATGATTCTGATTTAGAGTGTCCCAATGTTTCGGAGTTTTTAGATCTTGATGCTAAAATTGCTAAAAGTGGGAGTGAAGAGATTAAAACTTTGCATAGTGATGAACCCACTACTTTGGATTTCAAGGGATTCGATTATGATAATTTCTCTTTGATTGATTGTATTTCCTTGTTGCAATCCGTGCTAAATTCTCCACATGCTTATAGTCAAAATAAAGCTTTCACTAAACATATAGTTGATGCTTTCATGCAATCTTATGAAGAAAAACTTGAGTTGGAAGTTTCTATACCTAGAAAGCTTTACGATGAGTGGGAACCTACTATAAAAATAAAAATAAAAGATCATGAATGCTATGCTTTGTGTGATTTGGGTGCAAGTGTCTCCACTATCCCAAAAACTTTGTGTGATTTGCTAGGTTTCCATGAGCTTGATGATTGTTCTTTAAATTTGCATCTTGCGGATTCCACTATTAAGAAACCTATGGTAAGAATTTATGATGTTCTTATTGTTGACAATAGGAATTATGTGCCCATAGATTTCATTGTTCGTGATATATATTGCAATCCTTCTTGTCCTACTATTCTTGGTAGACCTTTCCTTAGAACGATTGGTGCAATTATTGATATGAAGGAAGGAAATATTAGATTCCAATTTCCGTTAAGGACAGGCATGGAACTCTTTCCTAGAAAGAAAATAAAATTACCATATGAATCTATCATGAGAGCCACTTATGGATTGCCTTCCAAAGATGGCAATACCTAGATCTATCTTGTATCATGCCTAGCTAGGGGCGTAAAACGATAGCGCTTGTTGGGAGGCAACCCAATTTTATGTTTTTTGCTTTTGTTGCTGTTAGGGAATAAATATTGCATCTAGCCTCTGATTAGATGTGTTTTCATGTTTTGTTTAGTGTTTTTGCCAAGTAGAGCCTTTGGTAAGACTTGTGTGAAGTTTATTTGATCTTGCTATGAAAAACAGAATCGTTTGCGCTCGCTAAGGTAGTCTTCAGATTTTACTGGAGAGTGATTTTTAGTTGATTCTTTTTGCAGATGATTTTTAGACAAATTCCGCAAATTTGAAAATTTAGTTTGAATTTTTTGGAGTTACATAAGTAGGTGAACCCTGCAGATTACTACAGATTGTTCTGTCTTTGACAGATTCTGTTTTTCGTGTGTTGTTTGCTTATTCCGATGCATCTATGAGTACTATTAGAGGATATGAACCATAGAGAACTTGGAGTACAGTAGGTTTAACACCAGTATAAACAAATAATGAATTTATTGGTGTACGTTTGAGTGGTGGTTTGCTTTCTCTTACTAACGGAGCTCACGAGAATTTTTGTCTAAGTTTTGTGTTGTGAAGTTTTCAAGTTTTGAGTATTGCTTTGATGGACTATGGAACAAGGAGTAGCAAAGGCCTAATCTTGGGGATGCCCATGGCACCCCAAGTAAATTCAAGATAATCAAAAGCCTAAGCTTGGGGATGCCCCGGGAAGGCATCCCCTCTTTCATCTTCATCCATCGGTAACTATACTTGGAGCTATATTTTTATTCGCAGCATGCTATGTGTTTTGCTTGGAGCGTCTTGTATAATTTGAGTCTTTGCTTGTTAGTTTGCCACAATCATCCTTTCTGGAAACACCTATTTGAGAGAGTTAAATATGCCCTAGAAATTATTAGAACACTCTATGTGCTTCACTTATATCTTCTGAGTTGAATACTTTTGCTCTAATGCTTCACTTATATCTTTTAGAGCATGGTGGTGGTAGTATTTTGTAGAAATTTTTGAACTCTGATGCTTCACTTAGATCTATTTGGGAGTCCATTAAAACAGCATGGTAATGTGTTTAGGCTAAAGAAACTAGTCTTCACATGATAGACATCCAATGTCAATGTAGTAAAAAATTTCACACCAAGTGCATTGAATAGAAAGAGATGTTGGATGCTTGTTAATTGTTTTGAGATATGAGGATAGTGATATTAGAGTCATGCTAGTGGAGTCATTATGAAATTGAAAAATACTTGTGTTAAGGTTAGTGCTTCCCGTAGCATGCACGTATGGTGAACCGTTGTGTGACTAAATTAAAGCATGAGGTATTTGTAGAGTGCCAACCTTTGTGTGGAGGTCGGGGGCGCGCGATGGTTAACTCCTACCAACCTCCCCTAGGAGCATGCGTTGATTGCTTTGTTTTGATGACTCGTAGATTTTTGCAATAAGTATATGAGTTCTTATGACCTACGCACTCTCACCCTTCCACCGTTGCTAGCCTCTATTGTACCGCGCAACTTTCGTCGGTGCCATAAACCCACTATATATCCTTCCTCAAAACAGCCACCATATTGTTCCTCAAAACAGCCACCATACCTACCTATCATGGCATTTCCATAGCCATTCCGAGATATATTGCCATGCAACTTTTCACCGTTCCGTTCATATGACACGCATCATATTGTCATATTGCCATGCATGATCATGTAGTTGACATCGTATTTGTGGCAAAGCCACCATGCATAATTTTTTCATACATGTCACTCTTGTTTCCTTGCACATACCGGTACACCGCCGGAGGCATTCACATAGAGTCATACCTTGTTGTAGTATCGAGTTGTAATATTGTGTTGTAATGAAAGTGTGATGATCATCATTTTTATAGCATTGTCCCATGGGAGGAAAGGCTGAATCTATAAAGCCCCTCCGCAAAAAATAGGCCAAAGAAAAAAAGAAAGGCCCAAAAAAAAGAAAAAAAAAGGAAAGAAAAAAAAATAAAAATGAAAAAAGGGACAATTGCTACTATCTTTTTCCACACTTGTGCTTCAAAGTAGCACCATGTTCTTCATTGTAGAGAGTCTCATGTTTAGTCACTTTCATATACTAGTGGGAATTTTCATTATAGAACTTGGCTTGTATATTCCAACGATGGGCTTCCTCAAATGCCCTAGGTCTTCGTGAGCATGAAAGTTGGATGCACACCCACTAGTTTCTTTTGTTGAGCTTTCATTCATATTTAGCTCTATTGCATCCGTTGCATGGCAATCCCTACTCACTCACATTGATATCTATTGATGGGCATCTCCATAGCCCGTTGATACGCCTAGTCGATGTGAGACTATCTCCCTCCTTTTTGTCTTCTCCACAACCACCTCCATTCCACCCATAGTGCTATGTCCATGGCTCGCGCTCATGTATTGCTTGAAAGTTGAAAGGTTTGAAAAGATAGAGCATGAAAACAAATGCTTGGCTGAAATCGGGGTTGTGCATGATATGAATATTTTTGTGTGATAATAAGGGAGCATAGCCAACACTATATGATTTTGTAGGGATAACTTTCTTTAGCCATAGTATTTTGAGAATACATGATTGCTTTGTTAGTATTGCTTGAAGTATTGTTATTTCTTATGTCAATATAGACTTTTTTCTAGAATCTTTCAGATCTGAACATTCATGCCACAATTAAGAGAATTACATTGGAAAACTATATTGCTTAGCATTCCACATCAAAAAATCTTTCTTTATCATTTACCTACTCGAGGATGAGCAGGAATTAAGCTCGGGGATGCTTGATACGTCTCCAATGTATCCATAATTTTTTATTGTTCCATGCTATTATTTATGAAGTCTTGGATGTTTAATGGGCTTTATCATTCACTTTTATATCATTTTTGGGACTAACCTACTAACCCAAAGGCCCAGTCCAGATTGCCGTTTTTTGCCTATTTTAGGGTTTGGTAGAAAAGGAATATCAAATGGAGTCCAAACGGAATGAAACCTTCGCAGGAGATATTTTTGGAGGAAATCACGCACGAAAGACTTCGGGGCCAAGCCAGGGGACAGAGGGGCCACCCTCGAGGGTGGGGGGCGCGCCCCCATTCCTAGGGCGGGCCCCCCTGCCTCGAGGGCAGCCCCCGGTGCCCCTCTTCTTCCTATATATACCTACGTACCCCAGAAACTCCAAGGGCAGAGAGAAAACCCTAATTCCACCGCCGTAGCTTCTGTTCCCGTGGAGATCCCATTTTGGAGCCTGTTCCGGGAGGGGGATCCATCACGGAAGCCTTCATCATCATCATCGTCGCCCTCACCATGAGTTGTGAGTAGTTTACCACAAACCTTCGGGTCGATAGCTAGTATCTAGATGGCTTCTTCTCTCTCTTTGGATCTCAATACAAAGTTCTCCTCGGTCTTCGAGGAGATCTGTTCGATGTAATCTCTTTTTGCGGTGTGTTTGTCGAGATCCGATGAATTGTGAGTTTATGATCAAGGTTATCTATGAAAGATATTTGGTTCTTCTCTGAACTTTTTATGTGTGCTCATAAAATCCTTGCAAGTCTCTTCGAATTATTGGTCTGGTTTGGCCTACTAGATCTATAGTTCTTGCAATGGGAGAAGTGCTTGGCTTTGGGTTCAATTTTGCAGTGTCCTTTCCCAGTGACAGTAGAGGCAGCAAGGCACGTATTGTATTGTTGCCATCGAGGATAAAAAGATGGGGTTTTCATCATATTGCTTGAGTTTATCCCTCTACATCATGTCATCTTGCTTAAAGCATTACTCTGTTCGTATGAACTCAATACACTAGATGCATGCTGGATAGTGGTCGATGTGTGGAGTAATAGTAGTAGATGCAGAATCGTTTCGGTATACTTGTCTCTGACGTGATGCCTATATACAATGATCATGCCTAGATAGTCTCATAATTATTCGCTTTTCTATCAATTGCTCGACAGTAATTTGTTTACCCGCCGTAGAATATCGCTATCATGAGAGAAGCCACTAGAGAAAACTATGGTCCCCGGGTCTATTCTCAACATATCAATCTACATCTACTTTACTTTTCTAGCTTTTATTTGTTGTTTTATTAAACCAAAAATACCAAAAATATAACTATCATCTCTATCAAATCTCACTCTCATAAGTGACCGTAAAGGGGTTGACAACCCCTTATCGCGCTGGCTGCGAAGTTCTTATTTGTTTGTGCAGGTGCGAGGGACCGGCGCGTGGTCTCCTACTGGATTGATACCTTGGTTCTCAAAAACTAAGGGAAATACTTACGCTACTGTACTGCATCTCCCTTTCCTCTTCGAGGGAATACAACGCAAGCTCAAGAGGTAGCAATGATCCATATTTGAATTGAATGGACAATCTAAGTTTCGAGTTGGAGACATTGATTTTCAAAACTTGCACTTTTTTGCGTGCAAAACAAACAAATTCTCGGCCATGATATCATAGTCGGCCGTACAAGAGCAGAATATAATTTCAGGCGCCAAAAGCTTTCAAACTTCCCGCTCACATCGAAATATCTCGCGCCCGAAAGTTTAGCCCTGCGATATTCCTGTTTTACCCCTGCCACATGAACGGAAAAGGGCTGCTTTGGTAACTCCATTGCTTTCACCTCTTTGCCCCCAACATTCTTCCCCAGAGCCCCTACCCTTCCCCTCCCCGGCCCCCTCCCCCAAACCACGGCAAGCCACCGAATCTAGTCCTCCGCCGCAGCGGTGGACCTCACACCCCGACGGATCAACCTTCCGCACCTTGGAACCCCCAACTACCAATTCACCACTTCACCGGAGCCGCTTCAGTGATTGGCTTGTACATCGCTCCAAATCTCCTTGACCGCCATCATGGTCCACCGCACTAGATCTGCTTAACCGGTGCCCTCGTCCACCACAGTGTAGGCCCTTCACTGACTCCCTCATCCATCCCTTCGCTGGTCCTTCATACAAGCCCTGGTCCGCCGCAACAGATCCGCCTCACCGAAAGCACTGTACAACGCGCACGCCGAAGTATTCGTCCACTGCACCGGACCCGCTCCAAGGACGCCATATTCAACTCCACCAGCCCTGCTTTACCGACGCCGCAGCCTCATCAGGTTATTTCGATCTGTACTCCTTCGGTTTTTCTCTTTATCGTGCAACTATTCACTTACCACAGATGAGCTTTCTTGTATGACGACAGGCGCCGCAACCGTAGCACCGGAGCCGGTTCAGCGACGGTGATAGCCGGCCCAAACTCAACCGCAACACGAGCACCGTCGACGATCCTTAGCTATCAAGTATGCCAACGTTACCCGTACGCCGCCGAGAATCAGGTACTATTATCCAATGGTCGGCGCCTACGTTCACTTTCTTAGCATAGGCACCGCACCTTTGAATTTCTTCAGGGCATCATTCAGTTTTTCATGAGGCGCGTTATTCTACATGCACCTGTAGGGCCATACTTCTGGCAGTGAACATGTTACATGTGCTAAATTACATACCAGTGCACGTATAGTTAATATGCTTTAGTTTTGTCCTAAGTATTACTGTACTTCCTAGATATCACTGCCTACTATTTTACTTCTTGCATGCTATATTTATGATAATGGTGTTGTTCTGATGCCACCTGTTGGTTCCATCAGACTGCTTCATGTTCTCTATGCTTAATTACACATCAACAAACTAGCATGTGGTTCCGCTGGTTTTTGTTCGTTTTACCCTACATTTTCTGATGCTAGCTATTACATCACTGCTACGAGCCTCTATTCATTACTTTTGTGTGCGTTCTTGATCTTCCCAAGTTGCATGACTAATTTGATGCTCCTATTAATTATGGACCTGCCAAACCCATCAAGCAAAATGTTTGGTCTTTTGGGGCTGGCACCTCGAACAAGCATAAAAATAGAGGGAAGCAGATATATTGCTGCGTATGCACACACCCTTCTTTCATTAGTTTAGATGAACCATTGATGATCAATTCGAACCAGTGCATGCGATTAAAATTAATTTTACCTAAATAGAGGGTGCAGAATAAACTACAACAAGTACATTTGCAACCACGGGATGCTGACGATATCTTCAAAGAACAGTGCAACAGCAGCGAGGCTTCACAGCAACATATGGTAAGCCAGTGTGTTTTAGTACATGTGAAATATAATGCATGCGGGCTGCTTTCTTGGCTTGTGCCCTCAACCTGTAATCCTACAGAATAACAAATAGTTCAGTTGTCTGCTTTGCTGTATTGCTTGATTCGAATGCTTGTTTGTTACTTGTTACGTTATACCCGAGTTGGCCAATATGTCAGCAGTGCATGTTGTACTATCGTAAAGAAATGCATGCCTAGTTCATTTGAGTCCTTAACTTTTCCTCTGAACTTCATCACAAGATTGTCTTCGTAGTTTATATGGGGCCACACTGTTAAGTGCTTTCTCAGATTATTTCAACTACTTAGATGCCTTGGCAACTTAAATATAGCGGTGGTACACTCCCTTTCAAGTTTTCATCCTACCATTTTAATTTCTTTTCGGCTGATGCTGCTTCGAACCATTTAAATATAGCTTGCCATGCTCGGCAATAATTCGTATGTCGTTTACCATGTAAGCTTACTGCCTGGATCATGCGATAACTATCTCTTACTTATGTCCAGCGGAAACCTTTCAGGATGCCGTTCACACTAGGACACAATGTACAACCCCAGAATCTATTTGTGGAAGAAGTGCGCCATCCATGTTACCAGATGGTAGCAGTCTAGAGGCAACACCGCCGGAGAGCAGTCTGAGCACATATATTATAGTTCTCGAGGCTCTACTAGAGGCAGAAAGAGATGGTGTGGCTTCCATGAATGAGGTAATTTCGATCTTGAAGCTGGAAATTATGCAAGTAACTGCACGCATTATGCAAGCAACCCAAGAATTGGAGGAAGTAAGAATGTTGCATTTGAAGACGGAGGAGGTCCTGCTGCTTCTGCTATCTGAAGCCCAGGGTAATCCCAGTTCTTCTTTAGATAGTAGTTGAAATTTTCATTAGATTATTGTACTTGCATGTTGTGTCATGTCTCTGAATGGATTATGTTGTAAGACCCCCTATGTTGTCCATGTGTTGTAATGATCCGAATTTTTGAGGCGAGGTAATCCTCAGTACTTGTATGATTGACATAAGGTGAACTGTTCTTCGTGTGAGCATATTGTATTGGATGAAATAACTGTTTGACTCAAAGTGTATCCAACCTACTGAATTCGAAGATCACAACATTTCTAAATCATAATCATATATAAAGGTGGAATAAGTGGTTTTGAAGAAATAAATAACAAAACATAGAATTATCTGTGGATATTCGTAATCGAATAAAAATTGGATTTGGATTTAATTGCCAGGGCCCAGGGCAAACGTGAATGCTAATTCTCCCAAGTTTTGAACGAAGCGGCTAAACACCCACTATCATTTGTGGGCTGCCCGAAGCAAGTGTTTGCGAGATGGAAATTACAGTCTACCCTGACACTTGACATCCTTATCGACCGGATTTACACTGTTGTCGATAGGGGTAGACTAGTAACTTCAATCAGACGTGACACGACGGCCTATGAGCCCATTCAGACACGGTGGGCGCCAAACGTGGGCGGCAAAACACATTTGATTCAAGCTCATCCGAAAGACATGTGTCTCTCCCTCCATTTCCTCATTCATCCACGGTGGGCGACAAAACAAACTCTCCTCGTCCGAAATTGATGTGGGCTAATATTTTAAATAGGGGCAGATGTGTAACTTCCCTCAAACGTGACACAATCGCCATACCTGTCAGCCCTGTTCATACACCGTGGGCACTAACTGTGGGCGGAAAAACACCCTCTCCTCGCTCGAAATCGTTACCAACAAATATTTGGGAGATGCGAGATTACTGTCCTATCCCCAACCGACGTGATGTCCGAAATTTTAAACGGGGGATAAGTTCGTAACTTTGCCACATTTCAAACAAGCACGTCCCAAAGTTTGAGATCCCCCCTCCCCCTCCATTTCCCCATTCATACACAGTCGGTGCCACAACAACCTTCCCACTGCGGCCAGCCTCCTCCGTCCGCCACCCCATCCTCCACCTTGCAGGAGCCACTACCCCTACCCCGTCGTCCACTGCAAGAGATGGACGTCTCTCATCCACGGCGCCGGACCAGGATCCTTTCATCGCTTCCTCTCGCTTCATCGACGCCGTCGTCCACTTTGACGTTGCCGCTCCTACGACCGCCTCGTCCACGGCAACAAGATTTATACCCCAACCCGGTCGTCTGCCATCTAAAGTCTTCCTCCCCGCCGCCGACAGCCATCGCACCCGCAACACCCTCAACGTATCAGCAGGGGCCTACACGGCATTGCAAGAGAGGTGGAACTCTTCCATATGTGCTTAAGTTATTGATCTCACCCAGAAAATAGATCTTAACTTGTTTACTGTACTTTTCTTGTCCGTACCAAATCGTAGTGGCTAGTTGAATGCAAACATTGGTTGCGAAGTAGCTTTGTCCGGTTTGCACCTTCAGATCCACCATGTCATGGTCACTAGACTCGTAAAGCTTATGGTTTCCCCCTTTATATTCACTACCATCATCGTAGGTGCTTCACTACTTCGTGTCGTGCTAGCACTGCTCCTCAAGACCTCAACCCATCAAGCGAAACAACATGCCACTCATAATTCCAAAGCTTACGTGTTGAAATACGAATATGATATGATGCTCATATTACTAAAACAGAGAACGTTTAATTGGTCACCTAATGTTCCTATATTCATTTCGAAAAGCATGTGTGCCACCCACTGGTCCAGCTAGTTCCACTTTCCTGATTTTACTCTTGACGCTTAGGGTTTCCCCTTTTATCTTCTCTACTATGATCTGTGTAGGTGCTTTCTGTCATAATAGCATTACTCCACCCTTCAAGCTAAACAACACAATACTCAAAATTCTAAAGCTTAGTTGTTCAAATATGATTGTGATATGATACCGATATTAGTTAACCGACACATTTAATTGGTTAGCTAAAGGTCCTACTTGAGTTTCCAAATGCATGTCGCGACATATAGAGAGACAGCAGAATTTCATTTCTTTGTCACTTGTTGACTGTACTTTCTTGTCCATACCAAATCTTAGTTGTTATTTCAAAGCAAATATCGGTTGCTAACTACCCTTAGCGCGGTTCGCAGCTTCAGATCTGCCATCCCACTGCCACGGTCAACACTATACTCATCATGCTTACGGTTTCCCCATTTTATGATGACCACGATCAGCCTACGTGGTTCGTGTCGTAATAGCACTGCTCCACCCATCGAGCTAAACAAGCTTAGTTGTACAAATTCAAATCTTATATTATGCTGATGTTAGTAAAACTGGAAGATGTTTAATTGGTCAGCTAAATGTTCCTACTTTAGTTTCGAAATGGATGTGAGCCACATACGGAGAGACCGGAAGGAATAGTATTTCTCTGTGCGCTCTGGTTCATCATGGGTGGCCAACCGACATTATATAGAAAGACTTGTAATATCTTCAATATGCTAGCTCTTCTGCTCTTCTTTAAGATGATCCTCTTCTCTTGCGGTCGACTGGTCAGGTCGAGTTATTCTCCCTTAGTATATTTTGAATCTGTCAGGTTAGGTCGACTTGTTCTTCTTTACTATATGTTGAAGCTTTCATCTGCGAAGTATCATCACTTCTGGAGCTCTCATATTTTGAGTAGTAGGCCACATTATATTAATGCACACACCAAATTACAGCATGCATGGCACCTCTTAGAAGAATTGCAGAGATAGCACAAAGGGGTTTACAGGGAGGAAGTATTGGATTAGAATCACTTCTGCATTACAAAGATAATCTCACTTGTTTTTATGTTTTCATGCATGTCAGGTATTGAACATTATCAAAATGAATATGAGAATGGGCGCACGAGAGGAATATTGCGGAACAATCCACTGGCTAACAAACTTGGCATGGTGGAGGATGGCCTATATTATTCACCCATCAAGGTGCATGCTCTAACTTGGCAAGGTTGTATTGGTCGCACATATTTTGCATCTGACCTCTTGCATTACTTCTACTTTGTTACACCATTGCTTAGTTTAAGCATCATATATGAGTATATGTCATACCTATCCATTTTCTGTACCTATTTCATGTGTCGTCATACTATGTTTTTCCAGTTAAATGTTGTCCTTTCGTAATAGCTGTCCAAAAGGAAGAGGGTGATTGCAGATCCTCAAGGAGTACAAACTAGGTATTTGGAAAAGCTAGTGATACCTGTTAAATTAGATAGATCAGCAGCCACAGAAAACACAGGCCCAACTGTAACAGACTTTACACCTACTCCAGTGGCCAAACCCCTATTAGAACTGCTGACAGCCCAGCGTCAGGTACTGTCTATGATATCAATTCAAATTTTGAACTCCTAAATTTTTGCATGTGCCTTACCTTCTCTCTTGTATGAAAACTAATTTCAGATGAATCTCCTTGCTCAAAGGATCATAGGATCTCACGACAATACTGGGCTCTGCATTGCTCTTGTCAGTACCTCTTGCCCTTTGTCAGCATACTTACACTCATTGATGTTTGATTATGTAGCATCACTGTAAATGATCGCTTCTTTATCCTCCCTTTGCTTGAAATTATAAGATGTATATTTACTCTTAGATAAATATAGAATTAACACAATGGTTATGAAGTTTTGGATTGCTCATGTAAGTACCTGTCGTCATGTACTCCCTCTGTATCCAATTAATTGTTGATCAATTGGATGTATTTATAACTTAATAGTGCTAGATACATCCATTTGAGCAACAACTAATAATGGACGGTGGTGGTATTACTGTACATGCATCGCGGGATAGTTGATTGTCTAGCATTACTGTAATGCCCAGGATGGAGTTATACCTCCTACGTGTCGAGGCACGACTTAAAGGCATAAGTCCATCCTAGAATGATCTCAAGTTTGATAATCTTTGCACAACTCATGTAAAAGAGGGATAGTAAACTGAAAATAGTTGGCTTACACTCGCCACGTCACAGAATAACAGTACAAGTCTCAAACATCATACATTAAGATCACTACAACCCTCTAAGGGCAAAAACCAAATGTCAAAGTACCAAACTCAGATAAAAACAACCACAGGCGGATCGAATCCTAGTAAGAGACTCCACTACTGATCGTCCGGGTAGCGCACGTAGTAACGACTACGCTCCTCGTCGTACTCCCAATCCAGCTCGGTGCCATCACCTGGATAGCTCACAGCTGGACCTGCATCTGGTGTGTGAAGTAACTGTGAGCCACAGAGGACTCAGCAATCCCGTTCCCGGGTAACAGAACTATTTAAGCCTTTGGGTGAGGGAAAGGCTGAAGAAAGAACAAGTCTGCAGCAGCAACTAGCATCTAGCTTACGCAAGTGAGAGCGAGAAGAGAAGGCATCGGCGAGAAGTGATCACGAAGTGATCCTAGCTACAAGCTCACAATCATAACCCCTCCGTGTTCAACTCCCGAATCCCGATTCGGAAATTGACAGTCACGGAACACACGCTGGTAGTGTATTAGTAACATTGTGTCAAGTTATCTACAACCGGAATTAACAAGCTCCCATCTGCCACATAACCGCGGGCACGGCTTTCGAAAGTTCAAACCCTGCAGGGGTGTTCCAACTTGACCCATTACAAGCCCACGATCCGCGGAGTCGCAACTCCAAAGTGGGAAGACCCGAGTATCCTCGGAATCCCGTGCTCAAGATATACCGAGCTAAGGTAAGGCTAATCCAGCAAATCCTCGCGGCGTGCCGACACCCTGATAGTAGCCGCGCGTATCTAGTCTCAGGCCACGACCGGATGGGCGATTCTACAGGACCCAATCCTCGAGTTTCCCCGTGGTGGTTCCCGCAGACTCCCCGTTTGGGACCAACACCATCGGCACTGGCCCCCCCTGCTATGTTGAATTAAGAATCCTCGGGGACATGACCCCCTATGCAATTTAATTAAAATTATTTAAGTTGTTATTATGAGGCAAATAGTACCAAAGTTGGGACTTGCTGGAAAAGACTTAGGACTTAGCGGTTTATCGAGGGGGTCCCATACACCCCAACCGTGTTAGGAACGCATAATCAAGGAACATAATACCGGCTTATACGGATCCTAACGGCATGAGTGGAACAAAACACCAAGCAAAAGGCTTAGCCTTCCACCCTTGCCAATATATAGATGATTTCAATTAAAGCATTTATATAGTGTGATATAACCCAACCAAACTTCAACATGGAGCAAGCATCTTCACTTCACCTGCAACTAGCAACGCTATAAGAAGGGCTGAGCGAAGCGTACTTAGCCAAGCAACGGTTTGCATAGGTAGGGTGGTTAAACATGGCAATTGGTTACAAGTAGGAGGCTGACAAGGAGAACATGGGCATCGAGGCAAAACTATAGATCGAGACTACTAGCAATAGGCGAAGATAGTAAAGTTATCGGGGTTCGGTCATCTTGCCTGAAGAGAATTTGTTCGGATCGTAAGAAGGGTCCTCGTGCTCAACCTCGTTGGAAAACTCGTGCTCAACTTCGAACCCGGTCTCAGCTTCCGGCTCTAAACACAACAAACACACCAAGCACCAATCAACACGATGCAATGCGCACTCGAAAAACATGAATGCATGATGGATGCACTAAAGATGCACATGGAGCACGTAAAACATCACTCAAGCAAAACACCTCAAAACAAGATAACAATCTGATATTATTAATCTACACAGAAAATCACCCAAGTTTGATATAAGATTCGCTGAAATCGGAGTTACGGGCTAAAAGTTATGCCCGAAACAAGATTTGAGCGAAAACTGCAAATTACAGCAACATAGCATCTTTGGAGCTCAAAATAATTAATCTACAGCACCCAAAAAGCATGGCAAAGGTCTTAAACACAAACTAGATATATAGGACAGCAACTAGGTCCAAAGTGCACCCCCAACGGAGTCACGGATCAATAGCAATGATCTTGGACATATTGAACTTTGAAATAAAATTCTGGCAGCAGAATTTTATTGAAACTTTAGAGCAAAAGATAAACATGCTACAGCCACTCAAATGGACATGTGAGGACATGAATGGAAAGACAACAATATATACTTCAAGGAACAATCAAAATCCACCCCAAAACTAACATGCTTTGTCCTAGAACATCAAACGAACAAGGCATCGGAACGTTACAGATTTCAGACTTTGTGAAATTTCACTAAGTCCTAAAACAGCAACATCATCATAGCATCAAAAAGAGCATGTTTAAGTCACCTCGAAACTAAACATGGCAAAGGGTAAGCACCTCATCAAAATACATATGACGGTGATCCCGAAACACACAAGCATGCATCATAGAGGTGAACACACCGATTACAACGAGCTCAACAAGAAGGCATTTCATAACAAGTGAAAACACAACATGTGAACATGGCATCTTGCAACGATGATAACAAGGAAACAATAAATCTACCATGCAACCTATCACAAGCAACACGTAGTTCGTGGCAAGATGAACACGTGGACATGTCATTTGCATCGTTTGGACAAACGAGCTAAAAGATATCACATGTCAAAGGTGGCATGAAAATAACACATAACTGCAGTTTATAACATGATGCACTCTTGCAACAGCAAAACAAGTGTCAAGATGACATCTAACATGCATGACAACAACAGGTAAAACGTAGAGGGCATCTCCACGAACATCTGGACATGCTACACGCGCAAAACGGAGCAACATGCACAAATTTAGAGCAGTTGAAAGTTTGCATCTCAGATCAGGAAAACAGAGACTTAGAGGAGTTAGGTCAACCTAGCAGATCTGAGATCTGACGAACAGTGCGGGCCGGCGGGCTACAGATCTGGCCCGGCGGAGGACTGGGTCGGCGGCCCGAGCCGGCGCGGGGCGACTGGGCTTCGGTGCGGCCTGGTGCGGGGCGGAGAGGGCCAGGCGGCCCAGGGCGGCGGCGGCCCTCTGCAGCCTCGGCGGGAGGCGGCCCGGAGGAGGAGGAAGCCCCGCCTGGGCCTGGCGAGCGGCGGTGCGGTGGCCCGGCTGGGACGGGAGCCCAGGCAGCGGTGGAGGGCTGCGGCCCAGGGCGGCGCTGCGCAGGCCCGTGGGGGCAGCGGGAGGAGGCGAAGCGAGGAAGGCCTGGCGACGGCGTGGCGATGCGGTCGCTCTGGCGCGGAGGGTGCGACCGGCCCAGCTCGGCGATGTGGGGACCCCTGGGGCGATCGACCGAGGCGAACGGGATCTGGCGGCCCGAGCGGACCAGATCGATCGGGGAAGGTCCTGCGCGAGGCGTTGACTCAGGCGCCGAACCGCTGCGTCGATCGAGGAGATCCTCCTCGGGATCCAGAGGAGATCGAAGGAATCGGCTGGAGACCTGCCAAGTGGTGGCTGGACTGGAAAAAAAAATGGATCTGGGAAAAAAAAGAGAGGGGAGGAGGAGGAAGAAGAAGGGGATGCCAAAATAGACTAGGGGTCTATATATAGCAGTTTTTAGGGTTAGGGAGAGATTTAGGGGCGCTAGGAGCCCTCCGATCGCGATCCGACGGATCCGATCGCGGGGATAGTCTTAAAAGGCCTAGACGGAGATAAAAGAAAACAGTAGGGGTATTTCCGGGACACGAAGTGAAGGCACATCGGACCCACACGGACAACGGAGGGAAAAGTCAACGGAGTCCAAACGAGACGAGATTTGAGAGGCGGGTTGCACACAACAAAACAACAACACACAACACAACCTCGCGGCACACCGGTAACGTAAAACGCCCGAACAACAAAGTAGGCCTACGGAACGTCACGGACACGTGAGGGAGCTCCGGAACGCGAAACGGACAACGGGAAGAAACACGACGAACCGGAAGCAACCCACAACACAAATGCAATGCGATGCACATGTCTACATGATATGAATGAATGCCACACACTCACACAACAAAACGACGAAAGCCCGAAAGACAAAGAACCCGGAATGGAAATAGATGAAGCCGGAGATATATTATATACCCAAAAGGGAAAGTATTACATCCGGGGCATTACAAACTCTCCTCTACTACAAAAAGATCTCGTCCCGAGATCTAGGACTGGAAAAAGGAAGGGTACTCGGAACGAAGATGATCTTCTCGTTCCCAGGTAGCTTCTCGGTCTGTGTGATGTGACCACTTGACTTTCAGAAACTTGATGGACTTGTTGCGAGTCTTGCGTTCGGTTTCTTCGAGAATTGCAACTGGATGCTCTCGGTAGGAAAGGTCTTGTTGAAGATCAATCTCCTCAAACGGAATCATGCGCTCAGGTGCCTTGAAGCATTTGCGGAGTTGAGACACATGGAAGACATCATGAACATTTGCAAAGTTGGAAGGGAACTCGAGCTGATAGGCTAGATCGCCTCTTTTGCCAAGAATTTTGAAAGGCCCGACGTATCTAGGAGCAAGCTTTCCTTTGATACCGAACCTTTGGGTTCCTTTCATCGGAGAAACTCGGAGATAGACATGATCACCGATGTCGAAAGCCAAATCACGATGCTTTCCGTCATAGTAGCTCTTCTGACGCAACTGAGCGGCCTTGAGATTCTCACGTATGACTTTGCACATTTCTTCGGCTTCAGAGATCAAATCATTGCCAAGAAGTTGGCGTTCGCCTGTTTCAGACCAGTTGAGAAGGGTACGGCACTTTCTGCCATAGAGAATTTCAAACGGTGCTTTGCATGCACTTGCTTGAAAGCTGTTGTTGTAAGAGAACTCGGCAAATGGAAGACAGTCTTCCCATTTCATGCCGAAGGAGATGACACAGGCTCTGAGCATATCTTCTAGGATCTGATTCACACGCTCGACTTGACCACTAGTCTGAGGGTGAAAGGCAGTGCTGAACCTGATCTTCGTGCCCATGGCGGACTGAAAGGAGTCCCAGAACCTTGATGTGAACAAGCTGCCACGGTCTGAGGATATCACTTGAGGTATGCCATGTAGGGACACAATTCTGGAAGTGTACAGCTCTGCAAGTTGAGCTGCATTGATTGATTCTTTGACTGGAAGAAAGTGAGCGACTTTGGTAAGCTTGTCAATCACCACAAAGATAGCATCATTGCCTCGCTTGGATCTTGGAAAGCCAGTGACGAAGTCCATTTCAATGTGGTCGAACTTCCACTCAGGAATAGGAAGAGGTTGGAGAAGACCGGCTGGACGTTGATGTTCTGCTTTCACTCTTCTGCATACATCACATTCATTCACGAATTGGGCAATTTCCCTTTTCATGCGTGTCCACCAGTAAGATTGCTTGAGGTCTTGATACATCTTGGAACTGCCAGGATGGATGGAAAGGAGAGAGTCATGAGCTTCTTCCATTATGAGCTTCCTGAGATCACCTTTGGGAACAACGAGTCTGTCCTCGAAGAACAAGGTATCTCTCTCATCAACACGGAAGCACTTATATTTTGGAGTGCCCTTTGCAATCCCATGTTTCACCTTCTTCACCATGGTATCACTGAGCTGGGCCTCACGGACTTGATCTTCCAAGGTAGGAGCAATTTGGAGATTTGCAAGAAAACCCTGCGGAACAACCTGAAGGTTGAGCTTCCTGAATGCTTCACAAAGCTCAGGCTGGTAAGGCTTGATAAGAAGGCTGTTGCAATATGCCTTTCTGCTCAAAGCATCTGCAATCACATTCGCCTTGCCTGGAGTGTACTCAATGCTGGGGTTGTACTCTTGGATCATCTCGACCCAACGAGTCTGGCGGAGGTTCAGATGCGGCTGTGTGAAGATGTACTTCAAGCTCTTGTGATCAGTGAAGATGTCGACCTTTCTGCCCAACAACAGATGTCTCCACGTAATCAGAGCATGTACCACAGCTGCTAGCTCGAGATCATGTGTGGGATAGTTCTTCTCACTGGGCTTGAGCTGCCGAGAAGTATATGCCACAATTTTCTTATCTTGCATAAGCACACCACCAAGACCTTGAAGAGAAGCGTCACAGAACACTTCATAGGGCTTAGTTTCATCCGGAGGAGTCAGAACTGGAGCAGAGACAAGCTTCTCTTTGAGGGTTTTGAATGCGACTTCACACTCGGGAGACCAAAAGTATTTGACATTCTTCTGAAGGAGGTTGGAAAGAGGCTTGGCAATCTTGGAGAAGTTCTCCACAAACCTTCTGCAATAGCTGGCAAGACCCAGAAAACTTCGGAGCTGCTTGACGTTCTGAGGAGCTTCCCAGTTGACAATTGCTTCAACTTTCTCGGGATTAACCGCAATACCGTCAGCTGAAATAATGTGGCCCAGGTACAAAACCTTATCGAGCCAAAACTCGCACTTTGAGAACTTGGCATAGAATTTATGCTCTCGGAGTCGATCAAGAACCAGACGCAAGTGCTTTTCGTGATCTTCTTCATTCTTGGAAAACACCAGAATATCATCCAGATACACAAGCACGAATTCGCCAGTATAGGGGTTGAAGATGTAATGCATCATCCTTGAAAAGGTAGGAGGAGCATTGGCGAGACCGAAGGACATGACGGTATACTCATATGAACCGTAGCTCGTTCTGAAGGCCGTCTTGGGAATGTCTTCCTCGCGAATGCGAATTTGATGATAGCCCATTCGGAGGTCAAGCTTAGAGAATACTTTAGCTCCTTTGAGCTGCTCAAAGAGTTCGTTGATGTTGGGGAGCGGATACTTGTTCTTAATCGTCTTCTTGTTCAGTGGCCGGTAGTCAACACAGAGACGCTCCGTGCCATCTTTCTTCTTGACAAATAAGACACCACAGCCCCACGGAGATGTACTCGGTCTGATGAGACCCATACTCTCCTGCTTATCAAGCTGCTTCTTCAATTCCTTCAATTCATCCGGAGATAGCTTGTATGGACGCCGGCAAGCAGGTTCGGTGCCCGGCTCGAGTTCAATGACAAACTCGACCTGACGGTGTGGAGGCATGCCTGGAAGATCTTCTGGAAAGATGTCTTGATATTCGTTCACCACTGGAATTTGCTCTATGGCATTAATTTCACCCTTATCATTAAGAGAGAAAAGCCGAATAGTATTATCCCTGGAGGCGAAGATAATCACATCTTCATCAGAATGAGTCAATTTGACTTCCTTCTGGGCACAATCAATGTGAGCATCATGCTGAGAAAGCCAATCCATTCCGAGAATGAGGTCAATATCAGAATGACCAAGAATCACCGGTTTAGCCAGAAAACGATAATCTCCCATGCGAATAGAAACATCCGGAGCATAAACACTAGAAGTCATAATCTTGCCCGGAGAAACAACTTGCAACTTCTGAGGCAAATTTGAAGTGATAATATCGTGCTTGGATGCAAATGGTTGAGACATGAAAGAGCATGAAGCACCCGAATCAAATAACACTTTAGCTGGAAAAGAGTTCACTGGAAGGTTACCCAAAATGACATCAGAAGAAGCCTCCGCTTGTGCTGCATTCATCAGATTAACCCTTGCTGCCTTTGGATCATGCTTGACCATAGCGGTACCGACAGGAGGAGGAGGCGGAAGGCGCCTTGGGTTGTTGCACTTGTTGGAATAATGACCCTTCTGGCCACACTTGTAGCAAGTCACCTCAGAGAGCGGACGGGTAGGAGGAGCATTTAGTCTTGGAGCTTGGAACTGCTGCTTGGACTACTTGTTGGAGTTGGGTGGGTGGGAGAAACCACGACCACTAGAGTTCTTGTTGTTGGAGTTGTTGAAGTTGCTGGAGTTGTTGTAAGGAGCTCGAATCATTGGAGGAGGAGGAAGCCAGAATTTCTGTTGTTTCGCAGCCAACTGAGACGATGAGGTAGAGTGAACAGCATCTCGAATTCTCTTCTTAGAAGCCTCCATCTTGAGCTGAGCTGCTTCTTGTTTCAAAGCCATATTATAGAACTTATCGAATTCGTCTGGCTCGAACAAAGTGAGAGCAAGCTGAAGTTCATCTTTGAGACCTCCACGGAACTGATAGATTTTGCTCTTTGCATCAGGAATGTCTTGCTTTGCATAACGAGCGAGATTTTGGAACTTGACATTATACTGATAGACTGTCATGGAGCCCTGCTTGAGGTTGCGGAATTGCTCACGCATACCCTCGATAACACTTGTAGGAATGTGATGCGAGCGGAAATCCTTGCAGAAATTCTCCCAAGAGATCACTTGACCCGGCCTTGAGTCTTTGTACTGCTGCCACCAGTCAGCTGCTTGATCTTTCAGTTGGAAGGCTGCAAACTTCACATAGTCATCTTCTTTCACGTTACTGCACTCAAAATGCTTCTTGATATCGGTCAGCCAATCTTCAGCATCAAGAGGGTCGACACAGTAACTGAAAGCTTTAGGATTGTTGGCCAAGAACTGGTTGAGAGTAGCATGGTGCTGCTGGAAGAAGTTGCCTTGGTTCAATGGAACGCCCTGATTAGCTTGATTAGCTTGCATAGCTTGCATTTGATGCATCATCTGCATCATCAACTGAGTGTTCTGAGCAGTAGTATGCATAATTGCTCTCCAAGCCTCAGGCGGAGGAGGAGGTGAAGGAGGATGCTCTGGGACCTCTTCCACCTCTGGGTTGGCATTCGGAACCTTTTTCGGAGCCATCCTGTAAGAGATGACCACGAATCAGCAATTGATTGACAAAAGGAATAAGCTGAATCAATGGAATGAATTGCAACAAGTCTTCACAATAATCATTCGAACAATAAGAACGAATGAAATCATCCGAACAAGAGGAACGAATGAATTTCTTAGTTAATTGATAACATCAGTCTTCACGAGAAGCCACATAGGGATCAAAAGGATAAAATAAAATAAAAACAACAAGGTACGGAAAGGAACAAACACAAGAGAGGAGTTTCGTTCTAACATCTTTGTGCTGAAAGCATATGAACGCGTTACGAAAAGGTTTTGCAATCCCCGGATCAGCATAGCCAAGGACCCTTTAAGATGCAACTCCTGATAGTAACCTCGGTCATATAACTCCTTCACTCAATGTCGAACCCCGAACTCACTAACCTGCATTCCTTGGAAGAATGCCTACGATCTACTGGATAAAACCCACCTATAGTTTTCCGAAAGATTCCAGTTATGCAATCAGGTGTTGGGGATACACGGGAAGCACCGCGCAATCAACTCTAACCTACATCCAGGTGTATCCATCCTTCAACACATAACCAGTCTTTCTCGGAAACTGTGTACCTCGGACCTTCGAAAAGCATCCGCTATAACAAGCTATGGCAATACTTCCGAACTACCTCCCCAGTACTGGGTGATGTCGGGGTTATCTTGCCACTGGCCGTATAGGGGAGATTTTCGATGTCGGCCGTCTTAAGTATTTAGTACTGCTGCGATATGCTTGTTACAATGATACCCTGAAGCTCAACTCCTCGGTAACAGGAGGCATCGGGAACAATATCCTTGTCACAAGAACATCGAAACAATCTCAGAATACTCGCGGGATTCCTAAAAAAAATTTTGTGCAAATTTTGAAGATAGGAGAGACAAGAGTAGACGTCAGGAGTCCTCACCAGAGAGAAAGGGGATGAGAAGCAAAGAAATCCTACTCTCCGATATAATATAGGACTCAAAAAGTTTTCAGTGTGTGCCTAGACTCAACCGTCAACGGTTCGATCAAACAGTGGGGGCTCCTAGGTCGGAGAAGGCTCTGAATACCAACTTGTAATGCCCAGGATGGAGTTATACCTCCTACGTGTCGAGGCACGACTTAAAGGCATAAGTCCATCCTAGAATGATCTCAAGTTTGATAATCTTTGCACAACTCATGTAAAAGAGGGATAGTAAACTGAAAATAGTTGGCTTACACTCGCCACGCCACAGAATAACAGTACAAGTCTCAAACATCATACATTAAGATCACTACAACCCTCTAAGGGCAAAAACCAAATGTCAAAGTACCAAACTCAGATAAAAACAACCACAGGCGGATCGAATCCTAGTAAGAGACTCCACTACTGATCGTCCGGGTAGCACACGTAGTAACGACTACGCTCCTCGTCGTACTCCCAATCCAGCTCGGTGCCATCACCTGGATAGCTCACAGCTGGACCTGCATCTGGTGTGTGAAGTAACTGTGAGCCACAGAGGACTCAGCAATCCCGTTCCCGGGTAACAGAACTATTTAAGCCTTTGGGTGAGGGAAAGGCTGAAGAAAGAACAAGTCTGCAGCAGCAACTAGCATCTAGCTTACGCAAGTGAGAGCGAGAAGAGAAGGCATCAGCGAGAAGTGATCACGAAGTGATCCTAGCTACAAGCTCACAATCATAACCCCTCCGTGTTCAACTCCCGAATCCCGATTCGGAAATTGACAGTCACGGAACACACGCTGGTAGTGTATTAGTAACATTGTGTCAAGTTATCTACAACCGGAATTAACAAGCTCCCATCTGCCACATAACCGCGGGCACGGCTTTCGAAAGTTCAAACCCTGCAGGGGTGTTCCAACTTGACCCATTACAAGCCCACGATCCGCGGAGTCGCAACTCCAAAGTGGGAAGACCCGAGTATCCTCGGAATCCCGTGCTCAAGATATACCGAGCTAAGGTAAGGCTAATCCAGCAAATCCTCCCGGCGTGCCGACACCCTGATAGTAGCCGCGCGTATCTAGTCTCAGGCCACGACCGGATGGGCGATTCTATAGGACCCAATCCTCGAGTTTCCCCGTGGTGGTTCCCGCAGACTCCCCGTTTGGGACCAACACCATCGGCACTGGCCCCCCCTGCTATGTTGAATTAAGAATCCTCGGGGACATGACCCCCTATGCAATTTAATTAAAATTATTTAAGTTGTTATTATGAGGCAAATAGTACCAAAGTTGGGACTTGCTGGAAAAGACTTAGCACTTAGCGGTTTATCGAGGGGGTCCCATACACCCCAACCGTGTTAGGAACGCATAATCAAGGAACATAATATCGGCTTATACGGATCCTAACGGCATGAGTGGAACAAAACACCAAGCAAAAGGCTTAGCCTTCCACCCTTGCCAATATATAGATGATTTCAATTAAAGCATTTATATAGTGTGATATAACCCAACCAAACTTCAACATGGAGCAAGCATCTTCACTTCACCTGCAACTAGCAACGCTATAAGAAGGGTTGAGCGAAGCGTACTTAGCCAAGCAACGGTTTGCATAGGTAGGGTGGTTAAACATGGCAATTGGTTACAAGTAGGAGGCTGACAAGGAGAACATGGGCATCGAGGCAAAACTATAGATCGAGACTACTAGCAATAGGCGAAGATAGTAAAGTTATCGGGGTTCGGTCATCTTGCCTGAAGAGAATTCGTTCGGATCGTAAGAAGGGTCCTCGTGCTCAACCTCGTTGGAAAACTCGTGCTCAACTTCGAACCCGGTCTCAGCTTCCGGCTCTAAACACAACAAACACACCAAGCACCAATCAACACGATGCAATGCGCACTCGAAAAACATGAATGCATGATGGATGCACTAAAGATGCACATGGAGCACGTAAAACATCACTCAAGAAAAACACCTCAAAACAAGATAACAATCTGATATTATTAATCTACACAGAAAATCACCCAAGTTTGATATAAGATTCGCTGAAATCGGAGTTACGGGCTAAAAGTTATGCCCGAAACAAGATTTGAGCGAAAACTGTAAATTACAGCAACATAGCATCTTTGGAGCTCAAAATAATTAATCTACAGCACCCAAAAAGCATGGAAAAGGTCTTAAACACAAACTAGATATATAGGACAGCAACTAGGTCCAAAGTGCACCCCCAACGGAGTCACGGATCAATAGCAATGATCTTGGACATATTGAACTTTGAAATAAAATTCTGGCAGCAGAATTTTATTGAAACTTCAGAGCAAAAGATAAACATGCTACAGCCACTCAAATGGACATGTGAGGACATGAATGGAAAGACAACAATATATACTTCAAGGAACAATCAAAATCCACCCCAAAACTAACATGCTTTGTCCTAGAACATCACACGAACAAGGCATCGGAACGTTACAGATTTCAGACTTAGTGAAATTTCACTAAGTCCTAAAACAGCAACATCATCATAGCATCAAAAAGAGCATGTTTAAGTCACCTCGAAACTAAACATGGCAAAGGGTAAGCACCTCATCAAAATACATATGACGGTGATCCCGAAACACACAAGCATGCATCATAGAGGTGAACACACCGATTACAACGAGCTCAACAAGAAGGCATTTCATAACAAGTGAAAACACAACATGTGAACATGGCATCTTGCAACGATGATAACAAGGAAACAATAAATCTACCATGCAACCTATCACAAGCAACACGTAGTTCGTGGCAAGACGAACACGTGGACATGTCATTTGCATCGTTTGGACAAACGAGCTAAAAGATATCACATGTCAAAGGTGGCATGAAAATAACACATAAC
The DNA here is from genome assembly GCA_902687465.1 of Secale cereale. Classification (NCBI taxonomy): domain Eukaryota; kingdom Viridiplantae; phylum Streptophyta; class Magnoliopsida; order Poales; family Poaceae; genus Secale; species Secale cereale. The sequence continues at coordinate 543,983,747 of LR738711.1, forward strand.
AGCAGTTTATAACATGATGCACTCTTGCAACAGCAAAACAAGTGTCAAGATGACATCTAACATGCATGACAACAACAGGTAAAACGTAGAGGGCATCTCCACGAACATCTGGACATGCTACACGCGCAAAACGGAGCAACATGCACAAATTTAGAGCAGTTCAAAGTTTGCATCTCAGATCAGGAAAACAGAGACTTAGAGGAGTTAGGTCAACCTAGCAGATCTGAGATCTGACGAACAGTGCGGGCCGGCGGGCTACAGATCTGGCCCGGCGGAGGACTGGGCCGGCGGCCCGAGCCGGCGCGGGGCGACTGGGCTTCGGTGCGGCCTGGTGCGGGGCGGAGAGGGCCAGGCGGCCCAGGGCGGCGGCGGCCCTCTGCGGCCTCGGCGGGAGGCGGCCCGGAGGAGGAGGAAGCCCCGCCTGGGCCTGGCGAGCGGCGGTGCGGTGGCCCGGCTGGGGCGGGAGCCCAGGCAGCGGTGGAGGGCTGCGGCCCAGGGCGGCGCTGCGCAGGCCCGTGGGGGCAGCGGGAGGAGGCGAAGCGAGGAAGGCCTGGCGACGGCGTGGCGATGCGGTCGCTCTGGCGCGGAGGGTGCGACCGGCCCAGCTCGGCGATGTGGGGACCCCTGGGGCGATCGACCGAGGCGAACGGGATCTAGCGGCCCGAGCGGACCAGATCGATCGGGGAAGGTCCTGCGCGAGGCGTTGACTCAGGCGCCGAACCGCTGCGTCGATCGAGGAGATCCTCCTCGGGATCCAGAGGAGATCGAAGGAATCGGCTGGAGACCTGCCAAGTGGTGGCTGGACTGGAAAAAAAATGGATCTGGGGAAAAAAAAGAGAGGGGAGGAGGAGGAAGAAGAAGGGGATGCCAAAATAGACTAGGGGTCTATATATAGCAGTTTTTAGGGTTAGGGAGAGATTTAGGGGCGCTAGGAGCCCTCCGATCGCGATCCGACGGATCCGATCGCGGGGATAGTCTTAAAAGGCCTAGACGGAGATAAAAGAAAACAGTAGGGGTATTTCCGGGACACGAAGTGAAGGCACATCGGACCCACACGGACAACGGAGGGAAAAGTCAACGGAGTCCAAACGAGACGAGATTTGAGAGGCGGGTTGCACACAACAAAACAACAACACACAACACAACCTCGCGGCACACCGGTAACGTATAACGCCCGAACAACAAAGTAGGCCTACGGAACGTCACGGACACGTGAGGGAGCTCCGGAACGCGAAACGGACAACGGGAAGAAACACGACGAACCGGAAGCAACCCACAACACAAATGCAATGCGATGCACATGTCTACATGATATGAATGAATGCCACACACTCACACAACAAAACGACGAAAGCCCGAAAGACAAAGAACCCGGAATGGAAATAGATGAAGCCGGAGATATATTATATACCCAAAAGGGAAAGTATTACATCCGGGGCATTACAATTACTCTGCATCTTATCTGCCCTGCCCTCCACTTTCTCCAAATTATCATATCTACATTTACTCTTACCAAAATGTTGAATAAAGCCAATGCCAATGCACACGTTGATGTCTGCATTCCTCTTGTCAGTACCCTTTGCCTTGTAACGATGTACTTAATTAATTGCTATTTGATTATGTATCATCAGTCTGCACCTGATCTTCATTATACTCTATTTCTTCCAATATTATTAGATCTATATTTACTCTTTCCAAAATGTAGAATAATGGCAACGCTTATAAAGAATTTTATTTGGGGAATGATTTGAATTGTCTTTCCATCAACATGGAGAAGGGCTTTGTCTAGCCCGTGTTAACATGTAATGTAAGTTCATCCTTCTCAAGCCTTCAAACTTTGTTCTAGTATAGATTTGGATAGGCATCTTTTCCTCCACTGCTGTTTACATGTGATTGGATGTTTGCAACAACTCCTAGTTTTAAATTGTAGTTGTAAAAACATGTTCCTTATGCAGAATAGATCCATTTATTTGCTTATATAATTGTGAAACATGTTATGTGTCTCCTTGTTTCTCTTTCAGAGTCGTATCTCTTATGCCAGGCAGAACTTTAGGAAAGATAGTGAGCCAAACCATCTTGAGGACAGCGAGATGACCCCAAGGTCCTGTCTTGATGAAGACAGTGAGTTGAAGCTACTCGCCAGCAGGTGTGAGACAACCTCTGTGCAGTCGCTGCCTCAATCAGTTCGACTTCTTCAATCTCAACTTAAGGCGGAAAGGCTTGCTTCATCTTAGCTCCGACTTGAAGTCAAAGACGTAATGAAGATGTCAGGGGACTGCCTTGCGCACTATGGTGCCATGCAGCTAGGGATGAAGCATCTATCGTTGAAAGAAATGAGGTCTCATCAGCTTGTTCGGCTGCTTGCAGGGCCCGAGCTTGTCAGGTCAAGTGCCTTCTAAAGTGCTCTCAGTTTTGCATATTCTTTTGTCGGCGCGTTTATATGCACTGATGGCGACCATTGATGCCCAGTGTATGAAATCCGCGGTCATGTTGCGCTTTATTATCACCGATAGCGAACTTTGATTCCCAGTGGATGTAATATGCCGTAATTTCTTTGTTGTATAGTATAGGGTTATTCTTTGGTCAGTATGCTATAATTTAGGCTGGTAGGTTCAGTGGATTTCAGTGTTGTCGGTCTTCAGGCCGGCCCGTTACTCATATGGGCCAAAACGTGGGCCTATAATCATCTTGGACCATTATCAGGTCTAAACCTATAGTAGTTTCCCGCCTTTAACAGGCCATGGGCTACATATTTACTATAGTGACACTAGGCTTCCTACGGGCCGTAGAAACAATGGGCCTTCTACGGTTCATAGAAACAATGGGCCTTCTACGGGCCGTAGAAACAATGGGCCATCTACGGGTCGTATCATCAATGGGCCTTAGACGGGTCGTATGATCGATTGGCTAAACATGGGCCAAAAACATACCGCATTATGGCCGTAAATGGGCTTGAGTTGGAGTCGTCCGTTCATGGGCCGACCATAACAGGCCGTCGTTAATAGGACATATTTGATGACGCTATGAAAACGACCCAACGTATTAACGTGCCACAAACGGGCCGACTATAACCACAGGCTGAATTTGGCCCACAAGCAGAAAATGGCAGTAACGGGCTGTAAGTAACCGAATGCTGGAAATGAGCCCAAGAATAAATGGGCCCTGAGAAGGCCGAAAGATAACATGGGATGCAAACGGCCCAATAGATTAATGGGCCGTTAATGGGTATAAAGTGATACACTGTTCATTACGGGCCAGTTTCACCACGGGCCATTAATGGGCCAAGAATAAATGGGCCCTGAGAAGGCCGAAAGATAACATGGGCTGCAAACGGCCCAATGGATGAATGGGCCGTTAATGGGTATAAAGTGATACACTATTCATTACGGTCCAGTTTCACCATGGGCCGTTAATGGGCCAAGAGTTACAAAAGGGCCTCATATGGGCCGAAAGACGTCATCGGCCATACATGGGCCAGAACATAAAATGGGCTAGAATCATATTGGACGGCCCAGATGATGCTACTGGGCCTAATTCGGATAGGTCATAACGGGTCGTGGGTTAGCGGGCTGTAAATGGGCTATATGCGAACAGGCCATTAACAGGCTTTCCGTGGGCCGGCCCGCCGCCTTTTGACCAAGTCAAACGGACCGGACTTTTCATAGGAATGGGCCTCTGTTGGGCCGTGCCACGTGTCGACGTATCATAGGCGCTTTGGGTCCATTGAGAGGATGACATCTGTCCCAACGGTGAGCCGACACGTGTTTCCTCGAGCTAATGATGATTTTACACGTGGAAAATCCCCATTGGTCGAGGCTGTTAACGGGTTATTGGATCCAAAACCGGACCCGATAGCTTAACGACGTTCCATTATGGTGGATTCCATGTGTCGGTCACCCTTCACGAAAGCACTTCTGTAACGCGCGTTTTATCGTCATGGAAGTGGACACTTCCGTGATGATAATTTTGGTAATGTCATGGAACACTTCTACGACAGCACAAGTATGACTATCTTGATTCTGTCATAAATTTGTCATGGATGTACATGCATGACAGAAAACATGACCTACTATGACAAACATGTATCATCACGGAAGTGTATTTTTTTGTAGTGTATGGTTGTCTCTTTATTGTATGAATTGCAAACGCCATGTAATTACTTTACTTTATCGCTATGAGTTAGCAACAGTCATAGAAGCAATAGTTGGCGAGATGACCACAACGCTATGATGGAGATCAAGGTGTCAAGCCGGTGACGATGGAGATCATGACGATGCTTTGGAGATGGAGATCAAAAGCACAAGTTGATGATGGACATATCATGTCACATATTTTTGATTGCATGTGATGTTTATCTTTTATGCATCATATTTTGCTTAGTACGGCGATAGCATTATAAGATGATTCCTTAACTAAATTTCAAGGTAAAAGTGTTCTCCCTGAGTATGCACCGTTGCTAAAGTTCGTCGTGTTGAGACACCACGTGATGATCGGGTGTGATAGACTCTACGTTCACATACAACGGGTGCAAGGCAGTTGTGCACATGTGGAATACTCGGTTAAACTTGACGAGCCTAGCATGTACAGACATGGCCTCGGAACACTGGAGACCAAAAGGTCGAACGTGAATCATATAGTAGAGATGATCAACATAGAGATGTTCACCAATGAAGACTACTCCATCTCATGTGATGATCGGACATGGTTTAGTTGATTTGGATCGCGTATCATTTAGATGACTTGAGGGATGTCTAGTAAGTAGGAGTTCTTTAGTAATTTGATTAATTGAACTTAATTTATCATGAACTTAGTCCTGATAGTATTTGCGTATCTATGTTGTAGATCAATGGCCCGTGCTACTGTTCCCTTGAATTTTAATGCGTTCCTAGTGAAAGCTAAGTTGAAATATGATGGTAGCAACTACACGGACTGGGTCTGTAACTTGAGGCTTATCCTCATTGCTGCATAGAAGAATTATGTCCTTGAGGCACCGCTAGGTGAAAGGCCTACTGCAGGAGCATATGCTGATGTTTTGAACGTCTGGCAAGCTCGATCTGATGACTACTCGATAGATCGGTGTGCCATGCTTTACGGCTTAGAATCGGGACTTCAAAGACGTTTTGAACGTCATGGAGCATATGAGATGTTCCAGGAGTTGAAGTTAGTATTTCAAGCAAATGCCCGAGTTGAGAGATATGAAGTCTCCAACAGGTTCTATAGCTGCAAGATGGAGGAGAACAGTTTATTAGTGAACACTTACTTAGAATGTCTGTTCCACCATGTCCATCGCCCATGAAGGACTTGCCTCACTCGGGTAGATCTTCATGAAGTAGGCGATCTCCTTGCCCTTACAAACTCCTTGGTTCAACTCCACAATCTTGTCGGAGGCTCCCAAGTGACACCTAACCAATCTAGGAGACACCACTCTCCAAAAAGTAACAAATGGTGTGTTGATGATGAACTCCTTGCTCTTGTGCTTCAAGTGATAGTCTCCCCAACACTCAACTCTCTCACACAGATTTGGATATGGTGGAAAGATGATTTGAGTGGAAAGCAACTTGGGGAAGGCTAGAGATCAAGATTCTTGTGGTAGGATTGGTATGTCTTGGTCTCAACACATGAGCAGGTGATTTTCTCTCAGAAAATGTGTAGTGCAAGTGTAGGCACGTCTGATGGCTCTCCCACAAATGGAGATGGGGGTGGAGGGGTATATATAGCCTCCACACAAAATCCAACCATTACACACATTTTCCAAACTCGGTCAGACCGAATAGATGAACTCGGTCAGACCAAAGCAGTTCAAAATGTGAACGTTAGGAATCTAGGTGGGACCGACATGAACAACTTGGTGGGACTGATGTGCTAGGGCTAGGGCAAGACCTCATCTCGCCGATTGCATGAACTCGGTGAGACCGATTTCAGCAAATAGCACTACAAAGAACTGGTCAAGCAAACTTGGTGGGACCGATCGCTCATTTCGGTGAGACCGAAACGTTACAAAAGGATCACAGAGAGTTTACCTTGCAAGCTCGGTGGGACCGATCGCCCTTTTTGGTGAGACCGAAATGTTACGAAAGGATCACAGAGAGTTTGCAATGCCATCTCGTGAGAACGAGATCCGTATTGGTGAGACCGAATTGTCTAGGGTTTGTGGCAATGGCTATGTCAAATGAACTCGGTGATGCCGGATGGATCAAATCGGTGGGGCCGAGTTTGACTTTAGGTTTTGGACATATGTGGAATTTGAGAAAGTGGCTGAGGGTTTTGGAGCAATATCACTAAGCACTTGAGCAACCCGGTCATTGAGCAACACCTCATCCCCTTTTAATAGTACTGGCTTTCCTATGGAGTCAATGTGATCTTGGATCACTAAAATAGAAATATAGAGTCTTGAGCTTTTGTCAATCTTTGTCCTTAGCATTTTGAGGGGACCACATCTCTAGTCCATGCCATGCCAATCATTGAACTTCCTGAAATATTTAACATGAATGGATATTAGTTCAATGAGATATATGTTGTTATTAATTACCAAAACCACCCAGGTATTATTTGCACTTTCAGTACGGAGCTGGACTCTCGAGGGGACCTGGATTATTCCCGGAGACTAAGGACGGGCCTTGGTCTTCACGTGTAGTTTCCACGTCGGGGTTTGAGGTCGAGTTGCTTCGGGCTGGGGCGACCCACGGCTATCGGTCGCCGACTCGTCATAAGTGCTCAAGGCCAGAAGAGTGTTGTGAACGAAAGGTTCAACCGAGATTGACTCTTGACCTCCACCTCCTGATTCTGCCTCGAGGGCCGAAGATAGGTCCTCCACGGAGATGGCGAGTCCCACTGGAGGTGGAGTCTCATCCCCGCTTAGAGTTGAGCCCTCCTGGATCGAGGCTGTTCGGAGGACTAGGGCCGATCTGTAGATCAGACCAGAGGGGGGATCTAGAGCGGGCATGGCAAGGCCTGCGGGGGTGTGGGAAAGGGCAGTGAATCCAATGAAGACCAGATCGCCCTGCGTATCCGCAACGTATTCCAGATTGCCGAATCGAATTCGATACTCATGAGCGAAGTTATCGATCTGATCCAGATGACCAGCGGTAGGGTTAAGGTTACACGTGATTAGTTACGGAAAGAGGAAGATTCTGCCTGCTCTTGGCTTGGAGGGCACACCACAACTCTGAAGTTTCCTTATTCGGTCATGGGTCTTCTATCGTTATACAGCTTCACCAGTCCGGCCCACATCCAATGGGTCGGCTCCCCGAGGACCCCTTAGTCCATGACTCCCTCACATACGATATGAAGTCGTGTCCTAATATGACACTTGTATACTAGGCCTCTCATATATAGTGAGAGTAGACACACGATGTAACCTATGCCAACATAATAGCACATGAACGCAGGGGAAGCCGGCGACATGTGCCGGCATCCAGGGGGACCTTGTGCGGTATTGTAGCAATGTCATGGGGAGGAGCGCCCATAGTTAGGCCCCGGGGATGTAGCCATATTGGTGAAACTCGTTACAAATCTTGGTGACGTGCCTCGTGTGATTGCTTGGTCCTCGGATGATCTACTACGCGCCTCAGATTTATTCTAATATGATAAATAGTTGTTTCCTTGTAGAATTGAGGTAATAGTTGGTACTAAGTAATGTGCTGCCATGAACAACTATGATTGGTGTTGGTGTCCGTTCACAACACTCATGTAGTTGGGAGCAGCTATGTAGTAACATATATCTATTTCACAGTATCTATTACACATTTATTACTATGCATCTCCACTACTATTAAACAATCAAACAAAAACTTTCTTAGGTGCACCCCGCAATTAGCCCCATAACACGGCACGAACAATAAACACCGTACTATTAGACCCACAAATCTCAATCTAACGACCATCCTAGATCTAATAGCTCTATGATGTGGACTTAGCAATTTCGGATGACTGACCGTACTCCACCATTCAGGCCTTCCCTCGAACTACCGGTCCCACCTCCCCTATGATCATGCACCCGCATCGTAATATCTCCTCCAATCCCGCAAGGCACACAAAAACAAGGAAACTGATCTCCGCACAGACTGCTCCATCTCCGGCGCCGTCTCTTCTTCCCAACCCTCCATCTGGTGCCCTGCTCTACCCTCGACGGGCTAATGCCGGCCAAATATTGTGCTTCGTCTAGAGTGGTTGCCCAGACACAGGAAATCGATGCAGTCAACGTGGGTCGGCGGTGGCAGCTCGATGCAGGGAACGGCGATGGCCAAGGCCTGAACTCCGGCGGGGCTGGCATGGATCTGGCGGAAGGCAGCCGGATCGGGTTGATGATGGGCGGCGCCGGCGAGTCGGAGAGACGGCAGTGGCATCTGAGCTCCTCCATGGCATGCTGCGTTTCCAGGGAGAGAGAAAGCTTCGAAGGCGAGGTGATAGATAAGAACGGAAGGAATGGAGAGGAGGAAGAGCAAGGGCGTGGCAGCCTTGACGGTAAACCTTCGGTGGCGACGGTCCTCGGCGAGAGGTAGCGCGCGGCACCGGCACGAGCCTATGGCATGGCGACAGCGGTGGCAGCTTGGATCTGCGGGAGATTAGGCATTTTTTATACGTTTGGATGGCAAGCTAAAGGTTGTGCATATTGGGTATGTATGGATCGCTATCAAACCTGCTTACAAAAGATTGGAATGATTTATCCTGTTGTAGGCTATATCTGAAGTATTACTACGTACCAAATCAATGATTCTTTGTGTTTTCAGGCCACATACCTACTGATTCCGTTAACACATGATACGTCTCCAACGTATCTATATTTTTTTATTGTTCCATGCTATTATATTATCTGTTTTGGATGTTTAAGGGGCTTTATTATGCACTTTTATATTATTTTTGGGACTAACCTACTAACCCAAGGCCCAATGCAAATTGTTGTTTTTTTGCCTATTTCAGTGTTTCACAGAAAAGGAATATCAAACGGAGACCAAACGGAATGAAACCTTTGTGAGGATCGTTTTTGGAACAAACGCAACCCAGAAGACTTGGAGTACACGCCTGGGAAGCCACGAGGCGGCCACGAGGTAGGAGGGCGCACCCAGGGGGGTAGTCGCGCCCCCACCCTCGTGGGCCCCTCGTAGATCCACCGACGTACTTCTTCCTCCGATATATACTCATATACCCTGAAAACATCCGAGGACATCCACGAAACCCTAATTCCACCGCCGTAACCTTCTGCACCCGTGAGATCCCATCTTGGGGCATTTCCGGAGCTCCGCCGAAGGGGGCATCGATCACGGAGGGCTTCTACATCAACACCATAGCCTCTCCGATGAGTTGTGAGTAGTTTACCATAGACCTTCGGGTCCATAGTTATTATCTAGATGGCTTCTTCTCTCTCTCTCTGGATCTCAATACAAAGTTCTCCTCGCTCTTCGAGGAGATCTATTCGATGTAATCTTTTTGCGGTGTGTTTGTCGAGATCCGATGAATTTTGGGTTTATGATCAAGATTATCTATGAAAAATATTGGATTATTTTCTGAAATCTTTTTTATGCATGATTTAAATATCCTTGCAAGTCTCTTTGAATTATAGGTTTGGTTTGGCCTACCAGATCTATAGTTCTTGCAATGGGAGAAGTGCTTGGCTTTGGGTTCAATTTTGCGGTGTCCTTTACCAGTGACAGCAAGGGCAGCAAGGCACGTATTGTATTGTTGTCATCGAGGATAAAAAGATGGGGTTTATATCATATTGCTTGAGTTTATCCCTCTACATCATGTCGTCTTGCTTAAGGCGTTACTCTGTTCTTATGAACTTAATACTCTAGATGCATGCTGGATAGCGGTCGATGTGTGGAGTAATTGTAGTAGATGCAGAATCGTTTCGGTCTACTTGTCACGGACGTGATGCCTATATACAATGATCATGCCTAGAATGAGTTCAATACATTACCTTCAGTTTTGCGTTGTGAAGTTTTCAAGTAATTGGGTAAGGATTTGATGGACTATGGAACAAAGAGTGGCAAGAGCCTAAGCTCGGGGATGCCCAAGGCACCCCAGGGTAAAATTCAAGGAAAGCCAAAATCCTAAGCTCGGGGATGCCCGGGAAGGCATCCCCTCTTTCGTCTTCGTCTATCGGTAACTTTACTTGAGACTATATTTTTATTCAAAACATGATATGTGTTTTGTGTCTTGTATGATTTGAGTCTTTGCTTTTTACTTTACCACAATCATCCTTGCTGTACACACCTTTTGGGAGAGACACACATGAATCGGAATTTATTAGAATACTCTATGTGCTTAACTTATATCTTTTGAGCTAGATAGTTTTGCTCTAGTGCTTCACTTATATCCTTTTAGAGCACGGCGGTGGTTTTATTTTATAGAAATTATTGATCTCTCATGCTTCACTTATATTATTTTGAGAGTCCTTTAGAACAGCATGGTAATTTGCTTGGTTTTAAAATTAGTCCTAATATGATAGGCATCCAAGATGGGTACAATAAAAACTTTCATATAAAGTGCAATGAATATTATGAGAAGTTTGATACTTGATGATTGTTTTGAGATATGAGGATGGTGATATTAGAGTCATGCTAGTAGAGTAGTTGTGAATTTGAGAAATACTTGTGTTGAGGTTTGCAATCCCGTAGCATGCACGCATGGTAACCGTTGTGTGACAAATATGAAGCATGAGGTATTTCATTGATTGTTATCCTTTGTGTGGAGGTCGGGATCGCGCGATGGTTTACTCCTACCAACCTTTCCTGTAGGAGCATGCATGTAGTACTTTGTTTTGATGACTTGTAGATATTTGCAATAAGTATGTGAGTTCTTTATGACTAATGTTGAGTCCATGGATTATATGCACTCTCACCCTTCCACCATTGCTAGCCTCTCTTGTACCGCACAACTTTCGCCGGTACCATACACCCACCATATACCTTCCTCAAAACAGCCACCATACCTAAATATCATGGCATTTCCATAGCCATTCCGAGATATATTGCCATGAAACTTTCCACCATTCCGTTTATTATGACACGCTTCATCATTGTCATATTGCCATGCATGATCATTTAGTTGACATCGTATTTGTGGCAAGGCCACCATGCATAATTTTTCATACATGTCACTCTTGATTCATTGCACATTCCGTTACACCACCGGAGGCATTCATATAGAGTCATATTTTGTTCTAGTATCGAGTTGTAATCCTTGAGTTGTAAATAAATAGAAGTGTGATGATCATCATTATTAGAGCATTGTCCCAAAAAAATTAAAAAAAAGAAAGGTCAAATAAAAAAATAAAGGCCAAAAAAAGGAAGGCCCAAAAAGAGAAAAAAAAGGGGGGGGGGGGACAATGCTACTATCTTTTTTCCACACTTGTGCTTCAAAGTAGCACCACGATCTTCATGATAGAGAGTCTCTTGTTTTGTCACTTTCATATACTAGTGGGAATTTTCATTATAGAACTTGGCTTGTATATTCCAACGATGGGCTTCCTCAAATGCCCTAGGTCTTCATGAGCAAGCAAGTTGGATGCACACCCACTTAGTTTCTTTTGTTGAGCTTTCATAAATTTATAGCTCTAGTGCATCTGTTGCATGGCAATCCCTACTCACTCACATTGATATCTATTGATATGCATCTCCATAGCCCATTGATATGCCTAGTTGATCTGATACCATCTTCTCATTTTGTCTTCGCCACAACCACCACTCTATTCCACCTATAGTGCTATATCCATGGCTCACGCTCATGTATTGCGTGAAAGTTGAAAAAGTTTGAAAAAATTGAAGTATGAAACAAGGGTTGTGCATGATTTGGGTATTTTGTGTGACAAAGATGGAGCATAACCAAACTATATGATTTTGTAGGGATGAACTTTCTTTGGCCATGTTATTTTGAGAAGACATAATTGCTTTGTTCGTATGCTTGAAGTATTATTATTCTTATGTCAATATTAAACTTTTGTCTTGAAACTTCCGGATCTAAACATTGATGCCACAATAAAGAAAAATTACATTGAGAATTACGTTCGGCAGCATTCCACATCAAAAATTATGTTGTTATCATTTACCTACTCAAGGACGAGCATGAATTAAGCTTGGGGATGCTTGATACGTCTCCAACGTATCTATAATTTTTTATTGTTCCATGCTATTATATTATCTGTTTTTGATGTTTAAGGGGCTTTATTATGCACTTTTATATTATTTTTTGGACTAACCTACTAACCCAAGGCCCAGTGCAAATTGCTGTTTTTTTGCCTATTTCACTGTTTTGCAGAAAAGGAATATCAAACGGAGTCCAAACAGAATGAAACTTTTGCAAGGATCGTTTTTGGAACAAACGCAACCCAGAAGACTTGGAGTATACGCCTGAGAAGCCATGAGGTAGGAGGGCGCGCCCAGGGGGTAGTCACGCCCTCCACACTCATGGGCCCCTTGTAGCTCCACCGACGTACTTTTTCCTCCGACATATACTCATATACCCTGAAAACATTCGAGGACATCCACGAAACCCTAATTCCACCGCCGTAACCTTCTGCACCCATGAGATCCCATCTTGGGGCCTGTTCCGAAGCTCCGCCGGAGGGGGCATCGATCACGGAGGGCTTCTACATCAACACCATAGCCTCTCCGATGAGTTCTGAGTAGTTTACCACAGACCTTCGGGTCCATAGTTATTAGCTAGATGGCTTCTTCTCTCTCTCTGGATCTCAATACAAAGTTATCCTCGATCTTCGAGGAGATCTATTTGATGTAATCTTTTTGCGGTCTGTTTGTCGAGATCCGATGAATTGTGGGTTTATGTTCAAGATTATCTATTAACAATATTGGATTATTTTCTGAAATCTTTTATGCGTGATTTAAATATCCTCGCAAGTCTCTTCGAATTATTGATTTGGTTTGGCCTACTAGATCTATAGTTCTTGCAATAGGAGAAGTGCCTGGCTTTGGTTTAGATCTTGCGGTGTCCTTTCCAAGTGACAGAAAGGGCATCAAGGCACGTATTGTATTGTTGCCATCGAGGATAAAAAGATGGGGTTTATATCATATTGCTTGAGTTTATCCCTCTACATCATGTCATCTTGCTTAAGGCGTTACTCTGTTCTTATGAACTTAATACTCTAGATGCATGCTGGATAGCGGTCGATGTGTGGATTAATAGTAGTAGATGCAGAATCATTTCGGTCTACTTGTCACGGACGTGATGCCTATATACAATGATGATGCCTAGATATTCTCATAACTATGCGCTTTTCTATCAATTGCTCGACGGTAATTTGTTCACCCACCATAGAAATCTGCTATCATGAGAGAAGCCACTAGTGAAACCTATGCCCCCCAGGTCTATTCTCATCATATTAATCTTCCATCAACTATTTATTTTACTTTGCATAATTTACTTTTCAATCTATACAACATAAATACCAAAAATATGTATCTTATTATCTCTATCAGATCTCACTTTTGCAAGTGGCCGTGAAGGGATTGACAACCCCTTTATCGCGTTGGTTGCAAGGTTGTTAATTGTTTGTGTAGGTACGAGGGACTTGAGTGTAGTCTCCTACTGGATTGATACCTTGGTTCTCAAAAACTGAGGTAAATACTTATGCTACTTTGATGCATCACCCTTTCCTCTTCAAGGGAAAACCAACGCATGCTCAAGAGGTAGCAACACGGCACTGGGATCCCTGTAGGTAGAAGCATAAGAATAAGACTGGTCCTCTGATCCCGGTTGGCCTTTAATGCCCATTTAGGAATTAGGACGTTCCGGAGGCACACAACAACCTGAATTTGTAAGGCGCCCCTGATTTAGTAGGTATTGTTTGTTTGCAAGTTTGCATTGCCGGTAGATTTTGTTAACCACAGCTTTGAGATTTTTTCCCGTTGATTTTGGTACAGAAACCGAATTACAATACCTCTGTAAATTTTGCTTTACTTTGATAGTTTGGTACAAAGGCATTCTCTAGATTGATAACATTTTGTTGGCAAGAGTGTCAAATTTATTTTGGTATGTACTTGCCTCATTTCGTTTGTTATTAAAAAATATCTCCTTTGATTTACAGGAATCTTGTAGGAATTTATCATTATGTCAAAATGGTTCTGATCTGCTATTTCTCTGTCACCTCCTTGTTGTTGCTTTATCTGTCATTCACAACTCATAACAGAAGTTTCATGTGGCCCAGGAAGAAGTGACTAAGAGGGTGGCACAGATAGGAAATCTCAGTGAGGTACGGGCCTTTTCTTTCCTCCATGCCTCCCTTGACTTGGTAGCATAATTTTTGAAGGCTCCATTTTATCATGCTCGGTTGTAGATGCAGATTAGAAATTTCTTTGCATTACAATACACTTTATGCCTCCTTTTCTTTTCTTTATGCCTCCCTTGATTAGCAATTCTTGAAGGCTTCATCTTGGGAGGTGATTATAAATCTATTTGTATGACCTCTTTGTGTAGTTGTTTTATTTATCGTGAACTTAGGAAGCGACGTAGTCTTAAGTCCGATTCTAAGTTATCATTGCTAATTTGCTGGCAGCAAAACTAGACTACGAGAAGGAGAACTTAATGAGAGGATAGCAAAGTTGGACGGTGGTGTCGATGTCATTCAGGTATTAATGGAGGGCAGTATTTGTTGACATGCTACTCTTTTCCTTGATAACCTGTTGGAAGGAATATGATGATATGGTAACTGTAACCCATGACTTGATAGGTGGGAGGACGAACATAAAATGAACTTAAAGATAGGTTGGGAGTTGAGGATGCTCTAATGTAACTAGGTGAGTGTAATGCCCCGGATGTAATACTTTCCCTTTTGGGCATATAATATATCTCTGGCTTCATCTATTCCATTTCGGGTTCTTTGTCCTTCGGGTTTTCGTCATTTTGTTGTGTGCGTGTGTGGCTTTCATTCATATCATATAGTCATGTACATCGCATTGCATTTGTATTGTCGTTTGCATCTGGTTCCACGCGTTCCTTCCCGTTGTCCGTTTCGCGTTCCGGAGCTCTCTCACGTGTCCGTGGCGTCCCGTAGGCCTACTTTGGTGTTTGGCCGTGTAACGTTACCGGTTTGGCGCGAGACTTGTCGTGTGTTGTTGTTTAGGTGTGTGTAACCCGCCTGTCAAATCTCGTCGCGTTTTGAGTCCGTTTGCTACCCCAACAGTTATTCTCGTGGGCTCAAAGTGCCTCCACTTTGAGGCCCAAGACACCCCTCCAACAGCCCACCAAAACACTCCTAACCCCTCCTATCATCTAGGCCATCCAATTCTAATCGTGTGGCCGAAAATCGCACTCCATTTGGATAACCCTAGCTCCTTGTGCCTATATATTTGTCCACACCCCCAAATTTTGCCCCAAATCAAGGAAACCCTAGCCCCCACCTTCTCCTTCCTCCAGCCACCACCACCTCGCCGGAGTTCGCCGGAGTACTACCACCTCGCCGGAAAAACACCTCATCTCCTCCGGTCCCTCCTCTCACCTCACCGCCGCCTCACCTCACCTCCCGCAGCGAAGGAACCCCACCGCCAGCATCGAAGGAGCCTCCAACTCCGATCCAGCCGCCAGTTCGCTCGACAGCGCCGCCGCTTCCCTCGTTCGAGCAAGCTGCGACCAGATCCGATCGATCGATCGAGGTCAACGCTCCCGCATCGCCCTGCTCGGGCTTCCCCGCGTCGATCCGATCCAGGTGGACCGGCCGCCGCCGCCTGGGCCACCGTTTCACCAGCCACCGCACCTGCGGGCCGCGACCGCCAGACCGACGCCTCGCTGGGCCGCCTCCCCACCCGCGGGCCGGCCGCCTCGCCTCTCCGCCAGCCAGCGTGCCTCTCCTCCCGTGGGCCGCCGCCGCCCGAGGCCCAGTCCCCAGCGCCAGGGAGCGCCGCGCCCGAGCTAGACCTCCAGCCTCTCCTGGGCCCGGTCGCCTCGCGGGTCCAGCCGCCGGCCGCCCTGCCGCTTCGTTGGGCCACGCCGGATCCCTCCCCGAGCCGGAGGCCCGTCTCGCTCCGCCGCCACTCCGCCTGGGCCCGAGGCCGCCCAGATCCGCCGGCCCACTTCTGCCTCTCTGCGGGCCTCTTCTTCGCCAGTTCCAGCCGCCGGGACCCGTAGCCCGTTGTACTCTCAGATCTGAAGGTTGATTTCAAACCCTAAATCCTCTAAGTCCCAGTTTTGTGATCTCTGATGCATTATTCAAACTGTGATAACTTCTTGTGTGGTGATCCGTTTTGCGCAAATGACATGTCCACACGTTCGTGGTGACTAGCACTACAGTTCATTTCATTGTGCCATGCATGTTTGAGATCATCTAGATGCTTATTTTTCTGTTGCAAGAGTCCATCCTGTTATAAACTGCTGCTATGTGTTGTTTTTATGTCACCTTTGCATAGTGATAACTTGGTGCTCGTTTATCCGAATGATGCAAATGACATGTCCACGTGTTCGTCTTGTCATGCTCTACATGATGATTGCTTAGACTTGCATGATAGATTTAATCTTGCCATGTTTAGCACCGTTGCAAAGTGCCATGTGGCTGTGATGTTGTTTTACTTGTTATGAGATGCCATCTTGTTGAGCTCATTGCTATTGTTGTGATTATCTCCATGAAGCATGCTTGTATGTTTCGGAATCACCATCACGTGTACTTTGATGTGGTGCTTACCACTTGCCATGTTTAGTTTTGAGGTGACTTAAACTTGCTCTCGAAGATGCCTTGATGAAACTGCTGTTTTAACACTTAGTGAAATTTCACTAAGTCTGGAATCTGTAATTCTCAGATGCCATGGTTGCTTGCTGTTCTAGGACAATCCATGATAGTTTTGGGGTGACTCTTGATGGTTCCTTGTAGTATATATTGTTGGCTATCCATTCATGCTCTCACATGCTTATTTGAGTGGCTGTGGCACATTTAACTTTTGCTCCAAAGTTGCAATAAATTACTGCTGTCAGGATTTTGTTGTCAAGTTCAATATGTCCAAGCTTGTTGCTATTGATCCGTGGCTCCTTTGGGGGTGCATAAATGGACTTATTTGCTGTAGGATATGTCTAGTTTATGTTCATGCTCTTTGCCATGATGTTTGAGTGCTGTAGCTTATTTATCTAGTGCTCCGAAGTTGCTATGTGGCTTTAATTTTCAGCTTGTGCATATTTCTTGTTTCGGGCATAACTTTTAGCCCGTAGCTCCGTTTTGAGCGAGTCTTATATGAAACTTGATTGATTTTCCGTGTATATTCATAATATCCTATTGTTATCTTGTTATGAAGCTTTTGCTTGAGTGCTTATTTTCCGTGCTCCGTGTGCTCTCATAGTGCATCCATCATGCATCCATCATTTTTGTGTGCGCATTGCATCTTGTTGATTCGTGCCTTGTGTGATTGTATTGTTTAGAGCCGGAAGCTGAGACCGAGTACGAGTACGAGCATGAGGTTACTACCGAGGTTGAGCACGAGGACCCCTCTTACAATCCGAACGACAACTCTTCAGGCAAGATGACCGAACCCGGATACCATTACTATTTTTGCCTATTGCAAGAAGTTTCGATCTATAGTTTTGCCTCGATGCCCATGTCTTTCATGTCAGCCTCCTACTTGTAACCATGTCCATGTCTAACCACCCTACCTATGCAAACCATTGATTGGCTATACGTAGGCTTCGCTCAGCCCCTCTTATAGCGTTGCTAGTTGCAGGTGAAGTTGAAGATGCTTGCTTCATGTTGAAGTTTTGTTGGGTTATATCACACTATATAAATGCTTAAAAATGAAATCATCTATATATTGGCAATGGGTGGAAGGCTAAGCCTTTTGCTTGGTGATTTGTTCCACTCATGCCGCTAGGAACCGTATAAACCGGTGTTATGTTCCTTGATTATGCGTTCCTCACACGGTTGGGGTTTATGGGACCCCCTCGATAAACCGCTAAGTGATAAGTCTTTTCCAGCAAGTCCCAACATTGGTACTATTCGCCTAAACAACTAAAACTTACCGAGGGAGTAATTAACCCGAGGATTAATTAATTCAACCCCCCTGGGCCAGTGCTCGATTTGAGTGTTGGTCCAAACTAGAGTCGTGTGCGGGGCCCCCCTTGGCAACTTGGGTTTTTGGCCACTGTACGCTGTGCTCATCCGGTCGTGGCCTGAGACTAGATACGCGCGGCTACTATCAGGGTGTCAGCACGCCGGGAGGATTTGCTGGATTAGCCTTACCTTAGTTCGGAGTATCTTGAGCACGGGATTCCGAGAATACTCGGGTCTTCCCACCTTGGAGTTGCGACTCCGTGGATCGTGGGCTTGTAATGGGCCAAGTTGGAACACCCCTGCAGGGTTATGAACTTTTGAAAGCCGTGCCCGCGGTTATGTGGCAGATGGGAGCTTGTTAATATCCGGTTGTAGATAACTTGACACCATGTTCTAATACACTACCAGCGTGTGTACCGTGACTGTCATTTTCCGAATAGGGATTCGGGAGATGAACACGGTGGGGTTTATGTTTGACGTGTTGTAGCTATGATCACTTCGTGATCATCTCTCGACCGAGGAACTTCTCTTCTCGCACTCTTTCACGTAAGCTAGTGCTAGTTGCTGCTGCAGACTCTTATTCTTTTCTTCAGCCTTGTTCCACACCCAAGGCTTAAATAGTCATGTTACCCAGGGACGGGATTGCTGAGTCCTCTGTGGCTCACAGTTACTTCACCACACCAGATGCAGGTCCGATGGTGAGCTATCCAGGTGATGGCACTGAGCTAGACTGGGAGTACGACGAGGAGCGTAGTCGTTACTATGTTCGTTATCCTGATGATCAGTAGTGGATACTTCTACTAGGATTCGATCCGACCTGTGGATTTAAATTATGTTTGGTATCTTGTCATTTGGATTTTACCCTTAGAAGGGCTGCGATGTTTTATTGAATGATGATTTGGACATGTATTGTATTTGTGTGACGTGGCGATTGTAAGCCAACTATTTTATGTTTTCCATCCCCATCCTTTACATGAGTTGTGCAAAGATACCAAACTTGCGATCATTCCAGCATGGGGTTATGTCTCTAAGTCGTGCCTCGACACATAGGAGATATAGTCCCATCCTGGGCATTACAAGTTGGTATTCAGAGCCTTCTCCGACCTAGGAGCCCCCACTGATTGATCGAATCGTTGACGGTCGAGTCTAGGCACACACTGAAAATATTTTGAGTCCTATATTTATATCGGAGAGTAGGATTTCTTTGCTTCTCATCCCCTTTCTCTCTGGTGAGGACTCCTGACGTCTACTCTTGCCTCTTCTACTTTCAAAAATTGCACCAAATTTTTTTTAGGAATCTCGCGAGTATTGTGGGATTGTTTCGATGTTCTTGTGACGAGAATATTGTTCTCGATGCCTCCTGACATTAGGGGTTGTGGCAGTGTCCCGGGGAGTTGAGCTTCGGGGTATTGTCGTCACAAGCATATCGCAGCAGTACTAAATACTTAAGACGGCCGACATCGAAAATCTCTCCTATACGGTTAGTGGCAAGATAACCCCGACATCACCCAGTACTGGGGAGGTAGTTTGGGAGTATTGCCATAGCTTGGTATAGTGGATGCTTTTCGAAGGTCTGAGGTAGACAGTTTTCGAGAAAGACTGGTTATGTGTTGAAGGATGGATACAGCTGGATGTAGGTTTAGAGTTGATTGCGTGGTGCTTCCCCTGTATCCCCAACACCTGATTGCATAACTGGAATCTTTCAGAAATTCATAGGTGGGTTTATCCAGTAGATCGTACGCATTCTTCCAACGAATGCAGGTTAGCGAGTTCGGGGTTCTACATTGAGTGAAGTGGTTTTATGACCGATGTTCCGATCGGGAGTTGCATCTTAAAGGGTCCTTGGCTATGCTGATCCGGGGATTGCAAAACCCTTTCGTAACGCGTTCATAAGCTTTCAGCACAAAGATGTTAGAACGAAGCTCATATCTTGTGTTTGTTTCCATCCGTACCTTGTTGTTTTCTTATTTACCTTTTGTCCCCTATGTGGCTTCTCGTGAAGATTGATGTTATCATTTAACTGAGAATTTCATTCGTTCATCTTTTTTGAATGATTATTGTGAAGACTTGTTGCAATTCATTCCGTTGTTTCAGCTTATACCTTCTGTCAATCAATTGCTGATTCGTGGTCATCTCTTTCAGGATGGCTCTGAAACGGATTCCCCACGCTAACCCAGAGGGTGAAGAGGTTCCAGATCGTCCTCCTTCCCCTCCTCCTCCGTCTGAGGCTTGGAGAGCGATTATGCAGACTACAAATCAGAACACCCAGTTGTTGATGCAGATGATGCAGCAGATGCAAGCTAATCAAGCTAATCAGGGTGTTCCAGGGAATCAAGGCAATTTCTTCAACCAACAGCACCATGCTACTCTCAACCAGTTCTTGGCCAATAATCCAAAAGCTTTCAGTTATTGTGTCGACCCTCTTGATGCTGAAGATTGGTTAACCGATATAAAGAAGCATTTTGAGTGCAGTAACGTAAGAGAAGAGGATTATGTGAAGTTTGCAGCCTTCAGACTCAAAGACCAAGCAGCTGACTGGTGGCAGCAGTACAAAGACTCCAGGCCAGGTCGTGTGATCTCTTGGGAGGATTTCTGCAAGGACTTTCGCTCTCACCACATTCCAACAAGTGTCATCGAGGGTACGCGTGAGCAATTCCGCAACCTGAAGCCGGGCTCTATGACTGTCTACCAGTATAATGTCAAGTTCCAAAACCTCGCCCGCTATGCTAAGCAAGACATTCCTGATGCCAAGAGCAAAATCTATCAGTTCCGCGGAGGCCTGAAAGATGAACTTCAACTTGCTCGCACCTTGTTCGAGCCCGATGAATTCGACAAATTCTATAACATGGCGCTCAAGCAAGAGGCAGCTCAGCTAAAGATGCAGGCTTCCAAAAAGAGGATTCGAGATGCCGTTCACTCCTCCTCATCGTCTCAGATGGTCTCGAAACAACAGAAATTTTGGCTTCCTCCTCCTCAAGTGATTCGAGCTCCCTATAACAACTCCAACAACTCCAACAGCAACAAGAACTCTAGTGGACGTGGTTTCTCCCACCCACCCAACCCGAGCAACCAGTCGAAGAATCAGTTTCAGTCTCAAGGTTCCAAGTCAAGTGGTTCTCATTTCCGTCCTCTGTCAGAAGTTGTCTGCAACAAGTGCTCTCAGAAAGGTCACTATGCCAACAGATGTCCCAACCCAAGGCGCCTTCCGCCACCTCCACCTGTCAGTACAGCGATTGTCAAGCATAATCCAAAGTCTGCAAGGGTGAATCTGATGAATGCAGCGCAAGCGGAGAATTCTTCTGATGTGATTTTGGGTAACCTCTCAGTTAACTCTTTTCCTGCAAAAGTCTTGTTCGATTCAGGTGCTTCACATTCTTTCATGTCAAGACCTTTTGCATTGTCACATGATATGCCATTGCAAGCTTTGCCTAGACCGATGTTTGTGCTTTCTCCGGGTTTGCTTATGAACTCCAACAACTTTGCTCCGAATGTATCTATTCGCATGGGTGATTATCGCTTTCTGGCTAATCCGGTTATTCTCGGCAATTCCGACATCGACCTTATCCTCGGAATGGACTGGCTTTCTCAGCATGATGCTCAAATTGATTGTGCACAGAAGGAAGTCAAGATTACTCATTCCGATGAAGATGTGATTATCTTTGCCTCCAGGGATAACACTATCAGGCTTTTCTCTCTCAATGATAAGGGCGAGATTAATGCCATAGCTCAAATTCCGGTGGTAAACGAATATCAAGACGTCTTTCCTGAAGAACTTCCAGGCATGCCTCCACACCGTCAGGTGGAATTCGTAATTGAACTCGAGCTGGGTACTGAGCCAGCATGCCGGCGTCCGTACAAGCTCTCTCCCGAAGAATTGAACGAATTGAAGAAGCAGCTTGATGAACAGGAGCGTATGGGTCTCATCAGGCCTAGTACGTCTCCTTGGGGCTGTGGTGTCTTATTTGTCAAGAAGAAGGATGGCACGGAGCGTCTCTGCGTTGATTACCGGCCATTGAACAAGAAGACAATAAAGAACAAGTATCTGCTCCCCAACATCAATGAACTGTTCGAGCAGCTCAAAGGAGCTAAAGTGTTCTCTAAGCTCGATCTCCAAATGGGCTATCACCAAATTCGCATTCGCGAGGAAGACATCCCCAAGACTGCCTTCAGAATGAGCTACGGTTCATACGAGTATACGGTCATGTCCTTTGGTCTCGCCAATGCTCCTCCTACCTTCTCGAGAATGATGCACTACATCTTCAACCCCTACACCAGCGAGTTTGTGCTTGTGTATCTAGATGATATTCTGGTGTTTTCCAAGAATGAAGAAGATCACGAAAAGCACTTACGTCTGGTTCTTGATCGACTCCATGAGCATAAGTTCTATGCCAAGTTCTCCAAGTGCGAATTTTGGCTCGATAAGGTTTTGTACCTGGGCCATATCATCTCCGCTGATGGTATTGCGGTAAATCCCGAGAAAGTTGAAGCTATTGTCAACTGGGAAGCTCCTCAGAACGTCAAGCAACTCCGAAGTTTTCTGGGTCTTGCCAGCTATTGCAGAAGGTTTGTTGAGAACTTCTCCAAGATTGCCAAGCCTCTTTCCAACTTGCTTCAGAAGAATGTCAAATACTTTTGGTCTCCAGAGTGTGAAGTGGCATTCAGAACTCTCAAAGAAAAGCTCGTCTCTGCTCCAGTTCTTACTCCTCCAGATGAATCCAAGCCCTATGAAGTATTATGTGATGCTTCTCTTCAAGGACTTGGTGGTGTGCTTATGCAAGACAAGAGAATTGTGGCTTACACTTCTCGTCAGCTCAAGCCAAGTGAGAAGAACTATCCCACACATGATCTCGAACTAGCAGCTGTGGTACATGCTTTGATTACGTGGAGACATCTGTTGTTGGGCAGAAAAGTCGACATCTTCACTGATCACAAGAGCTTGAATTACATCTTCACACAGCCGAATCTGAACCTCCGCCAGACTCGTTGGGTTGAAATGATCCAAGAGTATGATCCCAGCATTGAATACACTCCTGGCAAGGCGAATGTGATTGCAGATGCTTTGAGCAGAAAGGCATATTGCAACAGCCTTCTTATCAAGCCGTTCCAGCCTGAGCTTTGTGAAGCGTTCAGGAAGCTCAACCTCCAAGTTGTTCCGCAAGGTTTTCTTGCAAATCTTCAAATTGCTCCTACCTTGGAAGATCAGGTCCGTGAGGCCCAACTCAGTGATGCCATGGTGCAGAAGGTGAAACATGATATTGCAAAGGGCACTCCTAAATACAAGTGCTATCGTGTTGATGAGAGAGATACCTTCTTCTTCGAGGACAGACTCGTTGTTCCCAAAGGTGATCTCAGGAAGCTCATAATGGAAGAAGCACATGATTCTCTCCTTTCCATTCATCCCGGCAGTTCCAAGATGTACCAAGACCTCAAACAATCTTACTGGTGGACACGCATGAAAAGGGAGATTGCCCAATTCGTGAATGAATGTGATGTCTGCAGAAGAGTGAAGGCAGAGCATCAACGTCCAGCCGGTCTTCTCCAACCTCTTCCTATTCCCGAGTGGAAATTCGACCACATTGAAATGGATTTCGTCACTGGCTTTCCTAAGTCCAAGAGAGGGAATGATTCTATCTTCGTGGTGATTGACAAGCTTACCAAAGTCGCTCACTTTCTTCCAGTCAAAGAATCCATCAATGCAGCTCAATTGGCAGAGTTGTACACTTCCAGAATTGTGTCTTTACATGGCATCCCTCAAGTTATCTCCTCAGACCGTGGAAGTTTGTTCACTTCCAAGTTCTGGGACTCCTTTCAGTCCGCCATGGGCACTAAGATCAGGTTCAGCACTGCTTTTCACCCTCAGACTAGTGGTCAAGTCGAGCGAGTGAATCAGATTCTAGAAGACATGCTCAGAGCCTGTGTCATATCTTTTGGCATGAAATGGGAAGATTGCCTTCCATTTGCCGAGTTCTCTTACAACAACAGCTTTCAAGCAAGTGCCGGCAAAGCTCCGTTTGAAATCCTCTATGGCAGAAAGTGCCGTACACCTCTCAACTGGTCCGAAACAGGCGAACGTCAACTTCTTGGCAATGACTTGATCTCAAAAGCCGAAGAGATGTGCAAAGTCATACGTGAGAATCTCAAGGCCGCTCAGTCGCGTCAGAAGAGCTACTATGACGGCAAGCATCGTGATTTGGCCTTCAACATTGATGATCACATTTATCTCCGTGTGTCTCCAATGAAAGGCACCCAAAGATTTGGTATCAAAGGAAAGCTTGCTCCTAGATACGTCGGGCCTTTCAAGATTCTTGGCAAAAGAGGTGATCTAGCCTATCAACTTGAGCTCCCTTCCAACTTCGCCAATGTTCATGATGTGTTCCATGTGTCTCAACTCCGCAAATGCTTCAAGGCACCTGAACGCATGATTTCGTTTGAAGAGATTGATCTTCAACAAGATTTGTCCTACCGAGAGCATACCGTTGCTATTCTCGAAGAAACCGAACGCAAGACCCGCAACAAGTCCATCAAATTCTTGAAAGTCAAGTGGTCACATCATACCGACCGAGAAGCTACGTGGGAACGAGAAGATCATCTTCGTTCCGAGTACCCTTCCTTTTTCCAGTCCTAGATCTCGGGACGAGATCTTTTTGTAGTAGAGGAGAGTTTGTAATGCCCCGGATGTAATACTTTCCCTTTTGGGCATATAATATATCTCTGGCTTCATCTATTCCATTTCGGGTTCTTTGTCTTTCGGATTTTCGTTGTTTTGTTGTGTGCGTGTGTGGCTTTCATTCATATCATATAGTCATGTGCATCGCATTGCATTTGTGTTGTCGTTTGCATCCGGTTCCACGCGTTCCTTCCCGTTGTCCGTTTCGCGTTCCGGCGCTCCCTCACGTGTCCGTGGCGTCCCGTAGGCCTACTTTGGTGTTTGGCCGTGTAACGTTACCGGTTTGGCACGAGACTTGTCGTGTGTTGTTGTTTTGGTGTGTGTAACCCGCCTGTCAAATCTCGTCGCGTTTCGAGTCCGTTTGCTACCCCAACAGTTATTCTCATGGGCTCAAAGTGCCTCCACTTTGAGGCCCAAGACACCCCTCCAACAGCCCACCAAAACATTCCTAACCCCTCCTATCATCTAGGCCATCCAATTCTAATCGTGTGGCCGAAAACCGCACTCCATTTGGATAACCCTAGATCCTTGTGCCTATATATTTGTCCACACCCCCAAATTTTGCCCCAAATCAAGGAAACCCTAGCCCCCACCTTCTCCTTCCTCCAGCCACCACCACCTCGCCGGAGCTTCGCCGGAATTTCGCCGGAGTTCGCCGGAGTACCACCACCTCGCCGGAAAAACACCTCATCTCCTTCGGTCCCTCCTCTCACCTCACCGCCGCCTTACCTCACCTCCCGCAGCGAAGGAACCCCGCCGCCAGCATCGAAGGAGCCTCCAGCTCTGATCCAGCCGCCAGTTCGCTCGACAGTGCCGCCGCTTCCCTCGTTCGAGCAAGCTGCGACCAGATCCGATCGATCGATCGAGGTCAACACTCCCGCATCGCCCCGCTCGGTCTTCCCCGCGTCGATCCGATCCAGGTGGACCGGACGCCGCCGCCTGGGCCACCGTTTCACCAGCCGCCGCACCTGCGGGCCGCGACCGTCAGGCCGACGCCTCGTTGGGCCACCTCCCCACCCGCGGGCCGGCCGCCTCGCCTCTCTGCCAGCCAGCGCGCCTCTCCTCCTGCGGGCCGCCGCCGCCCGAGGCCCAGTCCCCAGCGCCAGGGAGCGCCGCGCCCGAGCTGGACCTCCAGCCTCTCCTGGGCCCGGTCGCCTCGCGGGTCCAGCTGCCGGCCGCCCTGCCGCTTCATTGGGCCGCGCCGGATCCCTCCCCGAGCCGGAGGCCCGTCTCGCTCTGCCGCCACTCCGCCTGGGCCCGAGGCCGCCCAGATCCGCCGGCCCACTTCTGCCTCTCTGCGGGCCTCTTCTTCGCCAGTTCCAGCCGCCGGGGCCCGTAGCCCGTTGTACTCTCAGATCTGAAGGTTGATTTCAAACCCTAAATCCTCTAATTCCCAGTTTTGTGATCTCTGATGCATTATTCAAACTGTGATAACTTCTTGTGTGGTGATCCGTTTTGCGCAAATGACATGTCCAGACGTTCGTGGTGACTAGCACTACGTTTCATTCCATTGTGCCATGCATGTTTGAGATCATCTAGATGCTTATTTTTCTGTTGCAAGAGTGCATCCCGTTATAAACTGCTGCTATGTGTTGTTTTTATGTCACCTTTGCATAGTGATAACTTGGTGCTCGTTTATCCGAATGATGCAAATGACATGTCCACGTGTTCGTCTTGTCATGCTCTACATGATGATTGCTTAGACTTGCATGATAGATTTAATCTTGCCATGTTTAGCGCCGTTGCAAAGTGCCATGTGGCTGTGATGTTGTTTTACTTGTTATGAGATGCCATCTTGTTGAGCTCATTGCTATTGTTGTGATTATCTCCATGAAGCATGCTTGTATGTTTCGGAATCACCATCACGTGTACTTTGATGTGGTGCTTACCAATTGCCATGTTTAGTTTTGAGGTGACTTAAACTTGCTCTCGAAGACTCCTTGATGAAACTGCTGTTTTAACACTTAGTGAAATTTCACTAAGTCTGGAATCTGTAATTCTCAGATGCCATGTTTGCTTGCTGTTCTAGGACAATCCATGATAGTTTTGGGGTGACTCTTGATGGTTCCTTGTAGTATATATTGTTAGCTATCCATGCATGCTCTCACATGCTTATTTGAGTGCCTGTAGCACATTTAACTTTTGCTCCAAAGTTGCAATAAATTACTGCTGTCAGGATTTTGTTGTCAAGTTCAATATGTCCAAGCTTGTTGCTATTGATCCGTGGCTCCTTTGGGGGTGCATCAATGGACTTATTTGTTGTAGGATATGTCTAGTTTATGTTCATGCTCTTTGCCATGATGTTTGAGTGTTGTAGGGTTTTTATCTAGTGCTCCGAAGTTGCTATGTGGCTGTAATTTTCAGCTTGTGCATATATCTTGTTTCGGGCATAACTTTTAGCCCGTAGCTCCGTTTTGAGCGAGTCTTATATGAAAATTGATTGATTTTCCGTGTATATTCATAATATCCTATTGTTATCTTGTTATGAAGATTTTGCTTGAGTGCTTATTTTCTGTGCTCCGTGTGCTCTCATAGTGCATCCATCATGCATCCATCATTTTTGTGTGCGCATTGCATCTTGTTGATTCGTGCCTTGTGTGATTGTATTGTTTAGAGCCGGAAGCTGAGACCGAGTACGAGTACGAGCACGAGGTTACTACCGAGGTTGAGCACGAGGACCCCTCTTACGATCCGAACGACAACTCTTCAGGCAAGATGACTGAACCCGGATACCATTACTATTTTTGCCTATTGCTAGAAGTCTCGATCTATAGTTTTACCTCGATGCCCATGTCTTTCATGTCAGCCTCCTACTTGTAACCATGTCCATGTCTAACCACCCTACCTATGCAAACCATTGATTGGCTATACGTAGGCTTCGCTCAGCCCCTCTTATAGCGTTGCTAGTTGCAGGTGAAGTTGAAGATGCTTGCTTCATGTTGAAGTTTTGTTGGGTTATATCACACTATATAAATGCTTAAAAATGAAATCATCTATATATTGGCAATGGCTGGAAGGCTAAGCCTTTTGCTTGGTGATTTGTTCCACTCATGCCGCTAGGAACCATATAAACCGGTGTTATGTTCCTTGATTATGCGTTCCTCACACGGTTGGGGTTTATGGGACCCCCTCGATAAACTGCTAAGTGCTAAGTCTTTTCCAGCAAGTCCCAACATTGGTACTATTCGCCTAAACAACTAAAACTTACCGAGGGAGTAATTAACCCGAGGATTAATTAATTCAACTCCCATGGGCCAGTGCTCGATTTGAGTGTTGGTCCAAACTAGAGTCGTGTGCGGGGCCCCCCTTGGCAACTTGGGTTTTTGGCCACTGTACGCTGTGCTCATCCGGTCGTGGCATGAGACTAGATACGCGCGGCTACTATCAGGGTGTCGGCACGCCGGGATGATTTGCTAGATTAGCCTTACCTTAGTTCGGAGTATCTTGAGCACGGGATTCCGAGAAGACTCGGGTCTTCCCACCTTGGAGTTGCGACTCCGCGGATTGTGGGCTTGTCATGGGCCAAGTTGGAACACCCCTGTAGGGTTATGAACTTTCGAAAGCCGTGCCCGCGGTTATGTGGCAGATGGGAGCTTGTTAATATCCGGTTGTAGATAACTTGACACCATGTTCTAATACACTACCAGCGTGTGTACCGTGACTGTCATTTTCCGAATAGGGATTCGGGAGATGAACACGGTGGGGTTATGTTTGACGTGTTGTAGCTGGGATCACTTCGTGATCATCTCTTGACCGAGGCACTTCTCTTCTCGCACTCTTTCACGTAAGCTAGTGCTAGTTGCTGCTGCAGACTCTTATTCTTTTCTTCAGCCTTGTTCCACACCCAAGGCTTAAATAGTCATGTTACCCGGGAACGGGATTGCTGAGTCCTCTGTGGCTCACAGTTACTTCACCACACCAGATGCAGGTCCGATGGTGAGCTATCCAGGTGATGGCACTGACCTAGACTGGGAGTACGACGAGGAGCGTAGCCGTTACTATGTTCGTTATCCTGATGATCAGTAGTAGAGACTTCTACTAGGATTCGATCCGACCTGTGGATTTAAATTATGTTTGGTATCTTGTCATTTGGATTTTACCCTTAGAAGGGCTGTGATGTTTTATTGAATGATGATTTGGACATGTATTGTATTTGTGTGACGTGGCGATTGTAAGCCAACTATTTTATGTTTTCCATCCCCATATTTTACATGAGTTGTGCAAAGATACCAAACTTGCGATCATTCCAGCATGGGGTTATGTCTCTAAGTCGTGCCTCGACACGTAGGAGATATAGTCCCATCCTGGGCATTACAGTGAGTCAATCAATGTTTTGTCATTAGACATTGAGATTTGTCAACTTTGTATTTGCTTTTCAAAGAAGCAGAATTAAGTCAATTAGTTTGTTGCTTCACTAAACCTTCTGAATTGCTTCTTCCTTTCGCACGCTGCCGTTGAGCAAGGTATTGTTGTTGGTGGAGTGTGCACTCTTTTCAAATTGGCTGCTAAATGAGATGTGTCAAGGATACCCTGGTTGCATAAGGTAAAAGAAACGAATGGCATTGCCCAATCATCCTAATACTTGCAGCCAACACGGTCCACCACAAGTGGGTCAGAAACAATCATGTTGAACCATTGATCATTTCAGTTTTACCATTCAAATTGATTGCAAAGAATGTCAATGTCAATGACAGCATTGTTACCGACAAGGTTAGATCTCATTTACTAATATAAAGTTCATATATTTCTGCATAGATCTGAATAGCATAAAATATGATGTCATACCAGGTTCTTTCTAGCTGCAAGCATGCAATCCTTCTGTTCGGTAGTACGAGGACTTGATGGCTGCTGATATCATCGACCACACTAAAGTTTATAGTCATGTAGCTACCGACACACTTGCTTGTTGGCCACTCCGAAATGGATACAATAGCACAGTTAGGCTGGGGAATGATGCAACTTGTGGCATCATTTATTCTACCTTTATTAACTAGGTTGCATTATGTATATTATAGGCAGAAAACCATTTTTCTTTTGCGAGATTTAGCCTTGCTACTTTGGAATAAAGTGACCAAATCTAATCTTATTATCACTTTGCATTTTATCCAATGTATATTTGGGATGTCCCATGTCTATTTGCACCATTGCAATCTTTTGCCACTTTATCCAATGTATGAATTATCTTATCTAATTGGTCCATTTAGCAATTTCAAATGATGTATTAATCTAAAAAAATGTTCTCCGCTATCTGGGCTCAAGTGATCTTAAGTTGATCGTCGACTTGCATCTGATGGTACCAGGGTAAGATATATGCAAAACTTCAATTCTTCTCTTGCATGTTCTCGGAACTTACATATTGGTTGTGTGTAAATTCATATCGGAAATCATTTTGCGTAAAAACATTGGTTATCGAGGCCACACACTGATTCTTCATCTGGTTGCTGGATCAGAGTGATGTCTCACTTTTTAAAATACAATTTAAACATCATGATATTTTGTATCCATTTAATTTATTTATTTGCAAAACATATTTTAGTTTTATACCACGTG
Source organism: Secale cereale (assembly GCA_902687465.1). Lineage (NCBI taxonomy): Eukaryota > Viridiplantae > Streptophyta > Magnoliopsida > Poales > Poaceae > Secale > Secale cereale. The sequence goes on from LR738711.1 coordinate 544,013,941, forward strand.
AACTCACACTCACTTGATCAATGTTTGAAACGTGTGTTGCACGTGCACGCTTACTAGTTGTTGTTATAATACTGGTTTGCATGGTGACTGACCTAATTTTGTAGCATATTGGATCTTGCTCATGCCCCCTTAGATTTATATCAATGCATACTGTTACATTGGACAAATTGACGGGCGCTGCAATGCGCGCCATCAATAATCTAGTGAACTAAAAGTTGCCACGTGCTAGGCGCCATCTGGATGTAGAAGCGCTCGAGGGTGACTGTCTAATCCCTTTTCTCTTCTTCTGCACAATACCTTCCTTGTGCACGCAACATGCAAGCACCACTTCTTCCTCGCAGCGAACCTCCTCCCCCGTTGTCGCACATCAATGTCGTTATCGGCGAGCACGTGCTCGCCAGTAAGCTCACCCGCAGCATCACGTCGCATCCGTCGCAACACTGCTCCTAGCAGCAGCTCTGACGCTAATCGTGACATCACTTCCAAGCATCGCCGACAGCCCCGCAACATCGCCAGCGGCCATGTAACATTGCCTTGCGGCATCGAATGCTTCCGGCGAGCACCTCGCAGCATCGGCGCTCCCGCTGACGAGCGCCTCACAACACCTGATGCTTCTGGTGAGCAGCCACATAGAATCAGATGCTTCTGGCGAGCAACCTCGCATCACTGTGCTCCCACTGGTGAGCGGCCTTGAAGCATCATATGCTTCTAGCGAGACCGATGCTTTCGTCGACGAGTGGCATCGCACCACCGGATGTTTCCAACGAGCGGCCTCGCAACGTCAGATGCTTTCGACGAGCGGCCTCGCAGCATGACATGTCACAACTTCCCAACGATCATTGCCGCAATCGGTGGTGGCTTGGCAGCAGCGGTGCTGCCTGTGGCAGCACTAGCGAGCCCCTCACGCATGATGATGTCGGGGCTAGGAGCACCGGTGCTCCATAGACGGAGATGGGTTGTAGCGACCACAATCCGAATGGATCGAAGTCTCTGTGTTCTGTGTCATCCCTGGATCGGTAATGCTGACACACACAGTACTTGAAGGATTTATAACAGAGTGGCAATCACAAACTTATTACATTGAATGTCTCAAAAGAGAACTTATTACAAAAGTCTATGGCATAAAGCCATCTAACAAAATAAGAGCGGAAGGCTTGGAAGATAAGTGAGTCCATCAACTCGAACGGCATAGCTGAGTGCATGACAAACGACCTAGTACGTCTTACTCCTCGTCTGAAAAGTCTGCAATGTAACATGTTGCAGCCCGAAACGGGTCAGCACATGGAATATGCTGGCAAGATAACACAGTAGAGAAAGTAATAGAAATAAAGGCTAACACTATATGCATATTTGGCTGGTGGAGGCTCTAAGGTTAAAGTTTTTGCATAAAGCCAAGTTTTTCCTACAACAAAGGAATAAGTTTTATTTTAACTATCATGGTAGTTGAAACATCATTGAGAAGGTACCTCCAACTCAATCCCAATTAAAGTAGAGATCATTAACTCAACAAATTAAGTTTAGAGTGATGAGATCAACCAATAATTCAAGTACCAGATACTCAAGATTGTCCATAACCGGGGACATGGCTAATCATGATTAGTTTGTACACTCTGCAGAGGTTTGCGCACTTTTCCCCACAAGACTCGATCTCCTCCGTTCGATTTCTTGCACTACATGGTGTTTGAGAAACGGATGACCGAGACACAGTCTTTCAGAAGCATTTACTCTTTACCCCGGGTGGACCCGTACACCTACTTTCCCCTACATCTGCTAGTCCACCACTGAAAGAGCTCACACAACTTACTCATACTATGCCAGGGCCCATAATAGCATTGTGGCTGCACACGGAAGTTTCTAGCATGAATAGTTTTATGATCCCTTTGAGCTTGGGTGGCATTCCATAGGATAATCACACGGTTCTGCCGGGATTTCCTAGGACAACACTGGATTCTCCAGGTGCCCTGCAACCAATCCACCCAGATGTGTATTCAAGTAGCCACCTTAAGTTGAACCATTAATTAACAACTCACATCTATCATGGATTCTCTCAAACCCAATCCACGTCTACGAGCATAGCATGGCAACCTAAGCATAACGTAGAGGTAACTCCCAAGGGTTTGAAAATAATGCAGGTAATAGGTTCTACCTCAATCTACTTCCCAGTCCCACAAGTTAAGAGATCCTACTCATACAATGTGTGAGGGTTTGATCTAATGCATAAAAACTGGGTAATAAAGGGTATGATCAAAGTGTTACTTGCCTTGCTGATGATTCGCAAAACCTAGAGACTCGTAGTAGCACGCTTCGCACTCCGGGAATTCTTTCGCAAGCAAACAATAGCATACATAAGCAATCCAGCAAAGGTGCACTAATAGAACTCCAAATAAGAAGATCTAACCAGAAAGTTCAACTTAAGAACTCCGGTTTGCAAAAAGAATCAAATCAAACGGAGCAACGAAACTCAAACTGCGAAAGAAACAAGATCTGTTTACTAGATTGATCTAAAGTCAAATTTTACAGTAGCAAAACCTTTTTTCAAGTTGGTTAAATGGAAAGAGGGCTTTGAGACGAAGATCTGGGCTTTTGAATCACCTGATTCCGACTCTGGAGCGAAAAGAAAAACTAAAAACAAGATCAGGGCAGAAATCACAATCGAAAATAATCACGGATAAATCCCCGAAAAAGAAAACTGACGAACAGGCTAACGAATGAACGTTCGTTGTGTGTGACTAACGAGCGAACAACGTTCGTTAAAATGAACGTACGGAATAGCGTCCGCTAATTCACTAAACCAAAAAAACCGAACCGATCTATTAAAAAACAGATTTAGGGTTTCTAAAAAAACCGAATGGTTTTCGAGAAAAACCGGCGGTGGCGGCAACTACCTCGGCGGCGGGCTCGCGAGAGAACGCGGCGACGCTCCGACGGCGGCGCACTCCGGCGACGGGCGGGCGACGGCGCGGTGCGGGGCGGCGGCTGCGGCGGCGAGAGCTGGCGGCGGCGGCACGACTCGGCTAGGGTTAGGGCAGGCGCGGGCGGGCTGGGGCGGTGGCTGGCTCGGGCCTCGGCCTTATAAAGGCCGGCCAGGCTGAGGAGTCCAGGTCGGTTATGGCCCGTAGGTGGGTTGACTTTTTTTAAATAGTCCTCACGCACTAAAACATGCGAAAAATATACTAAACGGATTTCAAAAATTCTGGAATAAATTTTCGTCGTCCTCTAATAGTATTTAGGACAAAGTGAACATTTTTCCTGGACCTAAATGCAATTTTGAAAAACGCGCATTTTTCCTATGCAAATAAAATCACAAATAAATCCGAATAAAAACCAAAAGTGATTTTAATATTTTTCCTCCAATATTTCTTTAATATTGGAGAAGTCATATTATTTCCGCTCATATATTTTACGGAGAAATATTTTTAGGAAGGAAAAACAATTAAAACCAAAGTGATCCCCGTACCGGTATTCGAGAAACCTCAAATACGAAAACGGTAGAATTCCCAACTCTCTCCGTAGGTCCTTGAGTTGCTTAGAATTTTCGAGGCTCGCCACGCACAAATTCTGACTCTCGAGCGAAAAGAAAAACTAAAAACAAGATCAGGGTAGAAATCGCGATCGAAAATAATCGCGGATAAATCCCCGAAAAAGAAAACTGACGAACAGGCTAACGAACGGATGTTCGTTGTCTGTGACTAACGGACGAACAACGTTCGTTCAAACGAACGTATGGACGAACGTCAGCTAATTAACTAAACCGAAAAAACCGAACCGATCTATTAAAAAACAGATCTAGGGTTTCTTAAAAAACCGAACGGTTTTCGAGAAAAAACGGAGGCGACGACAACTACCTCGGCGGCGGCGCTCCGGCGGCGGCGGACTCCGGCGACGGGCGGGTGACGGCACGATGCGGGGCGGCGGCGGCGAGAGCTGGCTGCAGTGGCGCGGCTCGGCTAGGGTTAGGACAGGCACGGGCGGGCTGGGGCGGCGGCTAGATCGGGCCTCGGCCTTATAAAGGCCGGCCGGGCTGAGTTGTCCGGGTCGGTTACGGCCCGTAGGTCGGTTGACTTTAAAAAAACAGTCCTGACGCACTAAAACAGGCGAAAAAAAATACTAAACGGACTCCAAAAATTCCGAAATAAATTTTCTCTGTCCTCTAATAATATTTAGGACAAAGTGAACATTTTTCCCGGACCTAAATGCAATTTTGAAAAATGCGCATTTTTCCTATGCAAATAAAATCACAAATAAATCCGAATAAAAACCAAAAGTGATTTTAATATTTTTCCTCCAATATTTCTTTTATTTTGGAGAAGTCGTATTATCTTCGCTCATATATTTTACTGAGAAATATTTTTAGGAAGGAAAAACAGTTAAACCAAAGTGATCCCCGTACCGGTATTCGAGAAACCTCAAATACGAAAACGGTAGAATTCCCAACTCTCTCCGTAGGTCCTTGAGTTGCTTAGAATTTTCAAGGATCGCCACGCACAAATGCAATAAAATATGCAATGCAATATGATCTATGTATATCATTTCAATTTGAAAATTTGGGATGTTACATGGGTGGTCTTGCAGCTCCGTGTATGCAACAAGGGGGCGGTGGAAAAGTGGCTGTCAAGATGGGTAGTAGAGGTGTGGTGGCGGTGGCAGCAAAAGCGACAGTGCGCCATAGTGAGAAGGTAAGAGATAGGGCATGCTTGGATGAGGAAAATCTGAAGACGAAAGGATAAGTGAGGAGATAGGAAAGCGCCGGAGCCAGGTGAATGTAATCAATTCCCCTAAAAATACCAAAATATCTATTTTTAGGATTGTTAGTACATTTATATATATATATATATATATATATATATATATATATATATATATATATATATATATATATAACTAGATGATACCCCGTGTGTTGCTACGGCACATTGGTAAGTGTTAACTTTAGTATGTTAACTTGTAGCTTATTCTTTTCGTAAGCATGGTTGCATGAAACATGATAGATGAATGACCAGTAATTATAATTATTACTATATAACAACAAATCCTGTAGCTTTTTCATGTCTGAAGAACATATGGAACTGTTGTGGAATGTAGTATTTCAAAAATTTCCTACGGTCATGCAAGATCTATCTAGGAGAAGCATAGCAACGAGCGGAGAGAGTGTGTCTATGTACCCTCGTAGACCGAAAGCGGAAGCGTCTAGTGACACGGTTGATGTAGTCGAACGTCTTCGCGATCCAACCGATCCAAGTACCAAACGTACGGCACCTCCGCGTTCAGCATACATTCAGCTCGATGACGTCCCACGAGCTCTTGATCTATTTGAGCATCACGGGAGAGTTTCAACAGTATGACAGCGTGGTGACGGTGATGATGAAGCTACCGGCGCAGGGCTTCACCTAAGCACTGCAACGATATGACTGAGGTGTGTAACTATGGAGGGGGCATCGCACACGGCTGGAAAATCAACTTGTGTGTTCATGGGGTGCCCCCTGACCACGTATATAAAGGATGGAGGGAGGAGGAGGCCGGCCCTCATAGGGCGCGCCAAAGTGTGGAGTCCTACTAGGACTCCCTAGTCCTAGTAGGATTCCACCTCCCACATGGAATAGGAAAAGAGGAAGGGAGAAGGAGAAGGAAGACAGGGGGCACCCCTTTTCCCTAGTCCAGTTCAGACCAGTCCATGGGGAAGGAGCACGGCCACCCTTGAGGCCTTTCTCTCCTTTCCCGTATGGCCCATTAAGGCCCAATACGAATTCCCGTAACTCTTCGGTACTCCAAAAATACCCGAATCACTCGGAACCTTTCCGATGTCCGAATATAGCCTTCCAATATATCGATCTTTACGTCTCGACCATTTCGAGACTGTTCGTCATGTCTGTGATCTCATCCGGGATTCCAAACAAACGTCGGTCATCAAATCACATAACTCATAATACAAATCGTCATCGAACGTTAAGCGTGCAGACTCTACGGGTTCGAGAACTATATAGAAATAACCGAGACACATCTCCGGTCAATAAGAAACAGTGGAACCTGGATGCTCATAGCTCCTACATATTCTACGAAGATCTTTATCGGTCAACCCGCATAACAACATACATTGTTCCCTTTGTCATCGGTATGTTACTTGCTCGAGATTCCATCATCGGTATCATCATACCTAGTTCAATCTTGTTACCGGCAAGTCACGTTACTCGTTTCGTAATACATCATCTCGTGACTAACTCATTAGTCATTTGCTTGCAAGTCTTATTATGATGTGTATTATCGAGAGGGCCCAGAGATACCTCTCCGACACTCGGAGTGACAAATCATATTCTTGATCTATGCCAACACCACAAACACCTTCGTAGACACCTGTAGAGCACATTTATAATCACCCAGTTACGTTGTGACGTTTGATAGCACACAAAGTGTTCCACCGGTATTCGGGAGTTGCATAATCTCATAGTCATAGGAACATGTATAAGTCATGAAGAAAGCAATAGCAACATACTAAACGATCAAGTGCTAAGCTAACGGAATGGGTCAAGTCCATCACATCATTCTCTAATGATGTGATCACGTTCATAAAATGACAACTCATGTCTATGGCTAGGAAACTTAACCATCTTTGATTAACGAGCTGGTCAAGTAGAGGCATACTAGTGACACTTTGTTTGTCTATGTATTCACACATGTACTAAGTTTCCGGTTAATACAATTCTAGCATGAATAATAAACATTTATCATGATATAAGGAAATAAATAATAACTTTATTATTGCCTCTAGGGCATATTTCCTTCAGGAACTACACCCATAATCTCGCTAATGGAGAGCAATTAATCTTCATATCAATATATCATCACATATAACTATATACAAAGATTGGACATATGAAAGGTTCTGCTATCCTTAAAGAGTGCATGTACATCTTGCAAAAAATATAAGCTTCACAGATATACATTTGTCCTCGCTTCAAGCTTTGTCTACGGTTCTGCTAGCCTTAAATGTTAGATGTACATCCTATAAAAAAGGTATGCTTGATTCATACGTATACTCTAACAGTGGGAAATATCTAGGCTATATGGTTTACAATAAATGTGAGATAAGTGAACAAATACAAATTGAGAGATAGGTACAGAAGGGAAAAACAGACCCAACCATAGATTTATCAGGGAAAAGCCTGGATTCAAGTAACTTGGTAGTTTATTCAGCAGAGTTAGCATGGATTCAACTAACTTGGTAGTTTATTCAGCAGAGTTAGCACATGGAATTTTTTACGTTGTCCTAATAGGCAACGAATGAGTGCTAACATCAGTAACAAATTGACAGAGAATGAAAATCGGATTATCTTCGTGCGAACCGCAAAATCATATATAATTAGGTTCAACAACATGTGATTGGTACCACAGCTTTAAACATCACGAATATTTACACAACGCCGATTCATTACTTACCTGGTTGTTTCAGTAATCATATCAAGCATTTTCTAGATGTTCAAATTACCCGAGTATCGAACAACAGAGCAGTTTGCTGCAAGATCAAATTAGTTTCTTACCAAGGAAGCCATATAAAGTTATGCACCAATAAAAATGAAAAAAATAATGTGCCAGGATAAACTTATGCACAAAATAGTTGATGTTTCAGTTTTTGTCTAAGAAAGAAAGAAGAAGCAGGATCGGTCATACACCTACTGAATTGTACCTTTCAGACATTCAGTCCTATCATGCAGAAACCACACTGCTTCCTGAGTTGAGGGTCGCGAAGATCAGTTCCACCGCATGCACCAAAAGTATGGGAAACTACAACGCTTTTGAAGCACTGTGAAAATAACTGAAACTCGGATCTTACCATACAGATCATCCCCCATAGGTATAATATAGCAGAAGCAAAGGCTTCCTTAACTGGTAAACTAAGAGAAAAATAATAGATGTGGGTGGCCCAATGAATAGGATCTCAGGGTGGCCGGCAAGAAATGAAAGGGGTTGTGGTGCTGTTGGTGCATCAGGGGTGGAGTTCAAGTAGTGACATCCATATTGTAAACAAAATACGCTTCGCTCTTGATATCCCCATAGAACTTATCTATTTAAAAAAACATGGAGAACATATACTTCATATTTCCACCAACCTTATCTGCAGCTGATGCTTGTGTGCAGCAATTAGATGTGCTGTAAACATTCATAAATAAAATTAATTATGAAATAGACATTTTGCCAAAGCCACGTACAACCATAAGGCATGGAACATGTGGAGAACAAAATGGTAATTTGATATCTGTTGGATCAGTAACAAGGTCTTGCCTGAAAACATGGAGAGAAGTACAGTTCCATGGAAATGTAGTTATCCTGGTTAGATCCGTAACAATATCTAGCCTGCAAACAATGTGAAGAGAAGTAGAATTCCACATAAGTGTAGAAATAGCATATCAAGATGAGCGATAGTACTGGATCATCTATTATCATTCACCTTATAGGATGGGGGAGATGAACATGCATCCTGCAGTTTCAGTTCGTGCAAAAACAAAGATCAATTCAAAATTGTAGTCAATTAGGTATGGATAGGGATAAACTGATCGCTTTTCTCCTAGTAAATCCAAACAACTTCGATGTAAACAATGGAATATGTATACTTGAGAATCTCACACTGGTCTTTTTGTTTTATTGACATGCACATGAAAAAAGTAACTGCATAAATTTGGGGATTTGAGGATGGGATAACCAAGATAGGTAATTGTGGTCAATTTTCCCCTGTGCAGCGAGCTCCTTGTGGTCGAGCTCTGCGACGAGAGGTCATGGGAGGACCTTCTTCTCGTGTCTTGCAGTGCCCTTGCTTGTAAAGGCACCTCGAATCATCGATTTCCTTCTGCCTCACTTCGCAGATCTGGAGGAGACAAAGCACGTGCCTCGTGGGTGCTTGCAGTCGACCACGGATGAGGTGGCGGACCGAAGCCATTGTGCTTTCAATTGTCGGTGGTATGGCGCTGCAGGAGAAGCAAGGGGGATGGAGAGGGGCGAAGGAGAAAGAAGAGAGATGTGTGGTGGGGAGGGGAGGGGAGGAGACGTACGGTAGGAGTAACATTGGTGGGTAGAGGGCAGTGGTGGGGATAGATAGATGCCGGTTATGACGGAAGAGGACGTGGTTAGCACTACAAAAAAATACACTTCCGTGATGATACGTGTTTGTCACAGTACGTCACCTTTTTTGTCATGCATGTACATCCATGAAAAATATATGACATAATGAAGATAGTCATACCTGTGCTGTCGTCAAAGTGTTCCATGACATTACCAAAATTATCATCACGGAAGTGTCCACTTCCATGACGGTAAATCGCGCGTCACAGAAGTGCTTTCGTCAAGGTGACCGACACGTGGCATCCACCGTAACGGAACGTCGTTAAGCTATCGGGTCCGGTTTTGGATCCGATAACCCGTTAACAGCTCGGACCAATGGGGATTTTCCACGTGTAAAATTCTGATTGGCTGACGGAAACACGTGTCAGCTCCGCGTTGGCACAGGTGTCACTCATCCAATGGGCGAGATGCGCCTATGATATGTTGACACGTGGACCGGCCCAAAAGTGGTCCATAAAGTTTAAATGGGCCGGCCCAACTAAAGGCCCATAAGATTTTGCGGTCTATAATGGGCCAGCCCAGCAAAAGGCCCACGAGATTTTGCGGTCCATAATGGGCCGGCCCAGCAAATGGCCCACGAGATTTTGCGTATCATAATGGGCCGGCCCAGCTAAAGGCCCACGATATTTTGCGGGCCATAATGGGCCCGCCCAGCTAAAGGCCCAACATTCTCAGTTAAGGCCCGTACGGCTAGTGTCAAATCGGCCCGTCAACGGCCTGTCCTAAACTTGTCATCATCGCGGCCCATGGTCACTTTTGGCCCGTTAACAGTCCGCTAAGTATGTAGGCCGAATTACGGCCCGGTGTATTTCCGGCCTGTTAAAGGTCCTGCTTCATTTGGGCCCATTTACATGCCATTGAAACTTTTGGCCCATAAACGACCGTGAAGGATTTGGGTCATATTCGGCCATGTCTGACATTCGGCCTGTTAGAGGCCCACAATAGATTTGGGCCACTTTCGGCCTGTTGCGATTTTCGGCCTATTAACATCGGACGAAATCCATGGGCCATATGTGGCCCAACGTCACATCGGGCCCATTAACGGCCCATATAAAAATGACAATAATCTAGCCCGACCGAACTACCGGCCTATTAAAGGCTCGTGTATTAGGTCGGCGCATTTACGGCCCGTTTGAATTTCGGCCTGTGAAAGATCTGCATCGTAAATGGGCCCAGTCTCACTTTCGGTCTTTTAAAGGCCCATGTTTTTAATGGGCTCGAGATATTTACACCTGTAAATGGCCTATTGTTACTGAGGGACCAAATTATGTTTAGTCCTATTAAAGGCCCACTATGGGCGCATGCCTACCAGAAAAATATGAAATCTTATGTAGATTTAGGCCCAGATATTTTTAGTGGGCTACATGCAAATTTTGGCCCATAATCGTTTTTATCCCAATTGGAATGGGCCCGATGAATGTTGGCATGTTGGGCTCCTACGAAGCTTTCGGCCGAATACATTACTAAGATAAACCTACACTATACAAAAATAGCGTCGTAATTATTGCACCCTTTGGCAGCATCATAAATGTTGTATCACAACAAAAGGCCTGTTGGCATAAAGTTTACAGTCCTTGCGGACAAAAGCACCATCAGATGTATAGAAGCACATATCATTTGACCTGAGTGCTAATGTTTTAGGCTATAGAATCTGATGGAGCAGCACGATCTTCACTTTTTCCGCCATTGCTCTTGAACAACGAAGCAAGTGTCTCATAGTCTGGTTTCAAAACCATTCATATCTTGACAACATTTGTCAACCTCTATTCTTGTTTCCAAAATGACGTCCATTAGGGATTGGACTTGTGTCTGGAGCACAGATATATCACTCTGTCTAGCAGGAAGATTTTGTTCAGTAGGCGATTTGGACGAGGTTACCTTGACAACCAACCCATTACGCAGGAAGGTGCTTTTTGCACTGTTAGTGGAGAGATAATGACGCACTGCAGCAAGAGGTGACATTGTGCCTGTGGTAGCCTCGTCACCTTCAGCTGGTTGTGGATGTTCAATCATTTTTTCCATAGCTTCTTGAAAGTTTGAACTTGTAGATTAGTGTACCAGATAAGTTACTAATGAGACAAAAACAAACAAAGTAGGTTACACGTTTATACATAACTTATTTTAGTGAACTACTGTAATACATTAGCATGTATTGTAGTGCCAACTACATAATAAAATCACTTTCAGAACATATGTCCATGTAGCATGCCTACTGTATTGTCTATTTCCTCACATTCGTTGACATCTAAGGATAAAGAGACATGGTTTAAAGTAGGATGAACATAGTATGACATCATTCATATCATGGGCAAACAGATATAAAACAAATAGGCTATTTTATCACTGTGTGCGCATATGAACATAACAACTACTCCCTCCGTCCCATAATGTAAGACACTTTTTGACACTAGTGTAGTGTCAAAAAACGTCTTACATTATGGGACGGGGGGAGTAGAATACAGATCAAGACCAAAAGGATATCCTTCATCTCTTTTAAACCATGTAAGGTGAAATGATACGTTAAGACAACTGTGTATAAAAGTGAACAGAGTAACTGACATTGGTTGCAAACCAACTAGTTAAATGAACACATCACAGTACCAATCAGTTCAAAGGCAGGAGGAGTAAGGACTTACAACAGCGGCTTGAACTGGTGTGATCATGCCCTTCATCTTGCTGGTGTGGCAATCCTTGAAGATTTGCACTGCATTCAGTTCAGGTTCTTTTTGGTCCGCACAGGCTTTCCTCTGTATTTGGAATAAGTCAATATAGATACGATAATATGGCACAGAAAAAGAAGGAAGTAGCAGCTATTTACAAGAGCCTCGCAATGTGCAATATAGCTACGAGATCCTGTTGTCTGTTGGAATTTCACTTTAGAACGGTTGGTCTTGTTTTTCAAACAGTTACCCTAGAAGAAGATACACTTGTAAGGCACATACATAAATACAAGTTCAATATGTGGTCTGATCAAATACATATAGCCTACCTGATACTTTGGATCATACCAGTGTTTAACAAGGGTTGTCCAGTCTTCATCTGTAATATATTCCACTGGAGATGTTTGGGCGATTTCATTGTTAGCCTTGCCTTCAAAGTGAGATTTTCTAAGGTGGTACCGATACTGTCGCAGAGCAGACTTAAAAACATGAGTGCATGCTTGTTTAGTTGCATCATCTTTCGGATCCAACTTGAACCTCATCTGTTGAAAAAAGAATGTGAGTCTTATTAGGAGGAAGCTACAAAGTATGGGACATAGCTAGACAATATTACTAATTGTGATGAATAACATTACTTACGGATAAATGGTCAAGGAAGGTGTTAAACTGGGTATTGTCTTTCTTATTCCTGTACTGGATCCACGTTGGGAGGATACGTGCATGACACCTAACGGCAATGGCTGCCTCTGATACTAACTTGGCTGACTCTGTAGCATCACGTGGCCTTTTTAAACCTGCCTCAAAATGGATCTCCATTCTTCCTCCTTTAGATTTTGTTAATCTGTCAAGCATTATCCCTGATGTCTGTTTCCGCTTGCGTCGTGGTGCTAGTTCAACAACGAATATGGAAAGTGTTAGTGTACATCAAACTGTGAGAGTACATATAAAGGAGCATGCAACTGCAACTTGACTCGGTCAGGTACCGTCTTGGTGTTGATGCACATGAGGTTCATCTGATCTTGCCAAGTCTTGTTGTGTCAGTAGTGCTTCGGAAGTAGTGTTAGGTGTGAAGGCAGCTTGGGAACTGGCCAGTTCCGGAGCAAACGAACGAGTAACTCCTTGAGATGCTGGTACAGTTGAAGCGGATGCTGCAGCTGGTGGAGCAGGTGATACTGTGTTTGTAGATTTAGCTGGTGGACTTGGACCTTCTACTGCACTATAAGTACCAGCAGAATCTGGAAGGCAGATCTTTTACCGTTTCACCCGACGAGTAACACCACTCCCTACTGTATTATTTTCCTTGCTCTTTTTGACTTTGCCATGTCCAGCTGTACCCACAACACAAAAGAATAAAATCGCTCTTCAGAACTCATCGATGCATGATACAGACAAGCAATACTTTGATGTAAGAAACCATATGAGGATGGAATATGTAAGAAAAACAGGACGGCATGACATATTCACAGCTACGATGTGTAAACTAAGAAGAAGGATTTTCAAGAAAATAGAAGTAATGCAAACTAGACACCATATGAAAGATGCAACCAATATTACTCTCCCAAGTTAAAAATGTCTTGTCATAAGTGGCAATTCGATAAATTAGAAGCAGTAGAACATAGAAAGCAATGCAAGATGCAACCACTATCAAACTGCCATGTTAAAAGTGTCCAATCATGAGTGACCGATGCGGGATACACAACATCAGTACTTTGATGTAAGAACATGGTATGATAGATAGATGCAGTGTATTCTAGACACAGAACGCCATGTCATATGCACGTGTATAACGTATGAACTCAGCAGGTGCAATTTAATCAAAATAGAATAAATGGAGGCTAGACAACATATGCAACATGAAACCAATTATCACACTGTCAACTTAGAGCAAGCACCTGCGATGGTCGAGTACGGGAGATGAACTCATCATGTAGACTTGGGACTTCAACTTCATTAGCAGTAGCAGTGGCAAATCTAGAGAGTCTCTGTTTGCGTCGGTGCGAAGGACCACCAACATCCCCTAACTTACTCTTTTTCTTCCTATTTTCTGATACTGCCTTATGAAGTCAAAACCACAAGAAGATGAATAAAATTAGCTCTGCATAACTGGTTGATGCATGATACCGACAAACACTACTTTGATGTAAGGCAAGCGCACGATAGGAGGATAGAATATATACAAAAAAAGACAGCATTTCATATTCACACGTACAATAGGAGGATGGAATATGTATGAAAAAATAGTAAGTGGAAGGCATTCAACAAAATTAGAAGAAATGAAAGCTAGGCACCATATGAACATGAAACCAATACCACTCTATCAGGTAAAAAGTGTCTCGTCGTAAGTGCCATTTCAAGAAATTAGAAGCAGTACAAGCTAGAAGACAATGCAAGATGCAACCTACATCACAGTCCCAAGTTAAATGTGTCTTATGGGTAAGTGATCGTTGCAGGTATAAGTTGTAAGCTACGCAGATGCAATTCAACATAATCAAAAGCAATACAAACTAGACATCATACAAGAAACGTAACCACATATAACAGTTCCAAGTTAGAGCAAGCACCTGTGATGGTGGAGTAGGGGAGATGTGCTCATCATGTACACGTATGTTCTAGAAACAGGAGCATGTGTCATATTCACAGGCATTATGTGTAAAGTAAGCATATGCAATTCAACAAAGTTAGAAGCAATACAAGCTAGACATCATATGCAACATGCAACACATATAATAGTGCCAAGTTAGAGCAAGCACCTTTGATGGTGGAGTAGGGGAGATGTGCTCATCATGTACACGTATGTTCTAGAAACAGGAACACGTGTCATATTCACATGCATTATGTGTAAAGTAAGCAGATGCAACTCAACAAAGTTAGAAGCAATACAAGCTAGACATCATACGCAACATGCAACCACATATAATAGTGCCAAGTTAGAGCAAGCACATGTGATGGTGGAGTAGGGGAGATGTGCTCATCATCTACATAGCTACGTTGACTGTCTAGCCAGAGTCGGGACAGTAATTTCCTACCACCAAACATTAATCTCGCGCGGTTTCGGATGACCAGAGGCCTATTTGGCACTTCGTTCAATATTTGGGAGCAGAAGCATTAACATTTTCGGTTCTCTTGAATTGAACATTCAGGATTTGTCAAACTTCACTAATCTTTACTCTTGAAAATCCTAAAGCTACGATTATTTTGGAATGGAGGTGATACATTTGAATATACATTGTACACGAGTATATATTAAAAAATATGCAACTTACCTCAGTTCATGCATGGTTCCAGATAATCTCCTTGGTTGCAAAAAAAAAGTTAGACATGCGTATGAATATATATAGCATGTTCAAACGCACAACAAAGATTGATGCCCCCTTTTACATTTGATTTACAAATGCCATTATCTCGGGTTCAAATAGACGAATGCACTTCCTATGAATTCGAATCTTCAAAACCCCCTTTATGTTGAATTCGACATGTATTCTATTTCGTAGCTAGCAATTTGGAATGTATCCATGCAAGTGACAAATGTATAAAGTGTTTCACACTAACAACATGGAGTGCACTAATTAATGTTTATATATGAATTGCAAAAGCATCCATTGCCTGTATTTCAAACCGCACTCACTCTATGGATCGATAATATGGAATAAACACATGCACATGCTAGAATTCAATAGGGTGTCTGATAGACCGATTTTTGTCCATACGCAATTTGAAAAATTCATGATCTCATCCAAAAATAATAATACCATTTATATTTTAATTTAATGCGTAGAACCGCCTTTTACACGTAGATGCACTGTGCCTCGGCCCGTTCTCACAAACGCGCTATATCTCTCTATCTACCGCATAAGTGCACACACTTTATATGCATCAGCATTTCTCTTTCACACATGCTCACAATCTCTCCCGGGGTGTCGGGGAGTCTCGCGCACATGCTCTCTCTGTATCTCTCTCTCTCTTTCTGACTACTATGTACCGCTATGTTCACTAATATCAGTTGGAAAATACTATTTCTCTCACATGCATATATACACATGCACGGTCTCTACTAGCCCTCTATACGCACATATATGTGCCTACGTGTCTCCTGCGCGCACATTATCTTTAGGCCTCTCTCGCACACATTGCCCCCCCCCCAGACACACCTCTCTCTTAGTAGTTGGCAGATATAATTCCATCATATCATTCGGTAGGATATCCCTGACTGTTAGGCTGGATGGTAATATGAGGCAAAGTTTTACCCTAGTTAGGACCCTTGCAGTTGAGGAAAAAGCCTACTCCTGGTACTATATATTAGTGATAGGGGTGTGTACAAAGTACATGTGAATACCAGGCATTGTGTGTGTGTATACTATCGATGAACTAGCCCCCAAGCTTCTATAACATACTGGGGGCCTAGGGTTACAAATCATATATAGTCGGCTTATCACCAGTCGGGATAGAGTCCTCCGCGACTCTGGTAGCTAGCTTCGTGTTGTACGCCGAGTCCTCCACATGGGTCTTCGTCTCGATCCAACCTATGTGGCGCGGGATGGAACCGACCCATGAGTCCTCATGTTGACCCACCACAACTAGAAATGATGTGCCCACCACACCACACATGCAATCGGCCGCTAAGAAACTAATCATATACAATAGTACAATGTTATACATGAAAGTTAATTGCATGGTGCATCCAAAAAAACTGTTCTGCATTGTGAATGTTTATATATTCTCCTAAAATATTAGTCACGGGAAAGATAAACGAAGGGCATATCTCTCCTTGTCTCCACTGGACATCCCCTCTTTCTACACCACTTTCACGTACACAAACAAACTATCTCTCGGCCCTCTAAAAGTATGCATGCCCACGACACATTCACGCATGACGGTCACTGTATTTCAAGCTAAAGCACTATACGGTCACTGGAGTTTAGAATATTCTCATTACGGTCACCGTATACATTCTCGTGGTGATCATACTGTATCTAGCTCACGATACATCTCCGTATTTTCTTGATGACACTGACGGACTTTGCATTTGATGCGTGCTCTGTATTTTGCTGACTACACTTACGGTCATTGTATTTGAAGCGAAAGCACGATATGGTCACTGGACTTCAGAATAAGCTCATCACGGTCACCACATACATTTTGTCGTGCTAACCAACATGTGGTTGGATGGTTAGGAGGACAGTGGTTTCTCGAGCCCACCAGGATTAAAGTCCCGGTGCTCGCATCTATCCAGGGTTAATTTCAGTATTTTCCGGCGATGTGCGTTTAGTGGGAGGAGACGTTCCACTCGACTACAAGGCACCTATGGTGACTTCGTAAAATCTCAAGATCATATGTTGGCCCACACTCTCGAAGGTGCTCATAGGGGTAGGGTCTGCGTGTGTGCGCTTATAGCGGTGAGTACTTGTGCGTATATATGAGCCCTTGCGTCTGTACCGTGTTAAAAAATTACATGTCATGATTATACGATCACTGGCTCACCCGTAAAACTCTGTATTTTGTTGATGACACAATCAATTGACCAGTCAAACATTTCACGTGGCGCAACTAGTGTTGCACCATTGGGGCGTAACCGTGGGGCCCACCTGTCAACCCGTATATGAAAGAAAGAAATGGTAGTTTGAGTCTGTACTGTGTTAATAAAATACATTTTAGGGTGATCATATGGTCACTGGCTCACCATACAGCTCCGTAATTTGTTGATGACACGATCAATTGACCAGTCAAACGGTCCACATTCAGCAGCGCACATTACCATGGGGCCCACCCGTCAACGCGTATATGAAGGACAGAAATGTTAATAAATTAGTGGTCGGTGGGTACTCGAAGTCGTGAGACCTCTGGTTGGCAGTCGCCGGCGGTGGGGTGGACGTTGATTGGGCGGTGGGGTGGGGATCGCCGGAGAAAAAGCTTGGCGCGGGGGGCCTAGAGGGATGGCCGGTGCGGCGGCGGACCGGTGGTGAGGAGTGGTTTCGGGGCGGGCGGGGTGGCACGGGCCGGCGGTTCGGCCGGTGGTGGCTGGCGGCTCGGGGGGGGTGGAGTTTGATGATAAACTACAGGCCCTTGATTTCGTATCCAACGGCTGGAAAATCTAACGACCAGAGATGAAAAATTCAGTCGACTGACATGTAGCCTCACCCCGCACGTACACATGCACGCACGCAAGACATGCACGCATGCAGGCGTGCAACACTGACACATACACATAACGAACACACGCACGCATGCAGGCGTGCAACACTGAAGCGTACACATGCACTCACGAACACACGCATGTACGCATACATGCATGCAACACTGAAACGTACCCTTGCACGCACGCAACACTCGCACGCCTGCATGCACACAACACACGACGCAAGACACACGCTCAACCTATGCATGCATGCAACCTTTGTTAAGGACATGGATTGTTACGGGTATTAATCAATCTTATGTGTGATAAGCAGAACATTGATGTTTGTAGCGGTCTTTATGAATCACAACGTATGGAACGGGCTATCAACATAGTAGGCTTATCTACATGAAAAGTATGATGTCACACTCAATGAACAATCATCGGTTTATGAAATACCCGCTTCTGACCGCCCTGGACCACCAAAGGTTCCTCTGTTGTGCGCTGCCTGCGTTGGGTCACTGACATCGAGGCCATGTACCCAAAGAGCCCACACGTAAGTGGAAGAACGGCGCGTTGTCCTACGTCAGAGTCGAGGGTGCCACTCGCTGCCCGGCTGAACACGCCTCCTTGCCGCATTCAAACGCCTCCATGAAACCCGCCCGTGTGGAAGCCGAGAAACCCACTCTGGACACACGTCCGTTCATGACCGGGCCAGCATTAAACGCAACGCCGGCCGAGCTCCTCCCACCCGCCGTCTATTTAATCTCCTATTTAAACGAGGCCAAATACCGGCAAAGAATCGCACACCTCCGCCGCTCCCCTATCTCCTCCTTCACCATTTTGTCCACTCTTACAATGGCTTATGAAGAGTAGTTATTCCGCATCCAAGCCGGCTGGGTGGCCCACCGAGCCCGCCAGATATGAGTTATGCAGCTCGCTGATCCACCTCCCTCCCCTCGCTCGACGGAGCCAGTTGCCGCCCCAAGCCGGTGCGCGGTTCAGCAACTCACCGCAGGCCAGCTCGACGAGGAGCGGCGCACGGGCGTCGTTGCTACCGTCCACGCCATCGCCTCGTACCACATCTCCCATTTCTATGGCCGAGACTCCCATGCCGGCGGTCGCGCCATGCAAGCAGCGACATAAGCCGGGTGCGCGGAGATCGATGAGTCGGTGGCCAGCGCCTCCGCGTCCGCCGCCATCATCGAGGAGAAGTAGAACACGGGAGGCCGCCGCCACTTGGGTCCCATGAAGGCCACCACGGAGGCGACGCCGGCTTAAACAGCAGGTGTCTTGCCGGATCCTTTTGTTGCGAGGACCTTCGTCGACCCCGCATATACCTTCGGGGCCCCCGATAGTCCGATGATCGTGCTGACGGACATGAGGAACACAAATCGATTGGTAGGCGACCATTGAGGGCAGGTATTATATACCTGTGCTGTCTAGAACTAGCACCGCGTAGTTCATTTGAATGTAATGAAATCCATCATGTTTGTATGAAAATCCGGTATCTTATATGATTTCCGTCGTTGTTTATATGAAATATCACCGTGTTTGCATGAATTTCGTCTGGTTGGTTGACTTGCTGTCATAATGTGTGCGGCTATGGTTGGATGGCGTAATTTGCGGGTCGTCGATCGGTCTGCGGGCGGCTCGAGCGGCATGGTGGGACAAAAAGAACATAGCTCGTGTGAGCTCGTCTCCAACGTGCGCGCTGGAGGATGCATGAGAACCCGAGCCATTCCTCGTTCATCGGTGGCAAAGGCACCGGTGCACAAAAGGGTCGCCAATATTTTGTCTACCCCGGGCAAGATCTAAACAGCCCCTCCCAACAGATTCAAGTCCCTCGTTCGCCATGAACTTTGTCATGTGTTGTTTTCATGGACTAGCAAGATGCCCGTGCATTGCACGGAACATCGAGATGCATTTTTTTACAAAACTCCTGTTGTGATTGACCCATGTAGGAGTAATCCCATTTTGTAAAAACTAATGATTGCTCGAGAATTTTATCGGATAAATGGTATCTCGAGAATTTTATCGGACTCCATTTTTGTATACAAGGCCACAAACCCATATTACAGGTACCAAGGCAAAAATTAATGTCTTATAACTCAATGTTGCAAGCCACCTTGTTTCCTTGTTTGTCGTGTAAATTAATGTGTATTCTTCTCTTTCATGCACATCAAGCCAATGCTCACACTCCCGCATGCATGCAAGGGATAATTAATGTCCTCCTTTGCTAGTATTACTACGAGGCAAACATCATTAATATTGCATCGATTAGTGTTAGTGGCCTTGTATATCTGCAAATTATAATTTTGATAGTGGCCTTGTATATAAAAATGGAGGGAGAAAGATGAGAGATAAGGTGAGGAGGAGTGAGGCGTGGTGGTGACTGGTGGTCGGACTGGGCGGACGAATGGGGATGGACAGCGCATTATGTCTAGGTTTGTATCTCTATATTCCCTATCACACACACCCACGTAGGTGGGGGACGTGCACGAAGAGAAGTCCTGCACGCACGGCGCACGTACTCCCGCCTCTTTCCCAACCACACTCGTGCGGGTACACGGCGGAGCTCATTTCTATACGAAAAGGCAGCCCATGTGGTAACTTGACACGTGTACTGGTTGTCCACTAGATGGAGGGAGGATCGTCTACCACGGGTGAAAAAACAAATTGTGACTTGATGTGTTATGTTAAAAAAGAGGCAAACCATGTGGGGCCTACCTTAGAAGCAAGGCTCTATACACTGGAGTACTTTTGATGTGTCCCGTCAACTTGCAGAATGAGGAGAAGCTTGCTTAGTATGCCGTCTCCCCCGCCCACGGGCGCGGTGGCTCGCGGGATGAGGTGAAGCTTGCTTACTACACCTTACGCTCGCTCCCTCGCCCACGCGCGCGGTGGCTCGCGGGACGAGGAGAAAATTTTACTACTCCCTCCGTTTACTCCTCGTCCCTACTACCTTGGTTAGAGAGATTATCATATTATTTGGAATATATATGTCCTTTAGTACTCCCTCCCTTTACTTATACAAGGCCACTATAAAAAAATACATGTCAGTCTACCTTGGTTAGAGAGAAAATTTTACTACTCCCTCGGTTTACTCCTCGTCCCTACCACCTTGGTTACAGAGTTTTCTCTTGACACTGCTTGCATCGAGTGATCTAACACACCTCGAAATCCAACATGTGATGGTACTACTACTAGTAGTAGAATTGAGACTTATAAAACAAAAAAAAGAATGTTTTTCAGATGAGCCCTATAAACCCTAGTGGGTATGTACTCCGTAAAATCAGATTTTCCCAAAACTAAGTCGCTCAACCTTTATTTGCTTGTTTCCCTTCCTGCCTCCTTGCCTCGAACAGACTATGTCAAACTCTCGTGCCTGTCGTGCAGGAAAAGACCCGCCCTCTCCTTTTTTTAGTCCGGGTTTGTATCGATGGATCACGCGAAGCAGCAAAAACCCAAGCCGTGTCTTGTACTCCTCCATTGACGCTCACTTTCATGAATTATGTACTTCCTGTCGCCGACATGTGGGACATATAGCAACCGGGTCGATGTGTCAAGCACCAAATAACAGTGCAGAACAGCAGGGGGACGCACCCCAGTCGTATCGCCCCAGTAGTAGTAGTAATGAGCAATGAGGCGTCAAATCACAATGCCGCACCTTCCCAGACGGACGAAGCAACCATTATTTCACACTTCGGTTCGCCATCATCTCAAACCACGTAGTATTTCTTCTGCCTCAAGAGGGACACGCGCATCGCCTTGGTACATCATGACACGTGGGACCGCATGACTGGCCATGCTCCCCCGCCGATCGCTCGGTAAAATCACCTCATTTTTACTACTATAATTCCTCTGTATCGGTTTACATGGCATGCACGTCGTTCTAGGTTGAGAATTTAACTGTCTATATATGTGATGAACAGTATATGTTTAGAAACTACATCCGCTTAATAATCCAATGATATACTTTTTGTGACATAGTAACTTAGATTTAGTTAGTCAAATGGATGACCTAGAACTACGTGCACGCCCTATAAACCGAGACGTCTAAAAAACGAGACAGAGAGGGTAGTTCAGTACGTATCTTTTTAGATCAATATAGTCAGGATTCACCAAGGAGCAAAACCAAGTGGTAGGCTGCACCTGTCGTGCTGGCGTAGCGACTCAAGCAGGGTCAGTCCGCACACGAAATGGCGACACACTTAGCAGGACCCCTGGCCCACATGTGGCTCATCCACCGTCTTGTTCCACGTGCGATGCACCAAATTATAGTTCGGAGCAGCGGTTGGAGTTGGAGGCACCCCGGTCGTAGCGCCACAGTAGTAGAAAATGAGCGATGGGGGGTCAAATCACATAGCCCCACCTTTCTCGCATTAAGCTGGACGGATGAAGCAACCATCATTTCACTCTAGGGCGCAAGAACATAAAGAAAAGAGAAAACCAATGATGCGTGCGGCAGCTACCTAGGGCACCCTAGGGTAGGGGTCTCCACTACAGATCATTTTTTTAAAGCGCCTCCACTACAAATCGGCTTCTCCCTCGTCCTCTTGAAGAAAATCAACGATGCGTGCGGCGGTAGGGTTTGTAGGAGTACTACTAGGGCATGCGAGGCCACGTCGTGGTAAACGGGAGAGGGATTGAGTTCGAGTCGACGCCTTAAATATGTGTGGGCTGCTTAGTTTTAGGGGAACGAGGCAGCATTTTGGGTTCAGGGACCAGTGGAGATATAGTACGTACAAAAAATTGTGGACGTAGGTTCGACCAAAAGGCAATGATGCATGGGCCCTGCATTTTGATATACCTGGGGCCGCGTGAAATTTGCTACTCTACTCAAAACTAGTAAGGTACACATGCATTGAACGCATGAGATTTCGAAACCAAATTATGAATAAATACACACTATAGCATGTAAAGCTTTGACTCATATATACATGATCTAGATGTTCATTTAGTTCTTATAGTTCATCTCATTCAAAATCAATTAGTTTTATAAAAATGTTAAGATTCATGGGGTTGTGCATTGTAAAGCATAAAGTAAAAAACAAATGATGGCAATTCATTTAGAAGAAAAAAATCAATTATGATACGGAAGATTCTAGAACAAAGGAGAAGTGCTTGTGTTTTGAGGTTTGTGCATTATGCTTAAGTTCAACCATAGATTCTTCTAAATTGTACATGTGGAAGATCTGGTGGAATGTTGATGATATCCAACGGCTAGTAGTGCTCGGATTTGCCATCTCTGCACTGTCGGATTAGCTTCATCCAGCGACCACCTTTCAAGTTATTCGCACACTATATATTTCTCGTGATGTAGTTGCATGTCTTGGAAAAAATCTACTAGTGGGTTGTACTAGCTATTTAGGAATAAAAGATGTATACATGGAAGTTGTAGGGAAAGAGATGACATGGAGTATCTCAATTCCTATGAGTAGGTATTGGAAAAGAGATGTCATTTGGTTGACATCATAGGAACTTTTCTATTCAATCTAGAGATGACATGCATCTCAATTCCTATGAGGAGGGATTAGAAAAGAGATGTAATTTGGTTCATATCATAGGAACTTTTCTATTGAATATACGCTAATGTTTATTTTCCTTTGAAATTATGGGAGTATAGGAATCCATTCATATGAACCAAGTGGCTCTAAAGCTATAGAAATGATATCATGTTTATTTCCTTTGAAATGTGGGGTATATGAATCTATTCCTATGAACCAATTGGCTCTAAAGGAAAAAAATCCTATAAAAATCATATCATATAGAGTTCCTATGATATTCCTCCACACCAAAGGATGGTTGAAATTGCTGCAGGTGATATGATGGTCTTTCTTTGTAGACTCCTTCCCCATCTTTATAGTTACCTCTCGAAGATCAATGAAATGATATATACATGGTATTCTACATGTGCAATTTGGTACACGAAAACTCGGTAAAAGTTTGCGAGGTTCGAATTTTCAATAAAGCTATATGCACTGCATTTGGAACGGAGGGAGCGTACGGCAGTTTCTTACTCTCACGTGGATGATTTGTGTGTAGGAGGAGTGGCTGTTCTGTTAAATGACATGGCAAAATTGACACTGTCGGATGTCGATCTAACGGTTCTTACGACGTTCGTCAGGAAAAGGCCTGTGGCAAACGTTTGTCGGATAATGATTTACGGACACATGCATTGCATTGATACGTGCCCCCCTCTCTCACGCACACGCACCCTCCCGAGTCCTATCGCACCCACCGTCTATCTGCAGGTAGACGTCACACACATATGTTCTCTTCACACCCTACCCTCAAAACTTCTAAAAAACAAAAGACGTCGCGCACATTTTATTTTAGCTCACACATCACACACTTATACTATTACTCTTGTGGCAAATGTTCTTTTGGCATAGTATATTGTACTCTCACGAAGAGAAGCGGTGCACGCACGCACTAGTTCTCTCACACCCACTCGCGGGTACACGTAAGAGCGCATTTTTTTGAAGCTGGTACAACAAAATCACTCCACTATATATATAAGTAGGAGCCTTAGCGCTTGCTTTAGTAGGGTTCCTCTCGTTCACTCTCTCATGCTCTCCAGATCTAAGAAAGACATAGGTGGCCACACTCTCTCTCAGCTCACGGCTGGTCACAAATCCGGACGGACAACCTCGACCGGGGCAGGGGTGTAGGTGCATCGTTTACGCTGTCGTCGGCGGCGAGGGAGGAGACCAACGGCTGGCCACATGTCCCGATCAGCGGCCGTGCTGTTCTCTCTGAGAGAGCGTCGGCTCCGGAGGGCCTCCGACACCTTCTTCCTCCCTGCCGTACTGTGGCCAAGATGCGGCCTCCCGACGCCGTCTTTGCCACATGCCGACGACCCTTAGGTATATATTCCTTCGAAACCTGCCTTGCTCTACTGCCCCAGCTCCCCACTTGGCTTCGTGTGGATCTTTTTCTACTTCCGTCCGCTGTTCCATAGCCACCTAGACTTTTACTATTATTAGAGGTAAAGCTAGTTCACACAGTCGACTCTAAGAGTTGGTTCAAACAGGGAAGAAAGTGGGAAAGCTGTAGCATGAATCTAGGACTTGGTTCTAAGAGGAAACGGGGGAAAGTAGTAGATACTGGCTAACCAACCGGTCTCTTGGTTGAAAAGACGAAGAAAGCATGGTGGATGGAGAAGGGTGGGGGAAGTGGACCTATCTCTTGGTTGAAAAAGGAAAGAAAGTGACGGGTGTTGGGGGACAACGCAAATGAGAATGAGCAGGTCTAGATTTCCTACGCTCACATAGGAAAATGTCGCCGAGGAGATAAAAAATGGGACAAATGCAGACATGTTGCCTGAGTGTTTGCCGCTATCAGCAACCACATCTGCCTCACCACTTTATGCCTCTGATGTCCCTACGCCCATATCGCTACCGTTAATGTAAAATCACATGAAGCATTAAACAATGCCACCAAATGTCACTATAAGTAATGGTCTAGTGTCGTCGATAAATTGAAGCAATGCCACCACCATTTTATGAAGTGCTTCCGTCTTGCTTTATTTCCCATGAATTGTGTTTTTGCAGTTACACTTAAATCTCACACCGCTAACATTGCTTCATCCCAGTGGAACTGCACAAATTTGATTGCACATTTACTAACCATGTGCTACTCTCATGACAGTAATACTAATGCTATTGTTCTGCATGTTAATCTAGTGGCAGTGTTGATGTGATGTGATGCTACTTACTTAAGGACACTTTCATATTATCAATCTAGTGCCAATTATAACACAATAGATGCTGCTGTTAATCATACGCCACTGCAAATATCTGTCACAGTTTAAATAACCGTATTTCGTATTTGCGCGAACAGGGATGTCTGTCTCCATATCGTTTCGGGATGTCTGTCTCTGTATCGTTTCTATCTGCGCAATCAAAAGCACACACCTCAGTTTTAGTAGAACTGCACAAAATGAGATGGCTATCCCTTGTAGTCGTCCTCTAACCACCCGTCTTCCAGGTATTCCTACATTGGTAGTTACTAGGTAGAATGACCAACGCAATATAAAAGAAGTTGATTCGTACTTTTTACTTCCTGATTGCAGTGTAGGGACGAGCGAAAACAACTGCATCCTAGTCCGGAATGCACTTTCGACCAGTTCATCCATGGACCGAGGACTAGCTGGCACAGCTGCACGGCGGTTTTTTGGACAGGTGCGCGGACAAGAGGCATTGTGGTCTGCTTATTTCTGCAAATAGCGGTGCTTAAATTTAGTGGAATGCGCAAGAATTTCAGCTGGTCAGTACACTACATGGTTTAGTTCAGCATTCCAGCTGAGAACACAATTATAATTGGTTATTTTGGAATGAGAGAACCTAACCCTGGATGGTGGCAACAAAAAAAAACCAGAGTGAACTCCGGGAAATTTAAGCCTACCGGGAGGCCCTTTGCTCAGAGAAGCCTTGCTTGTTTTTTCCTGATTTGTAAACCTTCTCACAACTTTGTCTTTTGCTGTGAACTAGTATATGTTTGTTATGTTCTATGAATCATTGAGATGTATAAAATTGCTTAACTTATTCTTTTTAAGTTTTTTATGAAGCCGAGTTTAATGTGAATGTTCCACATGAACGCTGGACTAGCGTGTGAACGTTTGGAATTTACATTGTGGCCTCAGTTAACTGCATGAACCACTGTAAAAAAATACATCGTTGCTTATATGTCAGACAGCAGATTGTTGATTGTTAGCTGGTCAATAGCCTAGTGTTGAAGCGAGCTGAGCCAATGTGTCGTGTTTTGCACAACTGCTTACAAGTGGGGTAGCACCAACAGTGTTTACAAGTACTTATGTATACATCGGCGCACAGTTCTCAAACGAGTACTCTATTTCATCAAAACACACACTGCTCGTATGATCAAACTAGTGACGACGCATCTGTTTCGGCAACAATTACGATGATTCATGGGCACACAAAAGTAGCAGCAGTTCCCATAGACGGATTCAAACAGAGTACTAGCCCCAGAGGGCTTGATATCAGGCAAGGTTCGGATAATTAGAAAGAATCCAAACTACTATTAAACACTAGCTGGGGCAAGTATTTCATGCCTCGATCTAATTTGGGATGGACACAAGACGGACCTTGCCATGAACATCATCGAGGACGTCCGGCAGCAGCTCAATCCTGTGAACCTTCATGAAGACAATCTTGTGGCCTTGCCACTCATAAACTTGTATGTGGAGGCATGCCACATCATCTTCCTGCGTAAGCTTGACAAGAACAGTATGCCTCACAAACAAAGGAGTAGCTTTGAACTTCTTGTGCTTCGGTACACCCCGGACAACACGCCTGACAACAGTGAGGCTGGAATACAACTCTTCATTGGTATAAGCACAAATGGCTTCCAGGATCCAACAGCCTCAAAACTCTGTTTTTCCAGTGCGTATATTCATGTCATCCGCCTCATAGCGAGTGACATGTACAACCACACAATCCTTGTCTGCATCAGGGCTCTAATGAAACAGAAACAAATCCTGAATTACTTTCCAGTATAAGAAACACAAGTTATTTAAACAACTATGTATAGCATGGCATCAAAGCTAATAAATTTTTGCATTATTCATCACCACATACTTAGATGAAAAACCACAATTGAGATTGGCAAAGAAGAAAATCACCTTGGGAAGCATAGCGGGGGGGGACACATCCTCGAAGGGGGAAAACTGCTGCAGTGCCACGGGGGCTCTAACCTCAGACGGGGCATTGACCATCTCAGTAGTGGCTGTGAGCGTATCTGGGGTCGGCTTGGTGGCTGCCTCCATCTTCTTGGAGCTCTCTATCTCGTGGGGATCAGCCTCCCGCGTCTGCTCCAATACCGGTAGATCTTTGCCTGGTTCTCCTTGGTCCATCTTGAAACTGACGGATACTAGGAGACCACTAAAAGGAAAACACAATCGCAATGACAATCAAACAAAAAAGAAAGGGAGGATCGGTTACTGCTTTGAAAAAGTTCTTTTTTTCTTCTCTGAACAAAAATATACCAACATCACGGATCTGCTTATCTTCCCTTCGCTCGGAGAGAAGAACAGTGGCAGATGCCAGTGTTGCCTGTCTTGAAGACGATGAGGGGGAAGGGGATTCAGCGAAGAGTGAAATGATGGTTGCTTCGTCCGTCAAACTTAGACTGCGGGGAGGTGGGGTTTTGTGATAAGACGGCTCGTTATTGCCGCGCTACGACCGGGGTGACTCTCCGCCTGCATACTGCCTTCTAATTTGGTGGATGGCATTTGGGCTCGCGTGTTGCATGGCCCGCATGTCGGTGAACAAAAGTATAAAAGCATTCAGTAGAGGGAGACATTTCGATGACTTAGCAGGAGCCAGACGCGGTATTGTATCCACTGTACTAGTAGTAATTGTTTTTCTGGGTAGCTGTAGAGTGTCTCCATTGTACTAGTAGTAATTGTTTCTCTGGGCCCAAGACAAAACAGCCCATACACCCTAGTAAATAGTAATAACAGGGTTGTGCAGGGGCTGTGGCCCATCTAGCCAGGGTTGTGCGGGGGCTGTGGCCCATGAGCAGTTGTGTTTTTTTCTTGCTGAAAATGGCTAGCTAAGTTCTATTTTTTAAAAGAAATACCCAAACGAGGCCTACTTGCTTTATCAGCCCTGCTAGGCTACAAATCTTTCAAGACGGGGAGAGTTTCATTCGGTTTGCCCAGAAATAGGCTATACATTTTTAAAACACATCAAACCGGGAATTAGTTTCAAATTTTTTTCATTGCAAGATTTTAAATTCCATTGATTTTTATGCATGGACAATTATTCGGATTTTATATTTATATAAATTATTTTTCAAAATAGTTTGAATGTGAATCGATATTTCGGGATTAAAAACAGTTGACCGCACCGAAATATACAAAAAAATCATATACTTTTTAACCGTGGCCACAATATGGGGTGTAAAGCTAACAAAAATAAGATGGGCTCAAAAAAATTTCTTAAGAATTAGCAAATGGGTTGTACATTATTAGAAATAATGCACACGAGAGCAATGACTATTGGATGTCCATCCAAAGGTTGGCGTGCTTCTTCAATCTCTACTTTTCCTGCTCCAGCCGCTCAAATAAGCACCGGCGGGACTGCCTGCTCCCTCCTCCCGCGACCGGCTATGCTACCGCGCAGGCCCCACCGCCCCACCGCACTCCCATCGCTGGCCTAGCCATCCCTCTACTCACCCACATCTGTTGTTATTCTCCGGGGACGGTAGACGAACCAGTAAACCCTCGTACTCCTCCGCGTGGGAAACAACTGCCGAGTCTTCCCTGGCTCCGTGTCGTTCCCTTCCTAGGCCTCGTCGTCGTCCATCGCCCTGGTGCTCTCGGCGCGGCCAGGTCAATGTGGTCAATGAACGACATCCATCAGAAGTGGACTGTACGTGGAGAGCTAGGACCCACGGGAAGGGCTTCTGTATTTCGCGAAAAAAATGCCCCCCCCCC